>OZ030010.1:68391178-68946178 GCA_964023405.1 Apodemus agrarius | reverse complement strand
AGAGCTAACACAATATACCAGACATAGAGAACACATATATGAGCAAAGTATACAATGCCTTCCTAAATCAAATCCTGACTTTCTAAGGGTACTCGATAACTTCACAGATAGTAACTAAATTTTAATTCAAGAATGCTTATGAGAACATCTATTATTATGGCACCTTTCATTTATCAGATGGTAAAAGTGAGTTCTAGAAAATGCAAATAATTTTCCATAGACCAACACACACAGAAAACTAGCATATGAGTTGAAACTAGAAATTCCTTTCCTGACTTCTGACAGTATCTCTCCACCATGATTCACAAACTCAGTAGAGTCTTAAAACTCTGACTTGCCTTGGCCACAAAATTTAAACTGTATGTTGCTTTTGTTTCTTTGTATGTATATATCTCTGTGTGTATGCACATGTGTTTGTAAGTACAAGTGCATATGTGTGTGCACATGGGGGAAGGCGGCATATGAGGGAGGGCAAAACTGCATCACAACTCAACCTCATTCCTATATGGCTCTTGACTTCAACCTGGAGCTTAGTGATTTGCTTAGACTGACCGGCTTCCCAGCAAGCCCCAAGGATGTTCCTGACTCTGCCTTCCCAGTGTTAGGATTACAGGCACACACCACTGCCTCGGCCTCTTTTGCAAGTGTATGGTTCAAACTCAGACCCTCATGTTTGCGGGGAAAGCATTTTACTGATTGAACAATATAATTTCTCTAGTGCCTAGATACTGCTTTTACATGTTTCTTGAAGCATTTCCAAATTTGTCAATCTATGCTTTCTTTGACTGTGGCTCTTTTTCATGGTCTTTGAGAACTGGAAAGAAAGAAAGAAAGAAAGAAAGAAAGAAAGAAAGAAAGAAAGAAAGAAAGAAAGAAAGAAAGAAAGAAAGAGAAAAGAAAAGGAAAGAAAAGAAAAGGAAAGGAAAGGAAAAAAAGAAAGAAAGAAAAGGAAAGAAAAGAAAAGAAAGGAAAAGAAAGCATTGAGATATGCTTTACTCAGCATTTGTCCCTTGTACCTCAAAGCCTAATAGCTTACATGAGACCAAATTGCTGTGAAACATGTGGTCAGATTCAAAGGTTGGATAAGAATAAACATTTTTATCTAGCAGAGACAAAGTGAATAATGCAAGATTGAGTGGTAAGATTATAAGTGAGAATTTGAGACCACATGTTATTTTGAAACAGAAATGCTTAATTGGTTGAACCACCCTAAGAGCACGTAATAAGCATGTAAACATGCAAAGCATTCTTGAC
The DNA here is from genome assembly GCA_964023405.1 of Apodemus agrarius. Classification (NCBI taxonomy): domain Eukaryota; kingdom Metazoa; phylum Chordata; class Mammalia; order Rodentia; family Muridae; genus Apodemus; species Apodemus agrarius. The sequence goes on along the minus strand of OZ030010.1, from coordinate 68,944,924 downwards.
AGTTTTTAAATGCTTAATGAGTAAATTCAGCCAATGATACAAAATATCACAAAGACATCAAGTTTTCATGGGAAATAAATTATCAACTGAAACAGAGAAAATGTCAGGCTAGTCTTAAGTGAAACTCTCACTGTCAGTATGAAAAATTGAGCATGTGAGAAAGGAAAATGGAAAAGAAAAAAGGCAACCTGAACAAAAAAAAGAAAGAAAATCAACTATTCCAGATGCACAAGTCCCAGAACAGAAAAAGAAACAACCTGAAACACCAAGACAACAGGTCTCCTCCAGAAGTATGTGAATGACAATGGCTCTCAGTGATGGGGGGTTCTGAGAGGGATCCCGAAAGACGATAACATTTGAAATGTAAATAAAGAAAATATCCAAAAAAAAGGGAAAAAAGAAAATGACCAAGAATTTCCAGACAAAGAATTCAAGAGTGACTATAAATATGTTCAAATAATTCATAGAAGACATGAATGTAATCCAGGAGAACAAAAGCAAAACAGATAAAGAAATAAGGAAGTCAATCCAAGATATGAACACTGAATTCAACAAAGAAATAGAACTGCTGAAGAAAGTCCAACTAAAATGATGCTAAAAGTGCAAAGTTCAATGAGTCAAATAACAATAGGACTTCAAAGCCTCATTAACAGAATATATCATGAGAAAAAAAAAACCCTGACAATCAAAACTTGAAGACAAAGTAGAGGAGTAACACTCAGTAAAGGCCAAAGAGATTAAAAAAGGGGGGGGGGACAATGAAAACATCAAAACTTTGAATTAGTGACATTACCCTAATACCAAAAATAAATGAATGAATAAATAAATATTAAAAAATAAAACCTAACTAAAGCCAAAATCTATAGGCTAATCTCCTTGATAAACACTGATGCAAAAATCATCAGTAAATACACTCTGAATTCAAGGACACATCGAAAGGCATCATCTACCACAATCCCAGATATACAGAAAGGGTACTCAAAGCTGCAGGAAAGAAAATGAAAAGAAATGTCAAGTTGTTTCTTAAGATAGTCCCAATGAAATCACTGTCTTGCAACCTGGAAGTATGTCCACTAAAACCAAGAATAAGATAAGGATGTCCATAGTGCCCACTCCTGTTCAATCTAGTGTTTGATGTCTTAGCTACAATAACAAGGCAACAGAAGGAGAATTTGGTATCTGGGTGTGTTCTCTGCTTATTCTGAGGCCTCTTCAATATTGACACAAAAAACATACACACTGGTCAGTGGAATAGATTCAAGAACCCATATATAATCCTATATTCAACAACCACCTGATTTTTTTGGCAAAGATGCCAAAAGCATACACTGGAGAAAAAGCAGCATCTTTAGCAAATGCTGTAGGTCAAACTGGATAGCTACATATAGAAGAATGAAAATAAATTTACATCTCCCACCTATACAAACTTCAACTCTAGTGGATCAAGAACCTCAACATAACAGCTGATACCCCAAGTACCTGAAACTTACAGGCAGGAAAGGACTGGCTAAACAGCACTCAAGTAGTGCGGGCACTAAGACCAACAATTGACAAATGGGATTACATGAAGCAAACAAACAGAACATTTCTATATGGCAAAAGACACCATCATGTGCTTGAAGAAGCAGTTTACAGAATGGAAAAAAATTATCTTTACCAATAACACATCTGACAGAAGGTTAGTGTCTAGAAATACAAAGAATTCAAAATTAAACATCAAAGAAAGAAACAACCCAATTAAAACAGGAATGAAACTAAGCAGAGAGCTCACAAAAGAAGAAATGCTCAAATTTCTGAGACATGGTTGGAATTGGGGGGAAAAGTATACTGAGTGAAATGAAGCAAACTCTAAAAGAAAAATGCCATATGCTCTCTCTCCTCTGTAGATCCTAGCTTCAGATCTTTTTTGTGTATTTGACTTGTAGCTCATGTAGAAACCAGGAAATGAGAAGGCCACTGTTAGATGCCATGACATCATCTCAGTTATAGAGAAAGAGAACTCTATGTGCTGTTGGTGCTAATGTATACTGATAAAGCTACTAATGGAAAACAGTCAGAAGATTCTATTAAAAAGAAAAATAAAACTATTGTGATAGTTTGTGTATGCTTGGCCCAGGGAGAGGCACTACTAGAAGGTGGGGCCCTGTTGGAGTAGATGTGGCCTTGTTGGAGTAGGTGTGTCACTGTAGGTGTGTTCTTTCAGACCCTAATCCTAGCTGCCTGGAAGTCAGTCTTCTCCTAGCAGCCTTCAGACGAAGATGTAGAACTCTCAGCTCCTCCTGCACCAGGCCTGCCTGGATGCTGCCAGGCTCCTGCCTTGATGATAATGGACTGAACCTCTGAACCTGTAAGCCAGCCCCAATTAAATGTTGTCCTTATAAGAGTTGCCTTGGTCATGGTGTCTGTTCACAGCAGTAAAGCCTAACTAAGAACTATCATGCAATCTAGCAATAGCTTTCCTGGCATATATCCCCAAACAAATAAATGCACCATCTTGTAAACATATCTGGACTCCTATGCTGATTGTAGCACTATTATCAATAGCTGTCAAAATAAAGAAAAAGACTGTTTTCCAGAGTGGTTGTACCAGCTTGCAAACCCACCAGCAGTGGAGGAGTGTTCCTCTTTCTCCACATCCTCTCCAACACCTGCTGTTTCCTGAGTTTTTAATCTTAGCCATTCTGACTGGTGTGAGGTGAAATCTCAGGGTTGTTTTGATTTGCATTTCCCTAATGACTAATGATGTTGAAATTCCTAGACAAATGGATGGAACTGGAGAATATCATCCTAAGTGAGGTAACCCAATCACAAAAGAACACTCATGGTATGCACTCACTGATAAGTGGATATTAGCCTAGAAGCTTGGAATACCCAAGACACAATTCACATATCAAATGATTCCCAAGAAGAAGGAAGGAGAGGGCCCTGGTCCTGAAAAGGCTTGATGCAGCAATGTAGGAGAGTACCAGGACAGAGAAATGAGAGGGGGATGATTGGGGAATGGGCAGAGGGAAGAGGGCTTATGGGATTCATGGGGAGGAGGGAACCTGGAAAGGGGAAATCATTTGGAATGTAAACAAAGAATATAGAAAATTTAAAAAAGGGGGGGAAGAGTTCAATTTACAGGCTTTCAGCATTATTGTGGTGCAAACTTGGTAGACATTGCTTTGAGACCTAGATTTGGGTTATGATCTTTCTTGAACTAATGGTATGTGATACAATACCCTCATGCAATGCTGGGCAAGAAAAATGAGTAAAATTACCCCAGTCAGCAGTAGTAGCTAAGGGCAAATAATCAATAATATACAGTACACTATCGCCAAATCTGTAGTTAGGTGTTATTAAACACACGATATTGTTGAACTTAAAATCATTCCATCAGTACCTAGCCCTATTAAAGTTCAAGGTGAGGGAGCAAAAAGTCCAGTCTAGCTGTCTATACTCCGTGGATAAAATGACACTTATTCTTTTCCTTTTTTCACTGTTTATACTTTCACATTTTTCTTCCATTAGGCCTATTTCACATTGTAGTATGAAAAACAAATTTTGCTCTAGCCTGTGGAAAGTAGTCTCTCCTTAGCCATATAAGGCCATAATTCCAACAGTTTTGACTAGGGCTTTCTACTTTCCCATGATTTTGACTTAATAGCCTGGGATGATAAATAGTACAAGCACCATAAGGCACTGAAGTATCTGCCATGGTGTTTATATAACTTTTTTAGTTTATAAACAGAGACTTGGTGGTAGAACTCAGGCCTAAATACATGGCTATTAATGTCTGCATCAGAGTATACTCCTTCTATGCAACATAGTCTCCTTAAAGCGTGGTTCATCTCTGATCCACAAATGGAGAAATGGAAGAGGAAGTACTTTAGAACACTCGAAACAAGATCTTGTTTGCATATTTTGAAACTTCTGTTACATTATAAAAGGACAATGTCTCATATCAAAGTTATAAAAACTGTCATCCACATTTTGTAGGACAAGTATTGAATTTAGAGATCAAATAATTATATGTAGTAACAATATACTATTTGCAAAATAGGAAATATCCTTTAGTTCTATACTAGAAGATTATCATGTCCACAGAGGGAAAATAAGCCACCTATTCTGAGCCAGCTCTGCTGAATTGATAGTGCCTATTTGAACCAGTGTCTAGAATAAAACAACAGTGATTTTCTGATTTCAGTAAATTAAGGCCCTAAAAATGTCATTCTTACAGCTAAAAGAAAATATCTAGAAGGTGCTTTTACCCAGGTCACATAGATATATAATTATTTAAATCTGGAAGAAAAGAACTTTACTCAAAAACTCTATTTTGCAGAATATTGTACTGTATTTAGGCCATACTTACCACAGAAATTACTTGAGGATTATTTTAATTTGTCTTGTTCAGCAAAGCTTCCACTACCCAGAACACTCACAAAACTGGGGGATGGAGAGGATAATCTGTTGTCCTGCTGCAGAGAAATGCTACTCTAGGTTATCTTCTGAGAGCCCAAAAGCAATAAATACAATCTTCGAGACCAAAACAAAAGTCATCTGCCTTTGCTCCTTTAGAAGAAGTTTAAGTAGCAAATGTATAGGCTTCACTTTCTTACAGTCATGAGAAATTCTCTTTCCTGCATTGAATTGCTATTGCCCACTACATAGTTACCTGAATCTTCCCAGTTCTTTTCAGAATCTATTTCAATTTATTCCTCCTCCATAATATCTGTAATCACACAAGTTCCCAAGTATATCTTATCCTTTCCAGATCTGGCCCCTGGCCCAGCCCATTAAGAATACCCTAATCTGGGCAGGTCATGATTCAGCATATAAATGTGCCTGATAACCTGACTATCTACAGAACCTACCTGGCCAAAGGACAGAACCAAGTCCCACAAGTTGTCCTCTGTTCTGTAAACATGTGCTGTGACTTGGAAAGTCAACCCATGACATGTATATTCCCCCCACATATATGCACATGAATACAAACAGTAAAATAAATAAAAATATAATAATAAAATATAATGTTCTACTCTGATGGCTACTTCTAAATTTTCTTTTGTTTGTATACCCTCACTATTCCCCTCACCCAAAAAATCCTTCACGGTTAAGTGCACAGTTTTATGTTTCTAAAATAGGAGCTGGCACAAAACAAGGCAGTGAGTTTTCAGGGGGATATTAATTGAATACTAAATTGCATAGACATAGAAAGTTGTTACAAAGAAAATAAAATGTTTGCATGAATCAAGAACCCATGTGTCCTCAGCACTGTATAATCTTCCATAAAAATTTTATACTGTGATACCATCAACAATAATTCATATACAAAGTCACTAATTCTACCAGAGATACAAAGAAATTCAAGTTTCTAAAACTTAAAGACTGAACATCAAACTTTAGAGTGGGCATGGCTGCACAATAACTAGAAAAGGGCCTGAACTGAGCCTCTGTAGATACACAAGTAGATACAGGAGGGAATTAGGAAAACATAATCTGGCATTTGTTTTCTAGGAGTCAGAGATAGGGTACAATATTGAAAGTTACAGTTGCAACAGGTAAATTGACTTCCAAATGACCTCTAAATAACAAATTTATTTGCATGAATAACTTATCCTATCCTGGCAAACAATTTCTCCTTTTCCATTCACTTTTTATAAGATTTATTTTTATTTTATATGTTTGGCTATTTTGGCTGAGTGTGTGCCTGTGCATCAGGTCCCCTGGGACTGGAGTTATAAATACTTGTAAACTACCCGGTGGGTGCTAGGGACTGAACCTGTTTTCTCTGCAAGACTAACAGGTGCTCTTAACCTCTGAGCCCTCACTCCATCCCCCACTTCATTCTTGAGAATGTGGAGTAGTAATTTACTTCAGATGCTCTACATTTATGTAAGCCTCTACATTCATGACTGTGCTGGCTAGTTTTATGTCCACGTGACAATGACTTTCTTTCCCATAAATAATTTTTGTCCATTAACTGTTTTTTTATGTTTGCTTGTTTGGTGTAAGCTAAGCACTTGCTCTATCACTAAGTTATCTATAAACACTAATCTCTTATTTTTGACTCTTAAACACTGCCCAGGTCCTGTAAAGCCTGAGTACCAATGGCAATAGAAAATACTTATCTCAAGTAGGCAAATATTCTTATAGTTATAAATCAGATCCTCTCTATATTTTCTCTTATATTAAAAGAAGAAATATTGCATTTGAGGTAAGAAACTCGGCTCAGGGATAAGACAGAAACGAGCTCCAGAGCAAGCTTTCCTTTTAGTTAAATTACTTCTCTGAACCTTGGAAATGGGGACTGTAAATAGTACAGAGAAGTTGAGATTTTGATTGCCAAAATGTTTGACACAAGATTCATCTTAGACAGGAACGTTGACTTTTAAGTAAGGGGATTTGTTTGTTTGTTTTGTTTTTGTTTGTTTTGTTTTGTTGTTATTGCCCCTCCATTGTGTTACAAAAACCTTTCTTATCGAAGCACCTTGATGAACCAATGTCAGTATGTGAGAAGGCAGTGACAAGGAAGAAAGAATCCAGTCTCTGAAGCTAACTAGACAATAAAGTAGAAATTCTGGTTCCAACACTTTATTTATGCTCTTTTTCAAGGTCTCTAAACATTGCCTAACTTTTCCTTCACTGGACCTGGATTATGAATGATGATAACTAAATTAAGAGCTTGGAGAACTAAATTAAAACCCATTTATGAAAAACAGCTTACCTGAATAGGTCAGTGCATAATAGTCACTTGACAAATGTCTGCCCTGAAGTACTGTATGTCTTCTCCTTAGGCTAGAGCAGCAGTTCTCACCCTGTGGGTCAAAGACCCCTTTTGGGTGGTCAAATGACCCTTTCACAAGTATTGCTTAACACCATCTGAAAACACAGATATTTATATTACAATTCAGAATAGTAACCAGATTACAGTTAGAAAGTAGCAATGAAAACAATTTTATGGTTGGGATGACCACAACATGAGGAACTATATTAAAGTGTTATAGCATTAGAAAGATTGAGAGCCACTGGGTTAGAAGCTTAATGTACACTAAAGACCCCAGAAACATCCAGTCTAAAATTGAAGAGGTATGAAAAGAAAATGATGAAAGGAGTGAACAGGAGAGATGTAAGGCTGGGAAGGAAGCAGACTAAAAATACAAAATGACCAAGAACTATTCATAGTACTCAACTGAAGCAAACATGGACATGGAGACATTTTGAGTGCTGTAGGTTCCTGGGTATAAGAAAAGATAGCACATATAGTTGTCCCTGTCCTGGAGAATGGGATGGTGCACAACAGGTCACTTTAGAAGGACGAAATAAGAGTAGAGAGATAAGGAGCCCTTCTGGAAAAACTCTGGAAAACCAGACTTCCACTTACTAAAGGACCTTGGGCAAATTATTGAAATTCTTTGAGGCTCTGTTTTCTTATCTCCAGAGTAGAGATTTTTACCTCTCCTATTCGTAGCAAAGTAATATAAACACTTTAGTGCCGTACTTGGCACTTAGTAAGTGATGCACAAACAGTAGCAGATTTGATGCACCAGGAACACATTTCTACACAGGACAGTGAGGCTGCAGAGGTGGGGTTCCAACCATTGAAAGGCAGGCCAAGTATCAACAAAGCTTCACTTATACAACCTGGTTTCTATTTGGACACTCTTTTTTTTTTTTCAGAGCAAATGCAGATCAACATTTTCTATATACTCAAACATATATATATATATATATATATATATATATATATATATATATGAATCAAGCAGGAAACAAGTAGTTAGCAACTGGAGTTTGGTAGAACCGATGAGGACCACAGCAAGAGAGAATTATGATGCTGCAAGAAGTGGGTGAATATCACTTCTTTTGTCAAACTAAAAGAAAGTGTCTGCTTTTAGCTAAAAGTAGTACTGAAAAAGCAACTGAAAAGGCCCAGTGAGGGAAAAGTAGTTTCTTCACCCCAAGAGGATGGAATTGCTGGACCTGAGAGTTCAAGCTACCCAAAACATGAACAAATTAATCCAGTTGGGCAGGTTGATCATGTGGCCAAGGAACCACCTCTAGGTGGGACTACTCCAAGGAAGGTGGAATCCTCTTAAGCCATGCTAAAGAGACAGACATAATAATTATCCCTTTCATAAGATACTATATTTTTCCTCCCAGAACGTCCACTTCTTAGTCCAGTCTATAACAGAGCATAGCCATGCTGCTTGTGGAGTCTGCATGCTTTTCTGAATTATGCAGAAAAGTATAACTTTACTTTTCTTTTGTCTCCTTTCTGGTTATGTTTTCTCAAACATGTTGGCCTTCCCTAACACTTAGGATTTCATGCTTTCTCTACTCCTCCTGCAATCCATGCCACATGGCTGACCTCCATGCTGGTTTAAAACAAATAATGCAGCTTTTCTTCCTCCATCTCTTCTCCTTTCTCCTCCTCCAGGCAACTGCTGAGATTTCCAACCAGCCTGCTTAGGATTTTTCCTTTGAAATTCTAACAAAATGTGTTTTTAAGTAAACTTTGGATTTATTTAATTTTCAAACATTCCCTGCCTTTTAATTCTTTAATCCACAGAGAAAATAAACTCAATATTGTACCCTTAGATGGCATCAGGACAACCTGTAAAAAGTGACAATGTTCTCATAATGAAAAACATTATGTGTGTTCAAAGGAAACTGGAAGTTCAATATGAAAAGTATTTCATTATATAGTATCTACATCTCAAATGATGACATTTCAGGCATTATGAAGTAATTATTTGGAAGATTTTCCTAATCTATGCAGCAACCACACTGACAACAGAATACATCAATCACCCTGGCCAAATATCAATTTTCTATATAACTTTGTATATAGTTGTACAAGCAATTTTCTAATTCAATCCAAAATTATATCCAAAACTTCTTGAAGATGACCCCATAAATCAAAATGCCTAGAGCTCTTGCAATGGAGCTTTCTATATACCACTGCACTGCTGAAAATTATAATGAACAATAATGTTGGAAGTCCAACCATCACGTCATGATAAAAACCATAAAGAAGCTCAGAATAGAAGGAACATAAACATAATAAGAGCCATGTAAAGCAAACCTATAGCAAAAGTTACACTAAATGTGGAAAATAGCTGGACTTCCTCTTAAATGAGAAATTTACAAGGTTGTATACTGTCTCTACTCTTTTTAACGCAACACTCAAATCCTAAGTTAGAGTAATAAATTTCTGAAGAATGGGCTGCTGAGAAAGAAATCAGGAAAAGGATCCTACCAGTGTGAGTATTCTCTGTGTGCAGAAAGCTGCATAATTGTAGTTTTTGAGTTTGTGTCCTGCTATTTTCCTGGAAGTATTATTTAAAGAAAAAAAACCTGCAAGGAGTGGGACCACATCTGAGCCAACAGTCACCTACAGATAAATGAAAGAGTGACTCTGGAGGCCATAGCTCTTACAGATGAAATATTGGCAATTAGAAGAGTCTAGGAGGAGAAAAATACAGAATTCAGTTCTGTAGACACTGGTAAACCCATGGCTACACTGTATCTTGCCTCAGATCTTACTAGGCCCCAAGACCTTAGCACAACTGACTCCACTGTGGAAAACTCAGCATGTAGGCATCACTATCTACCAAAACCAAACCTTAGATATAATCCATCAAAGTCCATACACTTCTGGGAAATGTGCTTTGTTTTTTAGCTTCTATAGTTCAGCTTCTCTTGGTAACTAAAGTATGTCAACTCAGAACATGTATTTTGTGCTTAAAAGCTCACCACAAGAAAGGCTCACGACTATCCTGGTATCCCAAACATCCAGTGTAGCTGTTTGCCAGCTAGTAAAGACTTAAGACTTAAAGCAATGTCTGAGCAGTCTTCTCGGGTGAATACCCCACAACACAGATGACCTTAGACAAGACAGAGAAGAAAGAAAAAGTCATAAACATTGGGGCTTTAAAGAAAAAAGAGTGCTGGGGCAAGAGGGAAATCAAAGGAACCAGAATGTTTGTTAAAAAAAAAAAACACATTTATTACTTAAAAACTTCCCAGGAATGAATCAAACCAAATCCAAATAGATAGAAGAATCATCTAAGAAAACCTATAAATACTGAAAAATAAATTGAAGAGGACATTAGAGAGGGAATAATCTCCTGTACTACAGGTCACCAGAAATTAATAGTGTATAAATAGCTGTATTATCAGTGGTGGCCTATATTTTGCATGAAAATCCCATCAACTTTCCAATGATATCTTTAAGGGGAAAAATCTAAAATTCATACAGAAATACCAAGGACAACAAATAGCCACAGAAATAAAGCATCTAAACATCAAATTTCAAATTATGCTGCAGAATCATAGTACAAATCCAGACACATTGACCAAGAGATTGCTGTAAAAACCCATACAACTGTGAATACATCATTTTCATAGGTGTCAAAACAAACACCAAAGAAAAGATATTCTCAGCCAGTATGGTGATGCACACCTCTTGTTCTTGCACTTGAGGGGTGAAAGAGAAAAAGGAGAGATAAAAGACATAAATAGGAGAGAGAGAGAGAGAGAGAGAGAGAGAGAGAGAGAGAGAGAGAGAGAGAGAAAGAAAGAGAGAGAGAGAGAGGTGATGGCAAACACCTTTAATCCCAGCACTTGAATGGAAAGCAGAGGCAGGTGAATATCTGAGTTTTGGGGCAGTCTGGTCTACAGAGTAAGTTCCGGGACAGCCAGAACTACTTAATTTATTTCAAAACAATGTATTTTCCATTAAAGAAAAAATTCAAAGAACAAAACAAACAAGTAATAAAATGAAATGACAAACTACAGAATGAAAGAAAATCATTCTTAGCAATTTATCAGAGAAGATATTAATAAACCGTATACACAGAACTCAAAGGCATTGAATACCAAAAGAATCTAGTCCTAAGTGAGCAAATTATTTGAACAAATATTTCTCAGAAAGAAAAACTATAAACAATTGATAACAAATATATAAAAATTGTTTAAGAGCTGAACCATCAAGGACATTCAAGTCAAAACTACACAGATTCAATCTGGTCCACCCTGGCCATGACCAAGAAAATTAATGTTGGATCAGATAAAACAAATGGGTAAAGGGACTGTTAATTGTTAGATCAAAGAATAAGTAATCTTAAAGCAACATAGAAAAACACAACCAAAGCAAATATCTCAGTAAGGACTTTTTTCTTTTTATTTTCAAAACTGGTATGCCAGAACCAAAAGTAGCATCACACCAGAGCCAATACAGCACCTATCTTTTACAGCTCATGCAGGTGGATACTATTTCTCATTGCTTTCGTAGGAAATTGACTTCACAATCTGATGCAACTGGCTAATTTGTATAAAGGGGAAGGAGAAGGTTTCAGAAATGAGTCCTTGATGGGCTAACTACATTTGAGGGGGGGAGGAAGAAAAGTTCACAGCCTTCAATAATATATTAGTGCAGATGTTATGGAAAACAGTATAGTGTGTTCTTTTGTGATTGGGTTTCCTCACTCAGGATCATTATTTTCTAGCTCCATCCATTTGCCTAAGAATTTCATGAATTCATTGTTTTTAATAGCTGAGTAGCATTACATTGTGTAAATGTACCACATTTTCTGTATCCATTCCTCTGTTGAGGGACATCTGGGTTCTTTCCAACTTCTGGATATTATAAATAAAGCTGTTGTGAACATAGTGGAGCATGAGTCTTTGTTATATGTTGGGGAATCTTTTGCATGTATGCCCAGGAGTAGTATAGCTCGGTCCTCATGTCCAATTTTCTGAGGAACCTCCAAACTGATTTCCAGAGTGGTTGTACCATCTTGCAATCCCACCAGCAGTGGAGGAGTTTTCCTCTTTCTCCACATCCTCGCCAACACCTGTTGTCTCCTGAGTTTTGTTTTTTTTTTTTTTTTTTTTTTTTGGTTTTTCGAGACAGGGTTTCTCTGTGTAGCCCTAGTGTGAGGTGGAATCTTCATGATGTTGGTACAGTGACAGGCAGGATAGAATTGAAGACCCAGAAATGAACCCACACACCTATGGTCACTTGATCTTTGACAAAGGAGCTACAACCATCCAGTGGAAAAAAAGACAGCATTTTCAACAAATGGTGCTGGTTCATCTGGCAGTCAACATGCAGAAGAATGCAAATCAATCCATTCTTATCTCCTTGTATAAAGCTCAAGTCCAAGTGGATCAAAGGCCTCTACATAAAACCAGACACACTGAAACTAATAGAAAAGAAAGTGGGGGAGAGCCTTGAGAACATGGGCACAGGGAAAATTTTCCTGAACAGAACACCAATAGTTTATGCTCTAAGATCAAGAATTGACAAATGGGACCTCATAAATTGCAAAGCTTCTGTAAGACAAAGGACACTATCAATAGGACAAAACGGCAACCAACAAATTGGGTTTATATTCTATTGCAGTGATGATTGTGCCTTTTCCCCATTGGGTGGAGTCTAATCAAGTCTTTCCAACTGGCAAGCAAGTTTTATAGAATCACCATGTAGGAAATGATGAAAATGTAGTTCCAACTGGCCATTGAAGGTTGGTATGTGTACTGATTTGTGGATATAATTAGACGTTGGTTTAATACTGTGTCCATTTAGCAGAATAAAGTAGTAGGTTCCTCCCTAGGGCCTTTGACCTATCTAGCCGTAACATCTTAACCTATTAATGGTAGTGGGTATGGGTTTCATCTTGTTGAGTGGGAGTCAACTACGATTAGAAAGTGATTAGTTACTCCTACGTGAAGGGGCCAGAACTGCATGGTCTCCATGACACTGGACATCCGAGTGGAGTCCTGGTAGGGATCTGTTATTGATGGTGTGGCAGAGGCCAGATGCCTAGGACTGGACCTACAAGTCATTGAAAGGGTGTTTTTATGTGTGAATATCTTAGTTGTTGCATTCCTCTTTGATCTCTGAGATCACATTCTGATATATATTAGCTATTACCCAATAGCTGTCACCTTCAGTGTACCTTTTGAGGGGATAAATTAACTCATTGAGGTTCACCCCACCATTGCAGCAGTGGCCATGTCTAGTAGAGAAGAATGTAAGGAGTGCACCTGAGCTTATTGGCACAATAAAGGGCTTTCTAAACAAGATTATGATAGCTCAGGCATCGAGACTAATAAATAATAAATGAGACTTCACAAAACTAAAAACATTCCCTACAGCAAAGGGCGCCACCATTTGAGTGTAAAGGCCGCCTATAAAATGGGCAACAGGTTTAACTAACTATATCTCTGATAGAGGAATAATAATATAACAGCAGTTCTCAATCTGTGGGTCACAACCCCTACAGGGGTCAGTCACTTAACACCATTACAAAACACATATTTTCTATGGTCTTGGGAACTGAGACACTGCTCCTATATCTGTCTCCAGGGAGGTCTGCTCACATGCATTATTAGTATCTGGAAGTGCATTAAACGGTTGTAGCATTAGAAAGGTTGAGAACCACTGCTTTAAAATACACAATGAACTAAAAAAAACCCAAACATTAAGAAAACAACACGACTGAAAAATAGAACTAAAAAGAGAGTTCTTAAAAGATGAGACATAAATGCCTGAGAAACAATTTTGAAAAATATTCAACAACCTTAACCATCACAGACATGGTTTTAATTATATTTGTTTTCTTCAATATCTAGAAAGTTTGGGGCCTAGCTAAAAATATTTAATGTTGAAATTTTATCTGTTTAATTAAAATGGAACTGAAATAAAATCAATGTATTATCTCATTTTTTCCTCCTAATCATGATAACAAAATACAGTTCTACTTCCAACTTGAATACTGCAGCATTGAAACTCCCACATAATTTAGACCAAAATAGTGTAGTCAGTAGTTATTCATTGACCATTTCCCACTAAAGATTAAGTAGGATAAATCTGAAAACTTAATAGCCATGAATTTTTAGCCCAATTCAAATATCAAAATGATAATACTTTATCTTATGAAATGAGTTTATACTAACAATCTATTCGCCTGAAGGACTTTAAAGTACTCTAATCATTTCAAAGTGACTACAATAACATTCCAAGATTAATTTTCATATATTGTCTCATTTAATCCTTCACAGTTTTGTGGACTGGATATGGATAACATCATAATTCATCTTTTTAAAAAGTAAATTAAACTCGCTCAGTGGGCCTCCACTGAGATGAGTGAAGTCCTTGTGGTTTGTATCACGGCAATAGAGGGCTTCTTTCGGTATATATTAAAGCTGAGAATAGACAGGCAGTAGATTATTTTAAACTACATTTTAAATTGCATTTTATTGTTTGTAAATAGAGAGTTCATTTGGAGCCTTCACTTTTATTGAGAACATGACCATTTTTAATATTTATGAGTGAAGGTGCTAGCTAATAAGCAAGTGACAACCTAAAGAATTAAATCTAAAAATTATTAAAGTGATGTAAGAAAACATTATAAGTTCATGCAGGCTATTTTACATGTGGCGTACTATGCTAGGTTTGAAGGATGAATACATCAATAAGATATAATCCCTCAAGGAGCCCAAGTGAGGAGGCAGACAGTAAACACACTGCGACTGTTTTACTATGTTTAGAACTAAGGATAAGGCTGACTGGAAGCATGTGGCTAGATAGTGCAGAAGAAGCAGACGATGAAGGATCTAGCAGAACTACAAACTAAGACCTTGGGAATTTGCTCTGCAGAAAATGTTAACTCACTAAGAATTCCACGCATATTTTCAGCTAATCCAAGGAAGAACAGAACAGAGGCAAAAAGGAAAAAAAAATCACATATAAACTTTAAGGCTATTATAAGAGACTGGCTAGGAAACAGATGCATCCTCATACAAAAAGTAGATAACCCAGGGTTAGATGAAGCAAATAGTTTTGAAAGATAGTTTAAGGCAGAAGAAGCTAGAAGATAAGAAGAAGAGAATTGTTTACAAAAAGGAAGGGGGAAAATCCCTCACGTTTCTGGTTTGGGGAATTGTAAATTGTGGTAAACTTCTTTGAAGGAGAGAATATAGGTAGTGTGGTGAAAAAGAGGATAACAACTACCACTTCAAATAAACTAATATCTGAAAAACATTCCAGGAGACAATTAGAGCAACATTGTTTAATTCACATTATTGTGTAACCACACACACTATTTCCAAAACATCTTTTCTTCCCAAATAGAAAATGAATTCACTAAACAACACTACACCAAGGATCTTAACCACTCATCTCTACAGCCCTCATATTTAAAATCTTAGAATGTATTGCTATTGCAGAGGACCCAAGATGATTCTCAGCACACATGTCAGGTGGCTCACAATTGCCTGTAGTCAGATTTAGGGAAATCCAATGGCTTTGGCTTCCATAAGTACCTGAATTCATGTATGGACACACATACATACACACACACACACACACACACACACACACACACACACCAGACTTTTTAAATCATATGTGTATATATGTATATATATATATATATGTATATGTATATATATATATATATATGTTTATAGGTCATGAGAGAGGAAGAAATCTTATGGAAGGTAAGAAATAGAGCAATTGATGTGAAAGTCTGTGTTACTTTAGTAAATTAGTCACTGTAGATTCTTCTTTAATAACCATAACTTTACTAGCACTGATTAGTTGGTTAGATTTCCCCTATTGAGCATGGTATCTCTTTTTTTGAGTGGGTCTTAAGTCCTATTAAATCTGTTGGTACCACCAAAGTATGTGTGCCACTACTCCTTAGAGTTAGTGTGCCATGCTGGTCATTGACGTATTACATACATGTCATAGCTGGGGAGGACTGTTGGATACCTCCCTCCTTTGGAAGCTTGCATGATCCTTATGGTCCCATGAAAACTAGTCCTTGTGGAGGCAACATGCAAGTCAGTTCCAGTTCAGGGGCCCCTGGGCCCTGTTTCTGGAGTGCATGCTATCTCGAGTAATAGCGACTTACTTTCCACCTCTGGATGGTAACCAAAGGAAGCAGCAGTAAGTTTTATGTTATGGGAGTCTTTCTTAGGCAGCCCTGGACAACAACTCAAAAGAGAGTTTGTCATGTCTGGTACTGGGGGCTTTGCTAGTTGGTCTTTGGTTCTTGGAAGGAGTGTCATCAGCTAGATAAGAAAAGTTTATTAAAACTGTATGTATTTATACACAAAATGACATGTATTATAAGTCTTTTATGTAAATAATTAGTAGTATGGGTTTTGTGGCTTTGTAAGCTAACATAAGAATGTTATAAAACAAGTACATAGATATCTCTATTGTATATTGACCTCAACTTCTCTCTCTCTCTCTCTCTCTCTCTCTCTCTCTCTCTCTCTCTTTCTCTCTCTCTCTCTTCCTCACTATCTTATTATGTTTCATGTAACCTCTGTGAGTAAACCAAGTTGGCCTCAAATTGAGAGATCTACTTTAAATTGAGAGATCTTTTCTTTAAAAACACAAATTATTTATTTATTTTATGTGAGTACACTGCAGCAGTCTTCAGACACAGCAGAAGAGGTCATCAGATCCCATTACAGATGGTTGTGATCCACCATGTGGTTGCTGGGAATTGAACTCAGGACCTCTGGAAGAGTAGTCAGTGGTCTTAACTGCTGAGCCATCTTTCCAGCCCAATAAGTCTTTTCTTGTTTTTTAATTAATTAAATTTTTACACTCCATATTTTATTTCCCCCACCCCTGTCCACCCTCCGACTGTTCCACATCCCATACCTCCTCCTCACCCCATGTCTCCACATGAATGTGTTTGAGAGATCTCCAGAGTCCAGATTAATTGAGACTGCTGGTCCTCCTACAGGTTCTTCCTTCTCTTCAGCTTCTTCCAGCTTTTCCATAATCAACAGGGGTCAGCTGCTTCTGTCCATTGGTTGGGTACAGACTCTTTCAGCTGCTTGTTGGGTCTTCTGGAGTGTGGTCATGCTAGGTTCCTTTTTGTGAGCACTCCATAGCCTCAGTAATAGTGTCAGGCCTTGGGGACTCCCCTTGAGCTGGATCCCACTTTGGTCCTGTTGCTAGAACCTCATTTCCTCAGGCTTCTCTCCATTTTCACCCCTGTAATACAACTGCTCTTAGTGCAGTGGGTTCTCTAGGATAGATCAGGAGATGGTGTCTTCACTGGAGCAGACAAGCCAAGAGCCTGCTCCAGCAGAAAGGACCAAACCTAAATCTTTTCTTAAAAAGCACGAAATTGGTAGGCCTCCATATTGCTACCAGGACACAGCTAGAGAGGTCCAGGTAGATAGACTCCAGCCGGGGCTACCATTGCGTGGGTAGATCCGCCAGGCTCTCGCCACCAGCCAGGCCCAGTGCCGAGGCTCTGCAGGACTTCTCCAAGCCCTCTGGCCTTGCACCAAGGCAGCTGGGAGCAGCCTGCTCGCAGTCCCTTACAGCAGGGGTCGCGGTAAGCCTCCATATTGCTACCAGGATAGGGCTAGATAGGCCCAGGTAGACAGACTCAAGCTGGGGCTACCATCTCGCGGGTGGATTTGCCAGGCTCTTGCCACCAGGCAGGCCCAGGGCCAAGGCTCTGCAGGACTTCTCCACGCCCTCCGGCCTTGCACCAGGGCAGCCGGGAGCAGCCTGCCAGCGGCCCCCTGGTAGGCATCCATATTGCTACCAGGACACAGCTAGAGAGGCCCAGGTAGACAGACTCAATCAGGGGCTATCATCACTCGGGAAGATCCTCCAGGCTCACCCCAATAACCAGGGCAAGGGCGGCAACTGGAGAGACATCTCCACGCCCTCCAGCATTGCACCAACTCGGTTGGGAACCGCCCTCCCTGAGGTCCCCTCAGCATTCGCAGAGGCAGTCTCTATCTTGCAGCATAGTCACCAGTAGAGAAACAACAGGTGAGCCCAGCCTTGCAGGAGGTTCAAACACCAGCCAGTGACAAGGCCAACTAACACCAGAAATAACCAGATGGCAAAAGGAAAACGAAGGAACGTTACTAACAGAAATCAAGGCAGCATGACAGCATCTGAACCCAGTTCACCAACAACAGGAAGCCCTGGATACCCCAACACACCTGAAAAACAAGATGTGGATCTAAAATCACTGGTAAGGATGCTGGTAGCAAAATACATAGATAAATCTCTTAAAGAAATAGAGGAGAAAATGGATCAAAAGTTAGAAGCCTTTACAAGGCAAATACAAAAATCACTTCAAGAAATTCAGGAGAATATGGATCAAAAAGCAGAAGCCAATAAGGAGGAAAGACAAAAATCACTTAAAGAAATACAGAAGAACGTGGGTCAACAAGTAGAAGCTATGAAAGAGGAATCACAAAAATCTCTTAAAGAAATACATGAAAACACAATCAAGCAAGCAAAATATCTGAGCATATCCATCCAGGTTCTAAAAATAGAAGTAGAAACAACTAAGAAATCGCAGAGGGAGACAACATTGGAGATAGAAAACCTTGGGAAGAAATCAGGGGCCATAGATGCAAATATCAATAATAGAATACAAGAGATAGAAGACAGAATCTCAGAAGCCGAAGATACCATAGGAACCAGTGATTCAACAGTCAAAGAAAATACTAAATGCAAAAAGGTTGTAACCCAAAACATCCAGGAAATCCAGGACACAATGAGAAGACCAAACCTAAGGATTATATGTATAGACGAGAGTGAAGATTTACAAGTTAAAGGGCCAGCAAATATCTTCTACAAAATTATGGAAGAAAACTTCCCCAACCTAAAGAGAGAGATTCCCATGAATATACAAGAAGCCTATAGAACTCCAAACAGACTGAACCAGAACAGAAATACATCTTGTCACATAATAATCAAAACTCCGAATGTACTAAACAAAGAAAGAATATTAACGGCAGCAAGAGAAAAAGGCCAAGTAACATATAAAGGAAGACCTATCAGAATAACACCAGACTTCTCACCTGAGACCATGAAAGCTAGAAGATCCTGGGCAGATATCATGCAAACTCTAAGAGAACACAAATTTCAGCCAAAACTACTATACCCAGCAAAACTCTCAATCGCCATAGATGGAGACATCAAGGTATTCCATGTTATCTTTCCACAAATCCAGGCCTACAAAGGATAATAGGGGGAAAACACCAACACAAGGAAGGAAACTACACCCAGGAAGAAGCAAGATAGAAACCTCCTCTTATCAAACCCAAAAGAAGGTAACCTCTCGAATATAAAAAAAATAATTTCAAAATGTCGGGAGGTAATAATGACTATTCCTTAATATCTCTTAACATCAATGGACTCAATTCCCCAATAAAAAGACATAGATTAACAGACTGGATAGGGAAATAGGACCCTACATTTTGCTGCATACAGGAAACACATCTCAGTGTTAAAGACAAACACTGCCTTAGAGTAAAAGGCTGGAAGACAATTTTACAAGCAAATGGTCTCAGGAAACAAGCTGGAGTAGCCATTGTAATGTCAGATAAAATTGACTTCCAACCTAAAGTCATCAAAAGAGACTCAGAAGGTCACTTCTTGCTGGTCAAAGGGAAAATCTACCAAGAAGAGCTCTCAATACTGAACATCTATGCTCCAAATGCAAGGGCACCCTCATTCATAAAAGAAACCTTACTAAAGCTTAAAGCACACATTACACCTAACACAATAATTGTGGGTGACTTCAACACTCCACTCTCCTCAATGGACCAATCAGGAAAGCAGAAACTAAACAGGGACACCGTGAAACTAATTGAAACTTTGGACTAATTGTATTTAACAGTTATATATAGAACATTTCATCCTAAAGCTAAAGAATATACCTTTTTCTCAGCACCACATGGTACCTTCTCCAAAATTGATCATATAATTGGTCACAAGACAGATGTCAACAAATACAAGAAGATCGTACTAATCCCATGCTTCCTATCAGATCACCATGGAGTAAGAGAGGTCTTCAATAGCAACAAAAACAACAGAAAGCCCACATACACATGGAAACTGAACAATACTCTACTCAATGACACCTTGGTCAAGGAAGAAATAAAAAAAGAAATCAAAGACTTTTTAGAATTCAATGAAATGGCTAAGATTAAAAACTCAGAAGACATCAGGTGTTGGCGAGGATGTGGAGAAAGAGGAACACTCCTCCACTGCTGGTGGGAATGCAAGCTGGTACAACCACTCTGGAAATCAGTATGGCAGTTCCTCAGAAAACTGGACGTGATACTTCCGGAGGACCCAGCCATACCACTCCTCAGAATATACCCAGAGGATTCCCCAGCATGCAATGAGGATACATGCTCCACTATGTTCATAGCAGCCTTATATATAATAGCCAGAAGCTGGAAAGAACCCAGATGTCCCTCAACAGAGGAATGGATACAAAAAAATGTGGTATATATACACAATGGAGTACTATTCAGCCATTAGAAACAATGAATTCATGAAATTCTTAGAGAAATGGATGG
This sequence comes from Apodemus agrarius, assembly GCA_964023405.1. Taxonomy (NCBI): domain Eukaryota; kingdom Metazoa; phylum Chordata; class Mammalia; order Rodentia; family Muridae; genus Apodemus; species Apodemus agrarius. The sequence continues at coordinate 68,924,557 of OZ030010.1, read as the reverse complement.
AGCTGGAGAACATCATACTAAGTGAGGTGACCCAGTCTCAAAAGAATGCCCATGGTATACAGTCACTGATAAGTGGCTATTAGCCTAGAAGCTTGGAACACCAAAGACATAAATCACATATCAAGCAATGTCTCACAAGAAGAAAGGAGTGGACACTGGTGCTAGAATGGACCAAAACATCATTGTGGGAGAGTACAAGAACAGTAAGGTGGGAGGGGGTGGATGAGAGAGCAGGGGGAGGGAAAAGGACATGTGGGACCTTTGGGGGTGAGGAACCAGAAAAGGGGAAATGAATTGTAAATATAAAATATATCCAATAAAAAAAAAGAAAGAACAAATGAATAACTAGCAAGAGACACCAGGATATGGCATCCTACTATAAAATATACAATTCTTTGACAGTTAAAAAAAAAAGAATTCAATGAAAATGAAGGTACAACCTACCCAAATCTATGGGAAACAATGAAAGCAGTGCTAAGAGGAAAACTCATAGCCCTAAGTGCATCCAAAAAAAAAACCTGGAGAGAGCATACACTAGCAGCTTAACAGTACACCTTAAAGCCCTAGAAGAAAAAGAAGTTAATTTACCCAGGAGGAGTAGAAGACAGGAAATCATCAAACTCAGGGCTGAAATCAATCAAGTAGAAACAAAGAGAACCATACAAAGAATCAACAAAACCAGGAGCTGGTTCTTTGAGAAAATCAACAAGATAGATAAACCCTTAGCCAGACTAACCAAAGGACACAGAGACAGTATCCAAATTAACAAAATTAGAAATGAAAAGGGGGACATAACAACAGAAACTGAGGAAATTCAAAAGATCATCAGATCCTACTACAAAGGTCTATACTCAACAAAACTGGAGAATCTGGAGGAAATGCACAATTTCCTAGAGAGATACCAAATACCAAAATTAAATCAGCATCAATTAGATCAGCTAAATAGTCCCATAACACCTAAAGAAATAGAAGGGTTTATAGAAAGCCTCCCAACCAAAAAAAGTACCGGACCAGATGGTTTTAGTGCAGAATTCTACCAGACCTTCAAAAAAGACTTAACACCAATACTCTTCAAACTATTCCACAAAATAGAGACAGAAGGGACACTGCCCAACTCATTCTTCAAAGGCACAATTACACTGATACCTAAACTACAAAAAGATCCAACAAAGAAAGAGTACTACAGGCCAATTTCCCTTATGAATATCCATGCAAAAATACTAAATAAAATTCTTGCCAACCGAATCCAAGAACACATCAAAATGATCATTCATCATGATCAAGTAGGCTTCATCCCAGGGATGCAGGGATGGTTTAATATATGGAAATCCATCAATGTAATCCACTACATAAACAAACTAAAAGAAAAAAAAAAACCACATGGTCATCTCATTAGATGCTGAAAAAGCATTCGACAAAATTCAGCATCCTTTCATGCTAAAAGTCTTGGAAAGAGCAGGAATTCAAGGCCCATAACTAAACATACTAAAAGCAATCTACAGCAAACCAGTAGCCAACATCAAAATAAATGGAGAGAAACTTGAAGCATTCCCACTAAAATCGGGGACTAGACAAGGCTGCCCTCTCACTCCATATCTTTTCAATATAGTACTTGAAGTTCTAGCGAGAGCAATTAGACAACATAAGGAAGTCAAAGGGATACAAATTGGAAAGGAAGAAGTCAAAGTATCATTATTTGCAGACAATATGATAGTTTACGTAAGCGACCCAAAAAAACTCCACCAAAGAACTTCTACAGCTGATAAACAACTTCAGCAAAGTGGCTGGTTATGAAATTAACTCAAGCAAATCAGTAGCCTTCTTGTACTCAAAGGACAAGCAGGCTGAGAAAGAAATTAGGGAAATAACACCCTTCACAAGAACCACAAACAACATAAAGTACCTTGGCGTAACTCTAACCAAACAAGCGAAAGATCTGTATGACAGGAACTTCAAGTCCTTGAAGAAAGAAATTGAAGAAGACCTCAGGAGATGGAAAAATATTTCTTGCTCCTGGATTGGCAGGATCAATATATTAAAAATTGCCATCTTGCCAAAAGTAATCTACAGATTCAATGCGATCCCCATCAAAATCCCAACTCAATTCTTCATAGATCTAGAAAGAGCAATTCTCAAATTTATCTGGAGCAACAAAAAACCCAGGATAGCTAAAACTATTCTCAACAATAAAAGGACTTCTGGGGGAATCAATATCCCTGATCTCAAGCAGTACTACAGAGCAATTGTGTTAAAACTGCATGGTATTGGTACAGCAACAGGCAAGTAGATCAATGGAATAGGATTGAAGACCCAGAAATGAACCCACAGACTTATGGCCACTTGATTTTTGATAAAGGAGCCACAACCATCCAGTGGAAAAAAGATAGCCTTTTCAACAAATGGTGTTGGTTCAACTGGAGGTCAACATGCAGAAGAATGTGAATGGACCCACTCTTATCTCCTTGTACTAAGATCAACTCCAAGTGGATCAAGGACCTCCACATAAAACCAGACATACTTAAACTATTAGAAAAGAAACTGGGGAAGACCCTGGAGGACATGGGCACAGGGGTAAAGTTCCTGAACAGAACACCGATAGCTTATGCTCTAAGATCAAGAATTGACAAATGGGACCTCATAAAATTACAAAGTTTCTGTAAGGCAAACAACACTGTCAGAAGGACAAAACGGCAACCAACAAAGTGGGAAAAGATCTTTACCAACCCCACATCCGACAGAGGCCTAATATCCAATATATACAAAGAACTCAAGAAGTTAGACCCCAAAGAACCAAATAACCCTTTCAAAAAAATGGGGTACAGAGCTAAACAAAGAATTTTCACCAGAAGAAATTCGAATGGCCGAGAAACACCTTAAGAGATGTTCAACATCATTAGTCATCAGGGAAATGCAAATCAAAACAACCCTGAGATTCAACCTCACACCAGTCAGAACGGCTAAGATTAAACACTCCAAGAGACAACAGGTGCTGGCAAGGATGTGGAGAAAAAGGAACACTCCTCCACTGTTGGTGGGATTGCAAAATGGTAAAACCGCTCTGGAAATCAATGTGGCGGTTCCTCAGAAAATTGGGCATGTCACTTCCAGAGGACCCTGGCATACCACTCCTGGGCATATACCCAGAGGATTCCCCTGCATACAGTAAAGACACATGCTCCACTATGTTTATAGCAGTCTTGTTTATAATAGCCAGAAATTGGAAGGAGCCCAAATATCCCTCAAAGGAGGAATGGATACAGAAAATGTGGTATATTTATACAATGGAATACTACACAGGAATTAAAAATAATGAATTCATGCAATTTGTAGGTAAATGGTTAGATCTGGAAAATATCATCCTAAGTGAGTTAACCCAATCACAAAAGAATACACATGAAATGCAATCACTGATAAGTGGATATTAATGAGCCCAGAAGCCCTAAATACTCAAGGCACAATTAGCAAGTCAAATGATTCCCAAGAAGAAAGGAGAGGACCCTGGACCTGAAAAGATTGGATCCAGTTTTGTAGACCCAGAACAGAGAAATCGTGGGGGGGGGGATGATTGGGGAATAGTTGGGGGAGAGAGGAATTATGGGACGTATGGTGGGGGGGGACTGGGAAAGGGGAAAGCCCTTGGAATGTAAACATAGAATATAGAAAATAAAAATTTAAATAAAAAAATCATGAAATTACCCAGGAATCCTACTCTAAGGTATTCGCAAAGTATATTTTATGTTTTTAGTTAAAGTAAAATTTATGAATAAAAATAAAGCTATGCAATTAAATACAAGCTGAAATCAAAATTCAAAGTATATAAGTATACTCCATAAAATCAGCTTTAGGGGGATGATAGAAGGGAATGCATTGTGAAGAAGTGGAGTCTGCTAGAGCAGCTGAACATTCTCAGCGTGCTAAATGTCACAATTCAAAGAAAGAACAACAACAAAAAGGACTGAAGCAGAAAAGCAAATGGGATAGAGTCTGTATAATATCTTGTAACCATTGAAATGAAGAAATGAGATTAAGACTGAGCCTGGAATTTTAAAATAGCTAGCTACTTATATTCTTTTTTTTTTTGAGTATTCTTTTTTTTAATATATTTTTTTTTATTTTCTATGTTCTTTGTTTACATTCCAAAGGCTTTCCCCTTTCCCAGGTACCCCCCACCATATGTCCCATAATTCCTCTCCCCCCCCATGCTATTCCCCACTCTTCCCCCCCCCCACGATTTCTCTGTTCTGGGTCTACAATACTGGATTCAATCTTTACAGGCCCAGGGTCCTCTCCTTTTTTTCTTCTTGAGAGTCATTTGACTTGCTAATTGTGCCTTGATTATTTAGGGCTTCTGGGCTCATTAATATCCACTTATCAGTGATTGCATTTCGTGTGTATTCTTTTGTGATTGGGTTAGCTCACTTAGGATGATAGTTTCCAGATCTAACCATTTACCTACCAATTGCATGAATTCATTATTTTTAATTGCTGAGTAGTACTCCATTGTATAAATATACCACATTTTCTGTATCCATTCCTCCTTTGAGGGATATCTGGGCTCCTTCCAATTTCTGGCTATTATAAACAAGGCTGCTATAAACATAGTGGAGCATGTGTCTTTGTTGTATGCAGGGGAATCCTCTGGGTATATGCCCAGGAGTGGTATGCCAGGGTCCTCTGGGAGTGGCATGCCCAATTTTCTGAGGAACCGCCACACTGATTTCCAGAGTGGTTTTACCATTTTGCAATCCCACCAACAGTGGAGGAGTGTTCCTCTTTCTCCACATCCTCGCCAGCACTTGTTGTCTCTCGAGTTTTTAATCTTAGCCATTCTGACTGGAGTGAGGTGGAATCTCAGGGTTGTTTTGATTTGCATTTCCCTGATGACTAATGATGTTGAACATCTCTTAAGGTGTTTCTCGGCCATCCGAATTTCTTCTGGTGAAAATTCTTATAATATATATATATATATATATATATATATATATATATATATATATTCTTAGCTCTTCCACAAAGGGTGCCACTCCAAATCACTGTCACACTAAACCAGTCCCGTCTTGTCTTTACATAAGTAAATGGAAGCTAATAGTAATTACCTAGTCAAACTGTTGTTAAAAGGGCCAAGTTACATAATATTCATTGTAGTCATTGTAAATTTCAAATGAGCAATGCAAATATAAAAGATATTATCATACAGAATATCTGTAGCTAGGAAAGTTATAAAGTACCTGAATAATGTTTTCATTCAACTCAATGCATGAAAATCTAGATTTCTACTCAAGTAGAATGTCATAAAATATGCTGATATCACTGTTGCCTCAATATGGGAATTTCTATCCAAATATATAGTGACACATATAAATGTCCAAGAAGCAAACGAGTAACTCAACATATAATGTTCAGTGCCAAAGCAAAAATGGAGTTGTTTCTTTCAGCTTAGCAACACACTGTTATTCTACTTGGTTTCTAGGACACACATACTTTAGTTCTGAATGCTTAAGAGTCCAATTAGCACATGGAATTTAGCTAGAGATACATGACCAACTGATCTGGCAATACACATTCAGTTTTTCTTCCACACAGTAATCACAATGAGAATATTTAATATCATGGATTAAAGTATTCAATACAAAGTAAATCTCTAATTTTTGTTGTTCTTTGGCCCTATTTTATAGAGAGCGAAAACTGAAAAATTTCAAGTATGCCTTGCTGACCGATGCCCAGTTCTTTGGCATCACCTCTCCCCACACTGTCTCATCCCCTGCCACCAAGAACTCTTCTGTTTCCCAGTGCCCCTGTGACACTTCTATTTTTATAATGCTTTGAGTGGAGGATGCAATATGATGGCATGCTGGCATAGGATCAAAGTTAAAGTAGCAGTTTTTCTGGAGGAAGGGGTAAGATAATAGGGCCATGTGAACAGAGCCTGTTATAGAATTTTGGTTGCTTGACTGAAGAATTCATGTATGAGTTTATAAATTACTGTTGTAACTTTACTTCAAATTTTCTTTCATTTGAATTAGAATAGAACTTAGCTCATTTTATAAGAGAAACAAACTGGGGAGTAAAGATACAGAAATATTTTAATATCCAAGTTCAAATACATTTGACCCATATTTAGTGAAATTTATAGTTCCAATGAGCCAAAGGTTTCTTGAGCAAATGAACGATTTATACACATAAAATAATTAAGGTGATTTTAATACTGCCACATGAAGCATTTCTGGGATTCCTTTGCTACTTCTGGCTCTCCTTTTATCTGTCCATGAGACATTAGGTACTGTCAACTCTAATGTGATATTTATATCTGATGCACTCACTTGTTCACACTGCCCAGTTCCCAAACTGAGGGAAGCAAATATTTGTGCCAAGGGCTCTCAACAAGTACTGGATAACATTTCTTCACAGAAGAAAAATATAGGGACAACTGCCTTTGACAAGTAATTTCTAGAAACCCAATATAGCAGCTGGTGCCTGCCTTTGAGCAAGGCATGTGCTGGAAGCTGTGTTGACCTGAGCAGCTCTTGGACCCGGCAGCTCCAGTTGAAAATGGAAAGGGGTGGATGGAGAATGAGGAAAGTTGTGCAAGCTTAAGCAGGAAGACTGTATTATGTTCCTGTGTAGATTTATTATGTACCACTAAAGGAAAAACCGTCATTTAGGGGACTTTTTAATTGGTTGGTTGGTTGATTGGTTGGTTGGTTGGTTGGTTTGGATTGGTTTTGGTTTTTCGAGGTAGTTTTTCTCTGTGTAGCCCTGGCTGCCCCAGAGTTTGCTCTGTAGACAAGGCTGGCCTTGAGAGAGCAGAGATCTGCTTGCCTCTGGATCAATGAACTTTTTAGTCTAGCAAGATAACTTTGTAATATAAACCCTTTGAAATATCAAAGGCCTTGGCCCAAACTAAGGAAGTAGATTAGAAACAATATAAGTGAAGAGCACACAGACTTTCTGAAGAACAGAGAAACTGGAAGGTGAAAGAGAAACCTAAATATTACCTTAAACAGCTCTAGAATAGAACCCAAACCATTACTATCATGGTAATTATCATTTATCCTCAGGCTAAACTCAATAAACTAGTCTACTCTAGTAAGAATACTCATGATTACATAGTTTCTTATTAATAAATGACTATAATTAGTAATGATATTTACTCTCATAAGTTCAATCCAATGAATAATACTAATATACCCTCAAGTGCATAATACATTAATTCAAGTAAGTTCATATATAAAATGATGGTATTTCAAAGTCTAAGCAAATACATGTGCTATTTCAGACAAGGGGAGTCTTCAGAAGGTCTCACCTATGGAAGATGAGCAGATACCTATAGAACCCCACTCATAATTATACTTCCTCTTTTCTGTAACTTTCCTTTTTGCAGTGAGGTAGGTCTGTGAAGGTGAGCTTAGAAAATATTCAAAGTGTTCCAAAGTGAAACTGACATCTGGAATCATAATGTGAGGCCTTACAAATCCTTTCCTCCATGAAAGGGGAAAAAAGAACATTGGGAAAATTATCAAATGTAACTTTTTCATAATTCTGGAAATTTCTTAAAGGAAAACCATAATCTAAGGGGAGGGTGATAAACTGACATTACTAAGAACAGCATACTTTGGGGAACTTGGCCTGTTTCTATGTCCCTCTTCCCTCTTCCATTTAGAGGTTCTATAAGAACTCAAAATTCCTGCCAGCCAGAACTTGAGTGTATAACATTTTCATGAGGGCATTTATTGAAGTAGTTATGGCAAATATCTAACATTATAGCTCGCTGATGCAATGATAATATCTCAGGCAAAGAAGAAACAGAACAAAATACTTTTAATGAAAGGTAGTAGGTTTGGAAAACTGTGATAGAGAATCAGATCTCAGTCAAACAAAATCATCTGGTGTTTTCTCTACAGAAGTATACAAGGCTAAATGGCTATTCATGTTCCCTTTGTGAAATGAAAGGAAATCAAGTACAGTAGCATGGTACTTGCCATTAGTATAAGAAAATAAGATAGCCCACTGAAGAAAGAGAACAAAAAAAAAAGAGTTATCTACATCATCTGCCAGCAATTCTTGTCACAGAAAGGCACCTCTCACTTGTGAGGAGAGAATTATCATAGATTTGGAATGCAGTGCCATTTCAGGCCCAGTGAAACAGTGTTGGGTAAAGCCCATGACTCCTACCTACCAAGGAGCCAACACCTGTGAACTGAGCCACTGTAACTGCCCTCAATCAAGTGTCTAGCTCCAATACTAAATGGCAGAGCAAAAAGCAAAACTCCTCCCACTCACAGGGAAAGCACAAAATACAATGCAGCTCTCTATCTGTACATAGTGTCAGGCTGCCATAGTGACTGCAAGCAACCACTAAAGCCTGAAGGTGCCACATACAGAGCTCAGATAAACCTGTCGGACAGGCTCCAGCATGAGGAGGAGACCTATGTACTTTGGGATAGAACCAAGTTTCAGTGACATCAGTTCCAGCCATGGAATAAGTTGTCATCTTCCCAACACTGTACAAGGTCCAGTAGTTGTTAAACTTAGGTGTGACCCTGCTGTGGATAGCCCTGGGTCTAATTGTATTTGATATTTAATTCCATTCTCCTGTGAGGGGCTGCAAACAAGGAATGAGTCAGCACTCAGGTGATTTTCTGTAAACCTTCTTCCCAACTTAATTTATAAATAAAGGCTAGAGCTAGAGCAGGTGATTGGGCAGAGAAAGAGGGGTGGAGAAAGAGGGAGAGGTGAAGCTGGAGGCTTGGGGAAAGAAGGAGAGACAGAGACACAGAGAGAGACACACAGAGAAAGAGAGACACACAGAGAGAAAGAAATGATGGAGGAGAAGGTAGAAGGAAAGCAGAGCAGAAGCATCTGGCCTGGAGAAACTGCAAGTTCTAAGAGGTCTCATAGACGGGAAGATGGCAGTGGGTGATCTGCCCAATCTAGGCAGTTGTGTTTTCTTTGCCAGGTCATATTTGGATTGGAGATTTACAGCAACATGACACAACTCAGCATATCAGCCATAACATGTATCCAGTTGCAAGGTCTTTTTTTCCATGAGTCCAATACAGCTACAGAAAGCCCATAGCAGCAAGAAGATTGCTCTAAATCCAGTCTTATTCTGGTAGGAGACAAAGGACTGCAGGCCCAGACTATGATACAATTTGGTGGCACTGGTGTTATGTGTAGGCTTACAGCTGATTCATCCATAATGACTGCCTAGAATCAGGCAAAAATCTCCATTTTCTAACCACAGACAAAGAATTGTAGAACAAGGTGCCTGTCAGATGCCAGCCCTAAAGAGCTGCTTCTGGGGATGCTTATTTTTTGTTTATTCATTTATTTTGAACAATACAATAGTGTAGTTGGGACAAATATGACCACAAATTTCCCTCCAGTAGTGAAACAATAAAAACAACCCAAAATTAAACTCCTAACATATCAGGGCCATAGTACCATCCAATACTGAAATAATGAAAGTGACTATAGTCATAGAAAATAGGCAGATATTTTTTAAAGAAAAGCACAAATTCAGCTTAGGAAGACTGGAATCAATAACTGATCTTCAACTGTCCAAATATCATCTATGCTGACAAATAAAAGATTTCAAGAACTGTGATGTTACCTAACAAAACAATGTAAAGTACAAGACACTATTAGATCTTAACCAGTATGGGAAAACTTCCCGAGAATTTTAAGCAACTACTTAAGAGAAATTCGATGGGTTTCCAGTAAACAAGGACATTTTAATACTTTACCAGAAAATTTCACAGACAGAAGAAACTTTAAAAAACTAAACATAAAATCCTTAGGTTCAAAAGTACATTCATACCACATCTCCACCTGCAATCTCAGATCATCAAACCAATCTCTACTCCATAGCTACATCTGCTTCCCAGGAGGGCTGCTCCAACCAGAGACACACAGGTGAGGTGCCCATGCTACAATCCCCTCACTAGCTGGGACCCCAGCAAACCCAACAACTATGAGCTCTGCCCTGCCTTATCAAAGTTCCATCATCCTCTGGTCCATACCCCTACCTGCAATCAGCTACCAGTACCCCACACCCCAGCCATCAGCTCTTCCTGACTTTTGTGAGACCTGCAGCTGTCTGGAAAAATCAGTCTCAGAAGCTTAATACTCTCATGGACTACCAGGCCAGCCAACACTAGAGACAACCAGATGGTGAGAGGCAAGCACAAGAACATAATCAACAGAAGCCAGTGCAATATGGCACCCCCAGAACCCAGCTCTACTACAATAGCAAGCCCTGAATGTCCAAACATACCTGAAGAGCAAGACTGTGACCTTAAATCTCACCTCATTTAAACTGGGAGAAGACCTTACACAAAAAATAAATCCCTTAAAAGTACAGGAAAATACAATCAAACAGGTGAAGGAAATGAATAAAATCACCCAAGACCTAAAACTGGAAATAAAAGCAATAAAGTAAACACAAATGGAGGCACTGCTGGAGATGGAAATCCTAGAAGAGAGAACAGTAATTTCAGATACAAGCATCAGCAACAGAAGAGGTAGAAGAATCTCAGACATAGAAGATACCATAGAAGAAATTGATACAGTCAAGGAAAATGCCAAATGTAAAAAGTTCCTAACTCAAAACATCCAGGAATTTTGGGATACTATGAGAAGAACAAACCCAAAAATGATAGGACTAGAAGAGGGTGAAGAGTCCTTGTTCAAAGGGCCAGAAAACATCTTCAGCAAAATCAGAGAAGAAAATGTCTCTAACCTAAAGAAAGAAATGGCCATAGACATAAAAGAAGCCTGCATAAAACTAAATAGACTGGACCAGAAAATAAAATGCTATTGCCACATAATGAATGAAATACTAAATGTACAAAACACAGAAACAATAGTAAAAGCTGCAAGGGAAAAAGGCCAAGTAACATATAAAGGCAGACCTATTAGAATCACACCTGACTTCTCAAGAGAGACTCTAAAAACCAAAAGGCCTAGGCAAATGTCTTGCAGACCACGGGAGACAACAGATGTCAGCCCAGACTACTATACCCAGGAAAATTCTCTGTTACCATAGATGAAGAAACCAAAATATTCCACAACAAAACCAAATTTTTTTTTTTTTTTTTTGGTTTTTTGAGACAGGGTTTCTCTGTGTAGTCCTGGCTGTCCTAGAACTCACTCTGTAGACCAGGCTGGCCTCGAACTCAGAAATCCACCTGCCTCTGCCTCCCAAGTGCTGGGATTAAAGGCGTGCGCCACCACGCCCGGCCAACAAAACCAAATTTAAACAATATCCTTCTATTAACCCAGCCCTACGGAGGATATTAGAAGGAAAACTCCAACACAATGAGAGTAATTAGACCCCAGTAAACTCAAGAAATTATCTCACAGTGAAACCAAAAGAAAAGAACCATACACACACAGTATGATGACCAACATCAAAATAATAGGATCAAAATAGCAATCATTGGTCTTTAATATCTCTCAATATCAATGGACCCAATTTACCAATAAAAAGGCACAGGCTAACAGACTGGTTGCATAAACAGGATCCATCATTCTGCTGCATACAGGAAACACACCTCAGCAAACAGATTGACAATACCTGTACATAAAGGGCTGAAAAAAAATATTTTCCAAGCAAGCAGACCCAAAAAACAAGCTGGAGTAGCCATTTCAATACCTAGTAAAATAGACTTTCAACCACAAGGAATCAAGAGATACTGAAGGGCACTTAATACACATCAAAGCAAAAATCCACCCGGATGACATCTCAATTCTGAACACCTATGCCCTAAATTCAAGGGCACCCACATTTGTAAAAGAAACTGTACTAAACCTCAACTCACATATTGAACCACACACAATAATAGCAGGGGACTTTGACACCCCCTCTCACCAATGGAGGGGTAATTGAAGCAGAAGCAAAACAGAGAAACAGTGAAACTAACAGATGCCATGATCCAAATGAATCTAGCAGATATCTACAGAACCTTTTACCCCAAAATGAAAGACTATGCCTTCTTCTCAGCACCTTGTAGAACCTTCTCCAAAGCAAGCCTTAACAGATACAAGAAGATTGAAATAACACCATGTATTCTATCAGATCACCACAGATTAAGGCTGGGCTTGGACAACAAAAACAATAGAAATCCCACATACTCATGGAAAATGAACAACTCTCAACTCAATAATCACTTGGTCATGTAAGAAATAAAGGAATTTTAAAACTTTCTAGAATTCAATAAAAATGAATGCACAGAGGGCTAATATCTAATATATACGAAGAACTCAAGAAGTTAGAACCCAGGGAACCAAATAACCCTATTAAAAATGGGGTACAGAGTTAAACAAAGAATTTTTATCAGAAGAAATTTGGATGGCTGAGATGTTCAACATCATCAGTCATCAGGGAAATGCAAATCAAAACAACCTTGAGATTCCACCTCACACCAGTCAGAATGGCTGAGATTAAAAACTCAGGACACAGCAGGTGCTGGAGAGGATGTGGAGAAAGAGGAACACTCCTCCACTGCTGGTGGGACTGCAAGATGGTACAACCACTCTGGAAATCAATCTCGTGGTTCCTCAGAAAACTGGGCATGACACTTCCTGCTATACCACTCCTGGCATGCAATAAGGATACATGCTCCACTATGTTCATAGCAGCCCTATTCATAATAGCCAGAAGCTGGAAAGAACCCAGATGTCCCTCAAAGGAGGAATGGATACAGAAAATGTGGTATATTTACAAAATGGAATACTACTCAGCAATTAAAAACAATGAATTCATGAAATTCTTAGGCAAATGGTTGGAACTGGGAAATAAAGTGAGGTAACTCATTCACAAAAGAACACACATGGAATGCAGTCACTGATAAGTGGATATTAGCCCAGAAGCTCTAAATACCCAAGACACAACTCACATATCAAATCATTCCCAAGAAGAAGGAAGAAACATAGCAAAAGTAATATATAGCAAACCAACAGCCAGCATCAAATTAAATGGAATGAACTAGAAGCAATCCCTCTAAATTCAGGGATAAGACAGGGCTGCCCATTCTCTCCCTGTCTATTCAATATTGTACTTGAAGTTCTAACTAGAAAAATTAGACAACAAAAGGATATCAAGAGAATACAAATTGGAAAGGAAGAAATCAAGGTATCACTATTAATGGATGATATAATAGTACATGTAAGCAACCCCCAAAATTCTACCACAGTACTCCTTCAACTGATAAACAACTTTAGCAAAGTGTCTGGATATAAAATTAACTTAAACAAATCAGTAGCCTTCCTTTATAATGAAGAGGTCAGCTCAGGGACTTTGGAAAATTCCACCAGACCCCTCCCCTCCTGGAAAAGAAAGGTCATGGAACACTTAGACACCCCTCCCTTCCGGAAGGGAGAGGCTAATTAACCTTCCTCAGACCACAGGCGCAGGAGGGGGAAACCAAGCATGGGCCACCTGTGGGTTGGGGAGGCCCAGAGCACATAGACAAATTCTGCAGAAAGGACTGACCTTTGGCCACCTACAGACAAGTAAAGTCCTTGCCACCTCATTCCCTAAAGTCCAATCAATTTAAAAGTCATACTGTCCTTCTGTCAATCACACTGTGCCTAATGGCTGCTGCTCTGAAAACTGTATAAAAAGTGACCAAACGGGCTGCACAAGGTCACCATCTCTCTCTTTCATGTGTAGGATGACCCCAACAAGTCGGAACAAAAAAATTTCTCTTGCTTTTTGCATCAATTCTCTGCTACGCATTGTTTACTCAGGAGGTAGCCAGATTCTTACAATACAAATGATAAACAAGCAGAGAACTGAAATTAGGAAAACAACATCCTTCACAATAGGCACAAATAATACAAAATATCTTGGGGTAACTTTAACCAAGCAAGTGAAAGATCTGCATGACAAGAACTTCAAGCACCTGAAGAAAGAAACTAAAGAAGATAACAAATGATGGGAAGACCTCCCATGCTCATGGATAGGTAATATTAACATAGTAAAAATGACCATCTCACCAAAATCAATCTGCAGATTCAATGCATTCCCCATCAAAATTCCAACACAATCTTCACAGACATGGAAAGAGCAATTCTTAACTTCATATGGAAAAAAAACTAAAATCCCAGGATAGCCAAAACAACCCTGAACAATAATAGAACTTCTGAAGGTATCACCATCCCTGACCTCAAGCTATACTACAGAGAAATAGTGATAAAAAACTACATGGCATTGGTACAGAAACAGTTTGATCAATAGAATCAAACTGAAGTCCAAGAAATAAACCCACACACCTATGGACACTTGATTTTTGACAAAAAGCCAAAATCATACAAAGGAAAAATGAAAGCATCTTCAACAAATGGTGCTAGTCTAATTGGCCGTCAACATGTAGAAGAATGCAAATAGATCCATATTCATCACCCTGCACAAAACTCAAGTCCTAGTGGATCAAGTACCTCAACATAAAACTAGATACACTAAATCTAATATAAACAAAAATGGGAACTAGTCTTGAACACGGTATGATACAGGAGGCAGTTTTCTGAACAGAACATCAATGGCTGAGGCTCTAAGATCAACAATTGATAAATGGTACCTCATGAAACTGAAAAGTTTCTGTAAGACAAAAGATACTGTCATTAGGACAGAATGGCAGACTACAGACTGGGACAAGATCATCCTGAGTGAGGTAACCTAGACCCAAAAGGACATACATGATATGTACTCACTGATATGTGGATATTAGCCAAAATTTTCAGAATCTTTACGATACAGCTCACAGACCAAAGAAGTTAAAGGAGAAGGAAAGGCCAAGTAAGGATGCTCAAATCCCACTCAGACAGGGAAATAAAATAGTCATAGGAGGCAGAGGGAGGGAGGGAACTGGGTGGGAGAGGGGAAAGAGAGGGAAAATGGGGATCAGTTGTGAGGAGAGACAGGAAAGAGGGCCACAGAGCTGGGTGAATGAAAGAAAATCTGCAACTGCCAGGGTTAGGGGTGTGTGGGGGAATAATCTCCAGGAAATCCCAGAGGCCTGGGATGGTAGATGCTCCCAGTTGTCAATGTGGGTGAGCCTAGTCAAAATGCCTAACCGTTCATACATGAAATCTGAAGATGCCACCTCCTACAGTCAGGCAGTACCCCCAGTAGAGGGATAAGGACACCAACCCAACCATGAAACTTTCAACCCAAAATTTGTCCTGTCTAAAAGAAATGCAGGGACAAAGATGGAGCAGAGACTGAAGCAATGGCCAACCAATAACCAACCCAACTTGAGACCCATCCCATGGGCAAACACCACTCTATGACACTATGATACTCTCTTATGCTTGCAGAAAGGAACCTAGCATAACTGTCCTCTGAGAGGTTCTACCCAGCAGGTGACTGAAACAGATGCAGATAACCATAGCCAAACATTGAACAGAGGTTTCATCCTCTTATGGAAGAGTTGGAGGAAGGATTAAAGTCCTTGAAGGGAATAGTAACTCTACAGAAAGACCAATACAGTCAACTAATATGGACCACTGGGAGATCTCAGAGACTGAACCACCAACCAAAAAGCATACATACAAGGGCTGGTCCAAGGTTCCCATCACATATGTAGCAGACATCTAGCTCAATCTCCAGGTGGGTCCCCCAACAATTGGAGCAGAGGCTATCCCAAAAGCTACAAGCAGTCAAGGAATGCTTAAACAAGAAAAATATCCTTCTCCAGGTGAAGAACATACTTGGTTATTCAGTACCAAGTGGCCAGTCCTAAAAACATACATACAAATAGCATTATTTAGACTGAACAGGTTGTATTTATACATTTAAAAATACATACATATGAACAAGTGCAAGATGAGTGCATAGGAAGGATTGCATGGAGTAAAGGAAGGGAGAAATTACAAATTATAATGTTAGAAAATAAAAACTATAAAAATAAATATAAATATACCAAAGAAAAAAGAAAAAATAATGATGAGGAACAAAGAAAGCTCATGAAAACTTTGAGACAATATAAAAAGACCAAATATCTGGGGATTTAGATTTCAAATCTTAGTATTGCCAAGGATGGATAAATATGATAAATAAATATGGATAAATAAAAAATCATATTTTTCATCACAGCTGTAGCACAAGAAAATGACATTGAATCCATTCTTGGGAAGATGATAGAACACTTTAAAGGGAAATAAATGAGCCCCTTAAATAAATACAGGAAAATACAATCAAACAGATGAAGGAAATGAATAAAACTGTTGAACACATGAAAATTGAAATAAAATTAATTTTAAAACACATAAATTGAGGGAACATTGGAAATGGAAAAACCTGTGGAAGTGAACAAGAACCACAAACATCAACAACAGAATGCAAGAGACAGAGAAAGAATCTTAGGTAGCGAAGATAGCATAGAAGAAAGTGATGCATAGTGCATAGATCAGTGAAAATGTTAAATCTGAAAAGTCTAGATTTAACAAAACATCCAGAAAATCTGGGACACTATGAAAAGATCAAACATTAGAATGATTGGAATAGAAGATTTCATGCTCAGAAGTCCAGAAAATATTTTCAACAAAACCATAGAAGAAAATTTTCCTGATCTAAAGAAAGAAATGCCTATAAACGCACAAGAAGATTACAGAGCATCGAATAGATTGGATCAGAAAAGAAAATCTACCTGCCACATAATAATCAAAAAAAAAAAACTAACTGTACAAAACAAGAAAGAACATTAAAGGCTGCAAAGCAAAAAGACCTAGAAACATATCAAAGCAGATGTTAGCTGTAAAGTAAAGGAAACCCACGCTACAATCACAGACCCAGAGACACTACGTAACAAGGAGGGCTCAAGATGGAACACTTGAATCTCACTATGAGGGGGAAATAGAATAGATATCATGGCTGGATAGTGTGAGGGGTCTGGGATTGGGGTGGATACAGGGAGGGAAACAGTGAATTAGGTAGGAGGATGAAGGGAGAGAGTGCTCGGAAAGACAACTGGAATGGGGGAAGGCATCTTTGGGATGAGCTAGAAACCTAAGGCAAGGGAAACTCCCAGGAATCTGAGTAACCTAGGGTAAGACTCCTAGCAATGAGTGACATGGAGACTGTACCAGCCATCTCCTGTAACCAGGCAAGACTTCCACTGGAGGGACTGGGACACCAGCTCAGACACAAGACCTTCAACCTACAATTTTTCCTTCTTGCAGAGTCTGCTACGCTAAAGGTGACACAGAACTTGTGGGGGTGGCCAGGCAATGGCTGGCCCAGCTTGAGACCCATGCCTCAAGTGGGAGCCCACCCCTGACACTGACTAAGGACCCAGAGACCTAGGATAGGAAATGATTCCTAATGATATTCTGGTATACTCAGAGATTAGTGCTGGCCCAAGTCATCTCAGAGACTTCATCTAGCAACTGGTGGAGGCCGGTGCAGAGACCCGCAGCCAAACATAAGACAGAGCTTGGGGAATCCTGCAGAAGATGAAGAAGGATTTTATGACCCGGGATCAAGGGCATCACAAACCCCCACAGAATCCACTAACCTGGATCCATAGTGGCTCATAGAGACTGAACTACCAACCAGCGAGCATGCATGTGACTGACCTAGGTCCTCTGCACACATTACAGTTGTGTAGCTTGGTCTTCATTTGGGAGTCCTAAGAGCAGGGCCTGTCTCTGACTCTGTTACCCACCTTTGGATCCCTTTCCCCTAACTGGACTGCCTTGTCTAGCCTCAGCACAAGATGTTCCTAGACCTACTGCAACTTGATAGGCCAAGGTTGGTTGATATTCACGGGAGGGGTGGGGGCTCACCTTTTCTGAAGGGAAAGAGAAAAGGAGTGGATTGGAGGAGAGATTGGACAGAGAGGAGGGAGGAGAAACTGCAGTCAGGGTGTAAAGTAAATTAATTTTTTAAAAGGAAGGAAGAACCAGAACATAGTCAGAAACAAATAAAAGCAAAACATATTTACCAGCATATATAACTCAGAGTGTAATGACATTCCAGGCCCCAAAGGGCTAAGACAGTAGCCATTGCAACACACACGGCGTGTCATATTATCTCAGGATGGCTCCACTTCACTCCTGGTGCTCATATTGATACTCTCCAATATTCTGGGGTCTCCACTGCAACTGAAATCACGCCTTCACCACCCTTAGTCCTTCTCCATGAGCCATTTAGTCCTGCAGCTCTCATGGTCCAAAACGAAGAACGTTGAAACTTCTTAGATCACCAAGTTTAGCTCTCAGCTTGAAATGGAATCTTGCCTCCCCCACGCCCTGCTGAATGAAAGCTTTTTGTGTTGACACTGAGGAAATATTCCCATAAAAATTTTCAATTTCATGATGCTGGTCCCTTCTTAATCACAGAAGAGTTCTCACACCCAGCTAACTAGCATCGATTGTCTCAGCATAGCAAATCATCTCTGTGGTACTGGTCTCTTGTTGATTGAAGTTCATTCTTCATTCCTAGCTGACCAGAAACCACAGATTCTTAATTCAAATATATCACACAAACAGCCCCGATATTATCTTTGCTTGTCTCTGAAGCTTCATCAGTCAGGTCTCCATCATCTGTATTGCACTCAGCACTCTTATCTTCAAAGTTCCCACAGAACAGCCCATTAATTTCTGAGTACTAATAGCTTTTCCAGTTCACAATCTGAAGAACTTCCACAATCCTCCCCCAAAATAATATGGCTAGGTCTGTAAAAACAGCAGCCTGCCTTTGGTTCCAATTTCTATACTAGTTTCTTTTGCTGTGAAAAAGCACCATGACCAAAAGCAAGTAAAGGGTTTATTTCCTTTGACAGCTTAGCATCATGAAAAGTCAGGGCAGGAACTCAGCAGGGACCTGAGGCAGAGGCTGTAGAGGAATACCACTAACTGGTTTCCTCTCCATGCCTTGCTCAATCTGCTTTCTTATAAAACCCAGGACCATCTGCCTAAGAATGGCATGGTCTACCGAGGGCTGGGCCTTCCCACATCAAACATCAATAAAGAAAATGCCCCCAAAGACTTGTTTATAAGACAATCTAATGGAGGTACTATTCTCCCTCTTCCTAGATGATCTTATCTTGTGCCAACTTGACAAAAAATTATGTAGTACATCACGCTAGCCACATATCCAAGTTCCAAGAGTCATATATAGCTAATATTTGCAAAGCACCAGTATAAAATATTTACATTTCCACAAATTTCTATTAGTCAGTGCTAGAGGGTAGAAAAAAGAAACTGAAACAAGAGAAAGTTTCAGCTTTGACTTGCTCCATCTATAACACCAACAGCCATATCAATGATGAATTGGGCTTTATGCTTAATTTTGACCCACTATATACAAACTAGATTTTCACTGTAATTCATTGATTCAGCCATTGCTTAATTAGAAAACTCTATGTGCTTGTTTATTTTTTACTTTTAATTTTCTGTCCTTGGTACTTTATTCCAGGTACTCACAGTTTAATGGAGGAAAACAGACTCAAAACTTGATTTTATAAACTTTCTTTTATAAGAGTTCCCATAGTCTTGGTATCACTTTATAGCAATAGAACATTGACCAAAACAACTGTTGTGTTCTAAGCAGACAGAAAGGAAGTTCTTGACTCTGACTGAGATGGAAGAGAGGAAAGAAGCTGAGTTAGTCTTGAAAATGCATAGCACTTTTGCAGAAAATATATGGGAAGAGAAAAAAACCTCTCTGTCCAAGGAAACAGCATGTGTAGACACAGTGCTCATTTGCACTCCAGTGATGGGCTGATCATGCTCGGTTTGAGTGTGATAAATGATTAGAAATGAGACTATGGAAATATGAAAAGACTTCTAACCCCACAGGCAAGTTATGCTTTTCTTTTTTTTCCATTTTATCTGTTAATCTTTATTTTTTTAATTTTTTTATTTTCTATATTCTTTGTTTACATTCCAAAGGCTTTCCCCTTTCCCAGTTCCCCCCTCACCATATGTCCCATAAGTCCTCTCCCCCCCCCCGCCCATTCCCCCTCCACCATTTCTCTGTTCTGGTACTCTCCTACAAAACTGGATCCAGTCTTTTCTGGACCAGGGTCCTCTCCTTCCTTTTTCTTGGGAATCTTTTGATTTGCTAACTGTGCCTTCTGCATTTAGAGCTTCTGGGCTCATTAATATCCACTTATCAGTGATTGCAATTCATGTGTATTTTTTTGTGATTGGGTTAATTCACTTAGGATTATATTTTCCAGATCCAACCATTTGCCTACAAATTGCATGAATTCATTATTTTTAATTGCTGAGTAGTATTCCATTTTATAAATATACCACATTTTCTGTATCCATTCCTCCTTTGAGGGACATCTGGGCTTCTTCCAGCTTCTGGCTCTTATAAATAAGGCTGCTATGAACATAGTGGAGCATGTGTCTTTATTGCATGCAGGGGAATCCTCTGTGTATATGCCCAGGAGTGGTATGACAGGGTCCTCTGGAAGTGTCATGCCCAATATTCTAAAGAACTGCCAGACTGATTTCCAGAGTGGTTTTACCATTTTGCAATCCCACCAACAGTGGAGCAGTGTTCTTCTTTCTCCACATCCTCACCAGTACCTGTTGTCTCTTGAGTTTTTAATCTTAGCCATTCTGACTGGTGTGAAGTGAAATCTCAGGGTTGTTTTGATTTGCATTTCCCTGATGACTAATGATGTTGAACATCTCAGCCATCCAAATTTCTTCTGGTAAAAATTCTTTGTTTAACTCTGTACCCCATTTTTAATAGGGTTATTTGGTTCTTTGGGGTCTAAGTTCTTAAGTTCTTTGTATATATTGGATATTAGCCCTCTGTCAGATGTGGGGTTGGTGAAGATCTTTTCCCAGTTTGTTAGTTGACGTTTTGTCCTTCTGACAGTGTTCTTTGCCTTACAGAAACTGTAATTTTATGAGGTCCCATTTGTCAATTCTTGATCTTAGAGCATAAGCTTGGTGTTCCCCCTGTGTCCATGTCCTCCAGGGTCTTCCCCAGTTTCTTTTCTATTAGTTTCAGTGTGTCTGGTTTTATGTGGAGGTCCTTGATCCACTTGGAGTTGATCTTAGTACAAGGAGATAAGAGTGGGTCAATTCTCTGCTTGTGTCTGGTTTTATGTGGAGGTCCTTGATCTACTTGGAGTTGATCTTAGTACAAGGAGATAAGAGTGGGTCAATTCTCTGCTTGGTGGTGATTGGGGAATAGGTGGGGGGTGGGGTGGGGTGGAAGAAGACATATGAGACATATGGTAAGGGGGGAATGGGGAAAGGGGAAAGCCTTCAGAATGTAAACAAAGAATATAGAAAATTAAAAAATTGTAAAAAAAAAAGGAAAATAAAATAAAGATAAAATAATAAAAATATTTTAAAAAGAAATAAAAAAGAGTGGGTCAATTCATATTCTTCTGCATGTTGACCTCCAGTTGAACCAGCACAATTTGTTGAAAAGACTATCTTTTTTCCACTGGATGGTTGTAGCTCCTTTATCAAAGATCAAGTGACCATAAATCTGCGGGTTCATTTCTGGGTCTTCAATTCTTTTCCATTGATCTACTTGCCTGTCGCTGCCAATACCATGCAGTTTTTAGCACAATTGCTCTGTAGTACTGCATGAGGTCAGGGATATTGATTCCCCCAGAAGTCCTTTTATTGTTGAGAATAGTTTTAGCTATCCTGGGTTTTTGTTACTCCAGATGAATTTGAGAATTGCACTTTCTAGATCTATGAAGAATTGATTTGGGATTTTGATGGGAATTGCATTGAATCTGTAGATTGCTTTTGGCAAGATGGCCATTTTTACTATATTGATCCTGCCAATCCAAGAGCATGAAATATTTTTCTATCTTCTGAGGTCTTCTTTGACTTCTTTCTTCAAGGACTTGAAGTTCCTGTCATACAGATCTTTCACTTGTTTGGCAAGTAGGCTTCATCCCAGGGATGTAGGGATGGTTCAATATATGGAAATCCATCAATGTAATCCACTACATAAACAAACTAAAAGAAAAAAACCACATGGTCATCTCATTAGATGCTGAAAAAGCATTCGACAAAATTCAGCATCCTTTCATGCTAAAAGTCTTGGGAAGAGCAGGGATTCAAAGCCCATACCTAAACATAGTAAAAGCAATCTACAGCAAACCAGTAGCCAACATCAAAATAAATGGAGAGAAACTTGAAGCAATCCCACTAAAATCACGGACTAGACAAGGCTGCCCTCTCTCTCCATATCTTTTCAATATGGTACTTGAAGTTCTAGCGAGCGCAATTAGACAACATAAGAAAGTCAAAAGGATACAAATTGGAAAGGAAGAAGTCAAACTATCATTATTCGCAGATGAAATGATAGTATACTTAAGGGACCCAAAAAGCTCCACCAGAGAACTCCTACAGTTGATAAACAACTTCAGCAAAGTGGCTGGTTATAAAATCAACTCAAGCAAATCAGTAGCCTTCCTGTACTCAAAGGACAAGCAGACTGAGAAAGAAGTTAGGGAAATAACACCCTTCACAATGGCCACAAACACTATAAAGTTATGCTTTTCAAAGCCTATCAGTCAGAACTCAACCACACACACACACAAAAAGGCAGAACAAGTAGGTATTACACATTCTTTCAGGAAATTAGTTTACGCAACAGTAGGGACTGACTAGACAAGTTCAAAGTGTATTGAGCAGTCTTGAACTCTTAGAGCACAAAAGCTCTAATGAGCAACTTGAATTCTACACACAAATATTCTAACAGGATAAACGCTCCAATATTATATGCCATGTGCCACATGTGTCCTGTTGTTCCATGCACTTCATAAAATCTCCAAGTCACCTTTGTACATTTTCTTCATACCTTAAAAACATTCTTCCTGTTTCTAACTTAGACCAGAAAGAATCATGTCTTATGAAGACTCCATCACTGCTGGAAAATCTCTCACTTCCTCAGGACATTAAACCAGAGAAGGGAGGGTCTCATGAGGAGGACTACTATAAATATTATGAGTTAGAAAGGAAAAGGAGAAGCAGCTATCAAAAACATCACTCTCACTAGGAACTGTTAAAAGTAAAATTCACAAATTCTGGGTTGTAAATGACTCATTATGGATGTTTGCTTCTCTGTCATCTGAGCTATTCTATACGCTAGCTAAGTGAATGGAGGAGTAAGTACTGTAATCAAGTTTTATAACCTTAGGAACAAGTAAAGAATATTTCCACCCCAAGGGCCTACTCTTCTGTCTATTGTAATATGAGTAACTTAATCAACAAAATCCCCAAAGTCACTAACAGGTCTGTCTTTATTTCTGTTGCTGCTTTCAGATTTCAAAACACAGAGACAGATGTTCAAATATGTCTGTATACTGAATATTTCTCTTTTCAAAACTAGATTCCCTTATGAGTTTCCTTTTTCACTTCTCCTTTTGTGTATGATTTACTTGATCTCACTAACATAAAATATTATTAATTTCTGGTTGTTTCCACCAGAGAACATTGGGAAACATAAATATACTGTATGCCTTTAGAGATGTCAGTTGCTTTCATGAGGAAATGTCTCCACCCATCCTTCTCTCTTTGGATTATTCAACATATGACATTTTTAGCCTTCTTTTATAGTTTGTAAGAAATAAAGAGAAAATTATTTGGGCTGGCCATTGATAGGGCATGCCTATAATCCTAGCACGTGGAAAACAGAGGCAAGTTTAAGGCCAGAGCAAGTTCCAGACCAGCCAGAGCTATATAGTAAGACCACCCTGTCTCAAGAGAAATTAATCAATTCTATTTTAGCCATACTGGAGAATTCTTGGAGTTTATCCTTAAATGAGATCTGAGGAATTTTTTCCTAGGTACAATGACAGAAGAAACTAGATTGTAGAATGCTCAACAAGGTTCTAGTAGTTCTTTTCTTTAAAAAAGTAATTTAAGACTCAAATAAGGCATATCTTTAGGTAATTGAAAGAAGAAGAAATAAAGGAAAAAGTAATAAAGGGAGAGAAGGCAGGAGGAGCATTATCGCTACAAATGGATAACTTGTAGTCCCTGTTTCACACAAGCGCTCTCTCTCTCTCTCTCTCTTTCTCACACACACACACACACACACACACACACACACACATACACACACACACACACACACACACACACACACACACAAAGAGCCTATGTCTTGCCTTTGATTGAGAGTCCTTTAAAATATATTAAAGATGTTGTGGTTTGATTTTGCATTTGTCAAAGCATAATTTTGAAGCCAAAGAGGAAGAAACTCCTCCTCACAACCAAGAGGTGGAGGATGTTGTTTTCAATGCCCTTCTTCCTCTTCCTTCCCAGAATCTGTAAGGCTCTTACAAGACCCACAGCTGACCTCAGTCCAATTGAACTTATCTTAAACTCTTGGCCAAGCTTCTCTTGTTCAAGTAGAGTCTTTGGAATGCCTCATACAAGACTCTATTCTTTCCTTGCTATACTTTACTTTCTTTAAATGAGAAAAAGATATCTTGTTCTAGTTTCAAGTTTGAGGGCAACCAATGTTCCTGCCTACTAGCTACAGCCTTGCTTTGCCATTAACTGAGACTACCCAGAAGTACAAGCTCAGAATAGGTAACCCTTCCCTCCCAACTTGTCTAAGTTAGATGAGTAACTCATCTGAGAAGGGACACATAAACTAATAATCATTCCTACAAAAGGCCAATAAAAGGCCACAGAATACTTAAGACCTTGCTAAGTCCTGCTTAGGAGATATGAAGGATTAGGAGAAATGAAGGCTTTTCACCAAGATGGTGCTGAAAGCAAAGAAGGAAGCTTTTACCCCTCCCAAAGCTAAAACCAAAGGAAGGCCTTAAAAGCCAAGAAGGCAGTCCTGAAAGGCATCCACAGCCACAAAAACAAGATCAGCATGGCAGGTCACACACCTTCTGGCAGCCCAAGACCCTGCAACTCCAGAGCCAGCCCATATATCCTCAAAAAAGTGTACCCAAGAGAAACAAGCTTGACCACTATGCCATCATCAAATTCCCCTGTGACCACTGAGTCAGCCATAAAGAAGATAGAGGACAACAATAAGCTTGTGTTCATTATAGATGTCAAGGCCAACCAGATCAAACAGTCCTTAAAGTCACTCTATGACATTGATGTGGCCCAAGCCAATACCCTGATAATGCCTGACATAGTGAAGAAGGAGTATGTTCTCTTGCCTCCTAATTATGGTGCTCTAGATGTTGCCGACAAGATTGGGATCATCTAAACTGAGTTCGGATGAGTAATTCTAAATATGCATGCGTTTTCCCCATAAAAAGGGAGATATGAAGTCTAGGACCTCTAGAAGCCTGAATGGAAAGGGAGAGGGCCCAAGGAGAGTAAAAGGATTAAAAGATAGCAAGTCTCATCAGAGCTTTTAGGATTTTTGTCTTTCTTTTAAAGTGAGGCTACAGACTGGAGATGACGATGTAATAAGAGCATCTGTCATGGCTGTCAGTCAAACCAATGATTCATAAAAGGATGCTGAAGCCTAGAAGTTGGAGGAGCATGCCAGAAGGAGCTCCACGTCATAGTAGCTTTAATTTCAGTTGCATGAACGGATAAATGCTGCCTGCGATATCCACACCCAGCATAGCTACGAAGATAATTAAAAATGTCTTTGTGCACTTGTCTCAAACCCTTGCAATTTAGCTCTCCTAGTTGCTTATCCTGTAACATTAGCAACAGATTGCCTAACACACACACACACACACACACACACACACACACACACACACACCTGGCCTGTATCCCATAGTCTGTATCTCCTATCTCCCAGCCTTTGTTCTAACTGAACAAGTTAGAACAAGTTAAGTAGGGGTTCTTTGTCAACCCCTACTTAAAACATTTGCTGATCATAACTTAGGAGGCATCCCCCTTCAGATAGTATTTTGTACAGGTTTAAGACCAAGCAAACTTTACGACCTCACAAAATACTAAGAGGGTGTAATTAAGAGTGGTGAGAAATCAACCCTGAACAGCCAGAAGTCATGGATTCTCTGGCAGATTAAGACTACATTACACAACTAAGAACACTACAATAGGCCTGTTTCTTCATTTGTGTTTCTAGTAAAGGAGAAAATAATAATAAGCAGCAGAGGTAGAATGTTCTATATTTTGTTGTTTTCTTAGCTGACTTTTTAAATAAAATAAAACATCACTGATTATTTTTATCCCAGGGATAAAATCCTTGGCCTTATTACTTACCCATTTCCTCATTAACCAAAGAGAATGATTTTCTTAATGGATAGTCTGTGGAACATCTATCTGCACATCTAAAACAACACGGGAGACATTTTGAGATTGACTTTAAAAACTGAAGGCTCCAAACCTTTTTCCAATAAAGAGTATGAATGTGTAAAATGAGACACGAATTAACATGGTGATGGAAGACTCAGAAACCAAGGAATTTCCCAGTTAATTTACCAACAATAGGGAACTGCTTAAGTAAATCGAAGTAAATTCATGAGCTGGAAAAGGCTACATTTTAACATAAAGATGAGGAATCATTTTACATACTACCATGATATAGATGCGAAATGATGTCAATTCAAAAAAAAAATGGCTAAGTGAGTTGAGACTCAGCTTGGTGGTGCATGCCTGTAATCCCAGAACTGAAGAAGCTGCAGCAGGAAGGCAAGAGTTTGAGGATGGATGGTGTGAGGTACATGGCAAGTTTCATGTCATCTCAATCTATAGAACAACAAAACAAAGCAAAAATCAGCTAAGAAAATGACAAAATCCAGAGCATTTTACCAGTGCTGGCTAGTTTTCTATTAACTTGACACAGAATATTTTTTGGAAGAGAAAGGTTTAATTGAGAAACTGGCCCCAACACCTCAGCCTTGAGTGTGAGGGGTCTCTGCCAATGGCATGGCCAGCACAGTAGCAATCCCAGTGAGGCAAGAAGTTCGGCATTTCTAGACCCTGACAGCAGGCAGGGGATTTTAGACATATGTAAGTACGGTGCAATTTGGGAAAATATTTCCTGGTGTAAAGCAATCCCTAGGCACAATGAGGCATAATTACATTAGAACTCTACTCAAAGTGCATGCCACTTCTTCCATGAAGATGGGTTCAATAGATAGGCTACACATGTTATCTTAAGGACCTAGGGGAGGATCTCATATGGTCTCGGTCATACAGATAACAGAGTTCATCCAAGCTATTAGCAACCTCCAGTCCTGTTCATTGGAACCCCTGGCCATACAGAGGTCACCTAGACTATTAATTATCTCCAGTCCTGGTTTTAGGAGCCTGGGGGGAGCCCCTGGCCATGCAGACACCCTGACTATTTGCCAACTCTGATCCTCCTTGAGGAAGCTTGAGAGAGCTAGGTGTGCCCTGGTCCTACAAATAGTCCGAATGTCACCTAGGCTATTATTAGGCACCTCAATTACCAGCCTTATGGTCATAGAACAGTTTATGTATCTCTTCCATTGATGAGACAACATCCTGGTCTATCATTTATCTGTGAGTTCAAGGACCTTTGTATTGCCAACCTCTGGGCAAGGTTATGGTGCATTTTCTTAACTTATGTGGGAAAGCCCAGATCACTGTGACTAATACTACCCCTGGGCTGGTGGTCCAGGGTTCTTTAAGGAAGAGAGCTAGGCAAGCCAGTAAGTAGCACCCTCCTCCTGTCTGCATCAGCTTCTGCCTCCAGATTTGTGTCTTGAGTTTCTGCTCTGACTTAAAAGACTTGTAGTCTGGATGAAAGACTACAAGCTATAAGATAAAATTGACCCTTTCATTCTCAAGTTGATTTTGGTTGTTGTTTTGTTTTGTTTTGTTTTGTTTTGTTTTTTATTGCAGCAAAAGAGACTTCAACTAAGAAACTACCCTTCTGTGAAGGCTAAAACAAAAAAACAAACACATTTGCTTATATTTGCATGAAAAAGCAAAGGGCCACTTTTATTAGTGATAAGAATGAGAACTGAACAAAAGTCAAAGGGTTTCCGTAATATATATTAATTTGTTTGTTTTAAATTCATTTAGTTTACTTTTTATGTATATGAGTATTTACCTGAATATACATATATGTATCACATGTATTCCTGGTACCCTTAAAGGTCAAAAGAAGGGGTCAGATTTCCTGGAACTGGAGTTCCAATATCCTGCCATATGGGTACTGGGAATCAAACTTAGGTCCTCTGCAAAAGCATCCAGTGTTCTTAACCACTGAGCCATCTCTCCAGCACCTATACACTAATTTGTGTATGTATATGTAAATACTTACTTTTCAATTATGTGAATACCTCAACTATTTAAACCATCAAATAATATATTTTAAAGTTCAATGTGCTTTTCAACTCTGTGGGTGGCTTTAATTTTCTTCTTTGTGTCTATATACCATCTGTATTTCTCAAATCCTCTCTAGCAAGCATATATTGCTTACATTAAACAGTAAATACATACAAGCATTTAGTTTTGCTTCCCAAGGAAGAGAGGCATATGAGCCCAGGCTGAGATAGCTTACTCTCAGAATTGTTTACCTACAAAATAGGTGATGCAATTTATGTGCCTGGGTTCCTATAGCCCTGGGTCTCCCTTTCAGTTTATATCATAAGTCTCCATTCTTTAGTCTTGCAAATGAAAGCATCAGAATAAACAAGTTATATAATTCTTGGAGAAAATATGAAAATATCAAAGTAAGTTGGAATTTAAGATGAATAATTTAAACATGAAATTACACAAAAATTCTTCCTGCTTATGTGAAATTCCAACCTCACTGCTTGGCATGTGGGTTCTCTTATTCTAAGTTTTACAATTCTGCCCACTCCAGAAGTGGGCCTACTGAGCAAAGGATGCCAGCTTGTGAAATCATAGCACATCACTGGGGATGATGATACAAATGAAGCGTGCTTAGACAGCACTCTTCAATAACCTTGTTAGAGTGGGGATAAAGATTCAGATCACACTCAGCTAGATAGCATTGGTAAGAACTTGCCTTCCTAAAAACAATGAAGCCTCTATGGTTTAGGGTTTCTCATTTTGCTTAGTTGGAAACTTGAGTTTGTAGTTGCTTTGGAGCGTTCCTGCCTTTTCAAGTCATCGGTGATCTAATTAAAGAAAAATATCTCACCATTAGAGACCAGGCAATTCTATGCATTATAGTGACTAACAAATATTGAGCACTTACTATGTGCTAGCATCAATATATGTGATTTACATGCATTAGTTCATTTTCTCTTCATGAGGTCCCATCTCTTCCTGAAGAGCTAATGATCAATGAAGGAGGCAAGTGTCATTTTCTCAAAACTGACACTAGGAAACTAGGTGAGAAGAGGAAAAAAGATTCAGAAAAAAATAAAAATTAATAGAGGGCCAAAATATCAACAAAAAAAGATTTTGCAACTAACCAGAAAAAAATAAACATTTTCACTCAAATCCCAGCTATCAATGTACTTTCCCCACCTCATTGCGAGACAGCATTCCAAACTATAGTCATAGAGAAGTACAAAACTCTTCTTTCTATGTCATATCTCCAAGCTTCAGAAAATATCCAAAAGAGTGTGAGGTTTGTCCTGATAATCACTTTACATCATAACCAGCTTAATGGACTCCTTTTAGTCAAGCACACTCACTATAAACAAAGTGCACTTTCCCTCAAAGTCTTCCAAGAAGCAGAATTCTCTTCCTGTTTCTCTCAGCGATCCATCATCCTGCAGCATCTGACACTAATGTCAACTGCAGCTGGTTCCCTCCATTATAACCCTGCTGGTGATCACTTCCACAGACTCTTCTCATTGTCCATCATTTTGAATTCTTGGCACATAATGCTCACCAGCTTCTCTTTAAAGGGCTTCCTGTTTTCATCTATATATTATATGAAGTGGCTTCCTGTTTGATCTCTAACAATTCTTTTCCTCTCAGTTAATTCTAGCTATTAGAATGTTCTACCTGCATACTTTAACCACAACCTTATTTTCAACCTTTTATTTTCTGTTTTCATTTGGCCTATTAAGGCAGTTCTAATTATTTCCTCTGTGTGTGTAATCCTGTTGCTAATCATGTGAGCTCAGCTGAAATGCAATTCATTTCAAAATCCCTGCAATAATAATAACGCACACTTTACATTAAACTCTGTAAAGTTCTGGGCTGGTTAGGTTGTTTGTTCATTTTGATGATTTAACACAACTAGAGTTATCTGGAAAAGGAAACCTCAGTTAAAATTCCTCCATCAGATTAGCCTCTAGACAAGTCTGTGGGACATTTTCTTTATTAGTGATTGACATGAGAAGGTTCAGCCCACTGTGGATGGTGCTACCCTTAAGGAAAAGGGCATGTGGGACCTGTGGGGGGTGGGGAACAAGAAAAAGGGAAATGAACTGTAAATATAGAATATATCCAATAAAAAAAAAGAAAAAGAAAAAAAGAAAGCAAGCTGAGCAAGCCGTGGAGAGCAAGCCAGGATGCAGTAGTCCTCCATGGTCTCTATTTCCGTTCCCACCTCCAGGTTCGTGCCTTGAGTTCCTGCCCTGACTTCTGCTCATGATAGACTGTAAGTTGTAAACTGATATAAGCCCTTTCCTCTTCCTGTTGCTTTTTATCACAGTGTTTATCACAGCAACAGAAAGTAAACTAGGATAAATACTTTCACCTCCATGA
This sequence comes from Apodemus agrarius, assembly GCA_964023405.1. Taxonomy (NCBI): domain Eukaryota; kingdom Metazoa; phylum Chordata; class Mammalia; order Rodentia; family Muridae; genus Apodemus; species Apodemus agrarius. Next base: position 68,893,990 of record OZ030010.1, on the reverse strand, counting down.
TCTAATTTCATTCTAATATACTTGGAGTTTAAAAACCCACAAGATGTACCAAGAATTTAACCAAGTCATTATCCATTATCTCACTACACACACACACACACACACACACACACACACACATACAAACACACACACACATACACACACACACACACACACACACACACACACACACAATCTACAGTGACCTAAATCTTGATCTGAGTTCCAGGAACTTTAAAAAATAGAAAATGTAATTGCATTCTTCTTAGAAATCAAAAAAGTACCTGAACAAAAGGAAGGAACTAAAGCAGACACTCAGCACTATCCAAATCAAACAGCTTACTATCGCGGCACTAATAGCGGTCTGTTGTAATTTTTCACATACATACTTTTTACTAGGTATGGTGACTCATGCTTGTGGTTTCATGGCTCCCTGGAAACAAAAATAATCTTTATTTTTGACCATTTTAGATGGACTCTTATTCTAAACTGTGTTTTACATTCTTGCATACGTCTTAAACTAAGGGTGCAGTAAACAATTGACTCTTTTTTATAATTAAAAAGTAATCTCAAAAAAGTTTCTAAGATGAATAGAGTAACTGAAAACTGGCCCTGATCATTATCAGTGTGAACTAGGTTAAGTGTCTCATGTCTGTGTAACCACAGTGCAGTGTCAAGGCACAAACTGCACTGCTCTGGGTGTCAGATGGCTCCAAGGCAGTAGAGACATGGTGCAGTGCAGCTTCTAAAAGGCATTTTCTATACTAACGTTCAGTCATTTAGTTAATTCAAAAACAGTTCTTCAAATATTAAGATGCCTCCCATCTGCGACTTATTTCTCAGCAAGACCACAGTCCCTGCTGAGTGGCGACATAGGCCTAAACTGCAGATACTCAGGAGGTTAAAGCAGAAGATATGGTGTGAATTTGAGACTAGTATAAGCTGTATAGCAATTTCCAAGCCAGCATGGGCTAAATCGAGAGACTTTGTATGGTAACAAGCAACCTTCCCATAAGCCCTAGTACAAAAATGAGTCTTTCTTAGTCCACTCTTGCTGTATTATAACCCTGCAACAGAATCTGGGTAGGTTTCCGTCAGAAATTATAAGAAAACATTCAGAATTTGATTGAAAATACATGGAATACTATGAAATATCAAGAAATGTGCTGTTTCCTATTGATTAGATGTACATGCTTCAGTATGTGGAAATTATGTCCTTCTTCCCTTGAAGATTTCTCAACAGCCAATGTAATCTCAGACCCATGCCAGAAATGACATGTGAAATGGTGGCAGTGGCAGTCAGGTGGGGTGTGAGGTAGGGCAGCATACTGTCAAGACATTATCTGCTGGAAGGTTTTTACTCCCGTCTTAAGCGCTAGTTGTTCACTGAAAAAATAATATCACTAGATGGTTGAGTTGATTATGTTAGGATCTATATCAAATTCTAACAGTGAGGCTTGGGGAAAGAGCTAGAGTATTACAAATCAAAACCAGAAAGTGGTGTGAAATACACCAACAAGGACAAGAATAGTAAGACATAGATACTGAATCGGTAACCATAGAGAGAAGGGGGAGATGTAAAAAAAAAAAAAAGCTTAAGGGTCTTTGAGGATAATTGAGTTTCAAGAAAACACCCACAGCTAATCAGCAATGGAGATAAACAAGCAATCATAGTCAAAATAAAGTAGCACAGAAAGCCAAGAGACCTATAATGTTATTTTGTAAGCCTTCATGGATTTACATAATCTTGATTAGGGTTAAAGGGCCAATGGCAACAATCCAGCTTCCTCTCAATAGTATTTACAAGAAAAATGAGCTTGCCAGAACCACTTGAGTTGTTTTTTTTATATAATTGTTAAAGAACCGCAAACATTTACTAGATTTTATTGTTTATTATCCCCAATATGTATGAAAGAACATTATATGATCATTATATGAGCTGAAAGAATCTCTATTTGTCAAGCACTGATGTAACTTGTAACCTTACTAGACATCTTAGGATATTTTCAACCATCAGATACCTGAAGGCACATTCAACAATGAAAGCTCTTCTGGAATGTCTCAGCATCCTGCCCCACCCTTTCTCAGGTAGCATTCATAAAGCACTACAGAGATTTAAACAGTTTTGAAGAAACCTTATCCGACCTCCACATTTCTCAATCTTCACAAACAATGAGGGAAATATTGATAAAACATCTCTCAAATGAAATTTGGCTATATGCCTCTGGTACAAAACACAATCTAAGTTTCTCTGCCACTTAAAGCTACAGCAACATTTCAGCATTTCCAGTACATAATGTGTCACCAGCAAGAGCGTTTAGTACACAAGTCTACAAGAAGCAACGTGCTTTTCTTTTTCACACAAGCTGCTCTCAAACATGTTCACCCTATCCTAGGATGAGCTTCTGTATGTTATCATGACTCCAGTAAGATATCGGGGATTTTTTTAGATGTTTAAGAAACTCTTGGCCACAGAAACACTCATTGCCTTTCCCTCCTTCTGAGCATCTTCTGACATATTCACAGCACGCCTCTGATACCATTCTACCATGTTCATTTTGATTGCCATGCCAAGTGCTAAAAATTACAGGATTTAGTGTAATCGGGAGATTGCTTCTTTAGGAATCAGCATTATAACCAGACAACTACCTCCCTATGAGAATTTATGAATCACAAATGGAACATGCAGTATGTCATTTTTATAAGTAGAGAAAGAGCTCTAAATAGATGACAATCTGTGTGTATCAATGGTGGGTTTCTGTCTAGATTCCCTGTGTAGGCCTTGATTTCTCTTCTCTAGGGTCAGTCTGATTGTGATGTTCCTGGAAGAGGTGAGGAGAGTACTATCTTAGTTCTCGCCACTGACTTTCTGTACCCTAGGATCTATTGTTTCTTTATTACTTTTATGAGAGTGGCTGACCATTGATATGTGACTCTGAGTTAAAGGTGTCTTCCTCAGCCCCAGCTAACAAGTATAATTCTCTTGATATATATGATAAGAAGTATATTCATATAGTAATGTAAGGTAGTACTCTTAGACCAAAATTTGTCCCTACATCCAATGTATATTAATTGGGTCCCTATATAAATATGAAAGTATCCTTGGCATCATAGGGTACTAACTAAAGCTTCCTTCCTCAGAGGAGTGAGTATACAATTAAATTATGATTGCAGTATATGTACATCTAAAAGAACTAATGCTACAAAATGCAACAACCTATAGGGACCCATTCTAGGATAATAAAGATATGTATAATGATGCTGAACATATGATGTTCTTTGCAGCATAATATTTAACAAAATGTTGGAAAGAGCAAATATTGAAAAATATGGTGCTTTTACTTAAACAGTAAAACATAAATGTCAGTGATATTACAAAATGTTTACGTATGATATTGGTTTTGTTAGGTTTATTTATGATTGTTGGTTTTGTTACACATCTAGATGCGCCCAGTTCTATTACAGAAAAAGAAATTTAAGGGCTAGAGACATGGCTCAGTGGATAAAGCATTTAGGTTGCAAACACAAGGACCCAAGTTCAGAGCCTTAACACCCAGATAACAAGCCAAGATTGGCAGTACATACCTGTAATCTCTGCTGGGAGATGGTAACAGGAGGAATCTGAGCTGTGTGCCTGGCCAGCCTGTCTGGTCAATCAGTGTTCTCCAGTTTCACTGAGACCGTGTCTCAAAAAATAAAGTGGAAGGTAATAAACAAAGACACCCAAAACCAGCCTTTACCTTTCACTTGGATAGACATGCACATCAGCATAAACATGTACATACTTCCACAAAGCACACAAACACACACACACAAACATTCTCTCTCTCTCTCTCTCTCTCTCTCTCTCTCTCTCTCTCTCTCTCTCTCTCACACACACACACACACACACACACACACACACACACAAATGAATATTATTTGTAAAAGAACCCAAGTACTATTTTGTGCAAAGAAGACTACTACTGAGCGCACCTTATTAAGTGACAAAAGTCAATAAGAAAGAGCACTATATAATAAGAGTCTATATATACCATGCTGGAAGTGACAAACTATACAGAGAGAAAGACCAGCAGTTGCCAAGTAGTAGTGGAATGGCAATAATGGTTAGGTACAGCTCAGAAACGGAATCCTAACCCACCACAAGAAATCCAGGCTAAAACAAGCAGGAAAACATTGGCCTACTGACAATATATTAGCCTAGTAGTCAGACAACCTACCCCAAGTTAAAATTAACAAGCTCCTTTCTGAAGAAGCAGTGAGTCAATCACCAAAACCAACAAAATGGTAAAGACTAAACAATGAAAAAACTAACAGAAACCCAAATAGATGAAGTGGGGAGGAGAGTAGTCCACAGAAATGAGTGCAAGGGCATGATATCAGCAAAATAAATCATGTTAAATTTCAGACTCCCTAAAATAGCTTCCACAGCACTTACCTCATCAGTCAACAACATTGGCAAGTAAGTGGTGCTAAACACTGCATCTCAACATTTTTCCAGGACAGTGGGCCAGTCATTTCTATTCCTTTTATGGGACTGCTAGCTAGCTCAGTAGATAACTAATATTTGCAGAAACTGGAAAGCCCGTTATTTGGTTGGGCCTACAACATGAATTGTTAAAGGAAACGGTCTGCACTTCTGGGGTACCAGCTGCCCTTTAGGCTCATGACTGGGTCAAGGAGAATCATCTCCTTAGCATTCCTACCACTGTGCCTTTGAGGTTCTCAATGAAGAGGTAGAACAAAGGGACGGAGTCATCCTCCCTTTGGGTATATAGTTAGTTCCCTGCTGGCATGGGCTCTGGATCTTCCCTGCTGATGCTAAAGCGCTCGTTTAGAGACTGAGAGATGCTGACAATGCAGTGGAGTCTCTGAGCAGAACAAACCGCTCAGAACTCAAATAGGAACAGTGAAGTCATTTCAGCAAGAAATGATAAAACTTGACAAACTAATAAAACCTCAGCCATGCTTCACATTAGTTATGGGAATCTAGAAGACATAAGTTAGAGAATTACAACAAGAGTTCAAAGAACCACGTACACCTCTGTAACATACTATGTATGTATCAAAGACAAAAAAAAGTTAAATTTTTAACTGCAGACCCCATGAGATGGCTCAAGAAGTAAGGGTGCCTGCCACCAAACCCCATGACCTGAGTTCCATTCTTAGAACACATAACAATAACTGACTCCCACAAATTGTCTTCTGACATCCACATGCACAGAGGCACACATACTCATACACATATGTGTAAATAAATACACAGTCACAAAATAAATAAGAAAACAAACAGATAAAATACATTGCTAATGGCCGTCAAAAGGATAATCCAAGTATGATAATAAATTAATTACAATTTCAATCTTTTAAAAAATATATAATTGAAATATACAAAGAAAAGAACTGAAGAAGTTAAAATAACAGCAACCCAAGACTGACATAGTAAATGGTAACAACTCCAAAGGGTTCTTCCTTGATGTCTCTCCACACATTCTTGAAGCACATAAACATAGACTGGAAGCTAATCAGAGCTAATCAAGGACTTGGAACTTAATCAAAAGGAGTTATGAGAACAACTGGTAAGGCAGCAGTAATGAGGAAACCATTGACATTAACAAGCAGCAGGTTGTAAGGGACACAAAAAAATATTTAAACTTCAGAGAGTAAAGGATTAAAAGAGACCCTTCAAACAATTGCACAAACATTTTTGAAATTTAAAAATGGCTCATTAAAAAGTATGTCTTTGTTCAATAGATGTAGAGTCTGGGGAAAAGCTAAACTGCTTCCCAGTCTGAAGTTTGGTGCATGGCTCCACGGGGTCACTAGGAATGGCTTGTAAGTGGCCGAACGAGTGGACAGAAAACTCAATTTCAATCCACATTTCTTTCTCTCTACAGTGTATACAAGTATGAACACCAAGATACAGCATCAGAGAAATATATAAAGTTAATGGGCACAAATTTTTATTTTAAAATATAATTGAAAATTAAAAACTGAACCATTACTATTGGTAAACATAGGAAATGTAATCTCATAAGAGTCTTTGAGTTGCTGTATGAAATATCATCTCCAAAATGAAACAGAGTGAATATTACTTTTAATAAAAATATAGTCATAAAATAGACATTTAGTGGATTCGACTCATGTTTTGAAAAGAAAGTTTTCTCTTTAGTTGCTATGTAAAGGTCATATAGTTCATTAAGCTGATAGAGTTGAAATATTTAATTTGGCAAGATAAGTATACCCATTTCAAAGAAAATTTGAAATTTTTCTGCCTTGTGAGTTCCATTTTTAATTATACAACAAAACTCCAGAAAGAACTGAAGAAGAAATATTATATCACTATATTTATATAGGTGATTTTAATATATCCTATCAATAACTACCTGAGATCCAAAACATATATTCAGTGAATGATTATATTTATAAATTATATTATATATAAATATATAGTTATATTTATATATCCATAATATCTAAATACATTTATAAATACTCCATATAGTAATAGAGTATAAATTATTTTCAATTGTGCATAGAAACTTCACCAATCTGCAAAGCAGTGACACAAATGAGTAACATTTTCTTTTTTTTTCTTTTATTGCAAATAAATTATTTTCTTGTATAATTTATCCTGATTACAGTTCCTCCTCCCTCTACTCCTCCCAGTTCCTCCCCCACCCCTTTTCCTATCTAGATCCACCCTCTTTTGCATCTTATTAGAAGAGAACAGGGTTAGAAGAGGTACAAAAAGTTACAAAATACAATAAGATAAAGCAAAAACACCTTCACATCAAAGCTGGGCAATGTAAACGAATACAAACGAGCCCCAAGGGAAGACACAAGAGTCAGAGACCTGGTCCCCTAACTATTGGAGCAGAGGCTGTCTCTGACTCTGTCTCCCTGCCACTGGATCCCCTTCCCCTAACTGGACAGCCTGATTGGGCCTCAGTGGGAGATATGTGTGTGTGTGTGTGTGTGTGTGTGTGTGTGTGTGTGTGTGTGTGTCTAGATGTCTCAGAGAAGAGGAGTGTGTAATAGGGGAGGTATTTTTTTTTTGTTCTTTTGTTTTCTTATTTTCTTATTTTAATTACATTTTTTTACAGTCCAGTCGTTACCCCCTCCCAGTCCACCCTCCCACAGTTCCTCATCCCATTCCTCCTCTCCCTGTCTCCAAGAGGATGCCCACCCCACCAGGCATCCCCATTCCCTGGGACCTCAAGTCTCTCTAGGGTTAGGTGCCTCTTCTCCCACTGAGGCCAAACCAGGAAGTCCTCTGCTATATATGTATCTGGGGCCTTGGACCAGCTCCTGTATATTGCCTGGATAGTGACTCCGTATCTGAGAGATCTCAGGGGTCCACATTAGTTGAGACTGCTGGTCTTTCTATGGGGTTGCCCTCCTCCTCAGCTTCTTCCAGTCTTTCCCTAATTTAACCACAGGGGTCCCCGACTTCAATCCATTTGGTTGGGTGTAAGTATCTGCATCTGTGTCTGTCAGCTGCTGGTTAGGCCTCTCAGAGGGCAGCCATGCTAAAGCTCTTATCTGTAAGCACACCACAGAATCAGTAATAGTGTTAGGCCTTGGAGCTGGATCCCAATTTGGGCCTGTCCCTGGACCTCCTTTCCCTCAGTCTCTTCTCCAGTTTTGTCCCTGCAGTTCTTTCACCCAGGAACAGTTCTGGGTCAGAGTTTCTGACTGGGATGGCAACCCCATCCCTCACTTGATGCCCTGTCTTCCTGCTGGAGGTGGACTCTACAAGTTCCCTCTCCCCACTGTTGGGCATTTCATCTAAGGTCCCTCCCTTTGAGTCCTGAGAGACTCTCACCTCCCAGGTCTCAGGTACATTCTAGAGTGTCCCCCCCCACCTCCTACCTCCAGAGGTTGCCTGTTTCCATTCTTTCTGCTGGCCCTCATGACTTCACTCCTGTCCCCACCACCATCACCAGTACCAGATAATGTTCCCCTTTTCCCCTCTCTGTTCCCTCTCCAACCTAGGTCCCTCACTCTCTCTGCCCCTCCCCATGATTGCTTTCTTCTCCCTTCCAAGTGGGATTGAGGTATCCTCACTTGGGCCCTTTGGCTTGTTAACCTTGAGTTCTGTGGTTTGTATCCTGGGAATTCTGTACTTTTTTTGGCTAATATCCACTTATTATGAGTAAATACCATGCATGTCCTTTTGTGTCTGAATTACTTCATTCAGAATGATATTTTCTAGTTCCATCCATTTGCCTGCAAAACGCAGGATGTTCTCATTCTTAACAGCTGAGTAGTATTCCACTGAGTAAATGAACCTTCTGTATCCAGTCTTCCGTTATGGTATATCTGGGTTGTTTCCAGCTTCTATCATAGATAAGGCCACTATGAATGTAGTGGAGCATGTGCCCCTCTGGTATGGTGGGGCATCTTTTGGGTATATGCCCAAAAGTGGTATTGCTTGGTCTTCAGGTAGGTCTATTTCCAATTTTCTGAGGAACCTCCACACTGATTTCCAGAGTGGTTGTACCAGCTTTCAATTCCACCAGCAGTGGAGGAGTGTTCCTCTTTCTCCACATCCTCGCCAGCATGGGCTGTCACCTGAGGGATCTTAGCCATTGTGATTGGTGTGAGGTGGAATCTCAGGGTCGTTTTGATTTGCATTTCCCTAATGACTAAGGACTTTGAACATTGCTCTTTTTTATTGGATTTTTATGTATTTACATTTCAAATGTTATCCGCTTTCCCTGTTTCCCATCCAAAACCCCCTTTCTCACATACCCCCTCCCCCTGCTTCTCTGAGGATGCTTCCATTCCCACCCAGCTACTCCCCCCTTACCACCCTGTCATTCCCCTACACTGGGAAATCCAGCCTTCACAGGACCAAGGGCTTCTCCTCTTATTAATGCCAGACAAGGCCATCCTCTGCTACATGTGCAGATAGAGCCATGGGTCCCTCCATGTGTACTCTTTGGTTGGTGGTTTAGTTCCTGGGAGCTGGGGGGGGGGGTGCTGGTTGGATGATATTATTGTTCTTCCTATGAGGTTGCAAACCCTTTCAGATCCTTCATTCCTTTCTCTAACTCCTCCATTGGGGTCCCTGTGCTAAGTCCAATGGTTGGATATGAGCATCTGCCTCTGTATTTGTCAGGCTCAGGCAGAGCTTCTTAGGAGAGAGTTATAACAGGCTCCTGTCAGCAAGCACTTCTTGGCCACAATAGTGTCTGAATTTGGTGACTGTATATGGGATGGATGCCCAGGTGGGGCAGTCTCTGGATGGTCTTTCCTTCAGTCTCTGCTCCACTCTTTGTCCCTGCATTTCCTTTAGACAGGAGCCCTTCTGGGTTAAGATTTCGGAGATGAGTGGGTGTTCTTTGGGAAGCATAAAATTTCTGTTATTTTCTTAAACTACTACAATTCAAAAACATAAACTCTTCAAATAAGAAACCAAGTCAAAAAAAAACAAAACAAAACAACAACAAAAAAAAGAAACCAAGTCAAGCCTAGAGAAATAGTTCATGAATTGAAAGCACTTCCTGTTTTTGAAGAGGACCCAAGTTCAATTCCCAGCACCCATATGACAGCTAACAACCAGTTCCAGGGAATCTGATACCCTCTTCTGAATTCTACAGGCTTCTACATATTTGTGGTGTACATATATACATACACACACCCAGACACACATACACATACATACATACATACATACATACATACATATAAAATAAATATTTTTAAAAGAAAGAAATTAAGACATATAGGAAAAAGAACAAACTACTAATACAATAAGAAATTGACAGTGTAATGTTTTAAGTCAATAAACAATAGATACAAACTAATCTCATTTGATTATATATGATAAAAAATATAAAATATATAAATAAATGTTGACTGTGTCACAAAACAACAAATATCATGTTGTATGTATTTGCTGATATGTAGATGTTAGCTGTTAAATCTTTGATAAGCCGACTACTATCTATAGAACCATAGAGATTAGGTATACAGTAAGGAAATAGGGGGAAAGAATGGTCCAGCTAAAAAACCTTACATTCTACTATAGTGTACTGCCTACAAGATATACTAGTGCAATGGTGGCAGAAAGCTTGTGGTAGTAACCAAGCAATATCTGATTTGACTTAAAACCCATTCCATGAGATAGATGAAACCCATCCCTAACACTGCCCATGTGGCCAAGGACCTGAGACTGGATAAGGCATGAACTGAAATACTACTGTTCTGCTAACGACGTCAAACAACATTCTGCTATACTTATAGAGCAGTGTGTCCTGCTCAGCCATCATCAGAGATCTTTCTCGGGCAGCACATGGGATCAAATACAAAGACCCACAACTGTACAATGTGCAGAAAGTAAGAAACCTTGGACCACTCATGATAGGAGGTCTCCATCAATCAAACCCCCCACCCTCTGCTTAGGGCTCAGGGAACCATATGGAAGAGGAGACAGAAAGAGTCTAAGAGCCAAAGGAGACTGAAAACACGAAAGAAACACGACCTTCTAAACACAGCAGAACTGGTGTACATAAGAATTCACAGAGACTATAGCAGCATGCACAGGGCCAGCGTATGTCTGACACAAATGTGGCCCCAGCACTAAGAGGAGAAGTGGACACCAGCCCACATCCCTAACCAAGAAGCTAACTCCAATTGTTAACTTCTCACAAAGAAAAAGTGTTCTGTAACAAAGTCACACTAGTACACAAATGATTCTCAAAGGCAGACCCAATACCCAGCAGTAGATTGCCAACACAAAACAAATTCAGTGACATTTTTCGTTCTTCGTCTCATAATGTTTTGTCAGGGCTTTTTATTATTGTGTTGTAATAATAATAATAATAATAATAATAATAATAATAATATTGTTGTTATTATTATTATACCTTATGTGTCCTTTGTGTATATATTATGATTATTATGTTTTTGTTTTTGTTTTATATTTTCTAATAAAGAGTATGTTTTCTGCTCACCAAGCTGTATCATTTAGAAGGACAATTGGTAAAATCTGAACAGGAAAGACAATGAAAATTTACTTTAATATTTTCTTTCAGGGAGAAGACAGCACACTTTAACCTAAGATAAACACTTTGCAGTCCAGGTCCTTTATTTCTTTTGTGTACATCAGACCATGAATTTGTATAGAATGGGCTCCAGCAGGTCAGGTTCCTTCCTGTTGGACCTCACACAGTCTGCTTCTCTGAGTGGTGTAGGCTGCTCAGTTGAACCCAGGTGCTCTTCTCTTTGGCTTCCATTTTCTTCTTCTTCTTTTTTAATTGAAAAAGGAAGTAGAAACATTTTATGATACAATTGAAGATTTACATGGAAAATATGTCTGATAAAATTGTAGAAAATGTAGAAAAACATGTTAAAATTGAAGATTTTATAAAGATATAATAATAGTAGGCATAGAAGTATTACTAAGTGGAATGAAAGTGGAATTACAAATACGTTCTGATAAAGTTGAAGATTTATGTGGAAAATATTTCTGATAAAATTGAAGAAATATATAGAAAAACATGTTAAAATTGAAGATGATCATGGAAAATTATACAGATAAAATGATAGGCATAAAAATAATTCTAAGTTGATTGAAAGTGGAATTATGAACATTTTCACGTAAAATTGAAGATTTACATGGAAAAAATTTCTGATAAAATTAAAAAAATATATAGAAAAACACATTACAGTTGAATTTCATGTAAAATTATACAGATAAAATGGTAGACATAAAATAACCTTTCTAAATTAATTGAAGGTGGAATTAAAAGATTTTTGTGATAAAATCAGAGATTAACATGGAAAACATTTCTGATAAAATAAAAAAGTATATAGAAAAATGTGTTAAAATTGAGATTTTATCATGAAAAATAATGCAGATAAAATGGTAGACATAAAAACATTACTAAATTAATTAAAAGAGGAATTACAAACATTTTCTGATAAAATTGATGAGAAATTTTTAAATGATAACATTAAATGATGATAAAAATTAATAAAATTTACATGAGAAATATTTCTGTTAGTCTATGTCTTTTTATGGGTGAATTGAGTCCATTGATGTTAAGAGATATGAAGGAACAGTGATTGCTGCTTCCTGTTATTTTTGATGTTATTTTTATGTTTGTGTGGTTATCTTCTTTTGGGTTTGTTGGAAGATTACTTTCTTGCTTTTTCTAGGGTGTAGTTTCCCTCCTTATGTTGATGATTTCCACCTATTATCCTCTTTAGGGCTAGATTTGTGGACAGATATTGTGTAAATTTGGTTTTATCATGAAATATCTTGGTTTCTCCATCTATGGTGATTGAGAGTATTGCTGGGTATAGTAGTCTTGGCTGGCATTTGTGTTCTCTTAGGGTCTGTATGAGGTCTGCCCAGGATCTTCTAGCTTTCATGGTCTCTGGTGAGAAGTCTGGTGTAATTCTGATAGGACTGCCTTTATTAGTTACTTGACCTTTTTCCTTTACTGCTTTTAGGAGTCTTTCTTTGTTTAGTGCATTTGTTGTTTTGATTATTATGTGCCAGGAGGACTTTCTGGTCTGGTCCAGTCTGTTTGGAGTTCTGTAGGCTTCTTGTGTGTTCATGGGCATCTCTTTCTTTAGATTAGGGAAGTTTTCTTCTATAATTTTGTTGAAGATATTTACTGGCCCTTTACGTTGGAAATCTTTGCTCTCTTCTATACCTATAATCCTTAGGTTTGGTCTTCTCATTGTGTCCTGGAGTTCCTGGATGTTTTGGGTTACAAGCTTTGTGCATTTCTCATTTCCTTTGACTGTTGAGTCAGTGTTTTCTATGGAATCTTCAGTACCTGAGGTTCTTTCTTCTATCTCTTGTATTCTGTTGTTGATGCTTGCATCTATGACTCCTGAATTCTTTCCAAGGTTTCCTATCTCCAGAGATGCCTCACTTTGTGATTTCTTTATTGTTTCTACTTCCACGTTTAGATCCTGGATGGTTTTGTTCATTTCCTTCACTTGATTGTGCTTTCCTGTAATTCTTTAAGGGATTTTTGTGTTTCCTCTTTAAGGGCTTTTACCTATTGACCCCTGTACTCCATGTCTGCTTCTCCTGCAGACAATCTTTAGGTGCCTCAAATGCTCAGTCTCGGTGGTACTTCTTCTCTTAGCCTTGGCACCCCAGTTATACTTTCTCTTGCCCTTGACAGGGTAGCCACATTTGCCACAGATGGACTTCTGAAGTGATCATCCTTAGAGCCACAGAAGTGGCAGCACAATGTGTGCGTCTTATTGGGATGCTTTCCAAAGGATAGCTTTCCTTTTGTCAGTTTGCTTCTTCTCATGAAGCCAAAGAAACCAGAAGAGAGCTGGACATTCCTCTTTTGAACAGTCCCCATTCCCTTTATATTTGCATTACCCTTATAGAGTTGCATGTATGTGGCCAAAGGAACAACTCCACATTTCCTAAAAAGCCTAGAGAACATATAGCAAGTAGCCTCCTCTTTGCTTTTGTGTTGGTCATTTTGTGAGTTACTAGAAGATGGCTGCCGCAGCCAAAAGGAAGAAAGCAGGGCTATATTATGGTTATAATAAGACTAAGTTTGATGAGAGGTAGAAAGCTCACCATTTGAAAATTAAGCATAGAAAATATAAATAGTGAGGTACACAAAACAAAGAGAAATACTCCAATTTAAACTATAAAAAGAAAACAGGGTTTAAAATTATATTGCCCTATTTTCTTGTCCTAAGCAACGTTTCAATCAACAATATTTAATATTAAATGGTACAAATTAAATTATATTGCAAATTATAACTTAATGAATATGACACAAAATCTAATATAACTATAATATAGACAGCCTCAGAAAAAGAGTCAGTCTTGGGCCATCAGTCTTGGAGGAGTTATGCAGGTGAACTTGTTGAACATTTCAATGTTCCTATGAAAGTTAACATGAAAGAAACGACTATTTTAAATGAATGAATGAGTATAAATTCTTGTAACATTACCTTCAATGGACTTTAAAAGAGACATCTCTACAATACTGTGCTCTACCAGCTGAATTATGGAAGGACATTAATGAACATTTAAATAAGCAACATCACAGAGATAAGATACAGCATTAAGGACCAAAACAGAAGCACAAACCCACAGGTAAACACTAGAAGGGAGGGAGGAACATCTATGGATGAGTTGGAAGAAGGATCAAAGACCCAGAAATAGATGGAAACTTCACAGGGACACTAATAGACTCAATAAACCTGAACCCCTGGGAGCTCTCAGAATCTGAGCCACCAGTAAACATACAGGGGCTGAAATGAGCACTCCACCCCCTCCTCCCCACCCACACACATATGTAGGAGACAGGCAACACAATTTTCATGGCTGCCTTGTCTGGCCTCAGTGGGACAGGATTCACCTAATCTGGCAGAGACTTAATGTGCCAGGATCAGGGGATACCTGTAGAGGATCCCACCCTCTCAAAGGAAAAGGGGAGAGAAAGTGGGGGAAGGGACTCAGTGAGGGAAGGAAAGGGAGAGGGAGCAGAGTTTGGAAAATAAATAAATAAGAAAAAAGATACAGCATTAATGTTCTAAAAAATTAATTGCACAAGTTGAAGCTAATGGTTGCATTTGTTTCTGGTGTGCCAAAATCAAAAGTAGAAATTGCACTTAAATGGGGCAATGCATTCTGTAGCAATTATTAGGGAAAGTTTTTCTAACTGTGCATTTGTAAATCAAGAACAAAAAGTAACTTCTTAACAAACATTTATTTCTCAAGGAAACCAAAATTGAAAGGAGTAGAAGCACTGAAAGAAAGAGCAAGAGAAAGAAAAAAACAGCTCTATATGGGAGAGAAGTCAAAGTGCTCTTTTTTATTCCCAAATTTTACTCAGGGCTGTCCCTGCCATGTTTCTAAGTGTCTTTCTTTGTGTAAGAAAGCATTCACATTGGCTCCCCCTGGGTCTCTAAGTGTAACAAGGCTTTCTCTATAGCATTCTCCAAGCTCAGAAAGGAGACAGCCGTTACAAAATGTGGGATACTTATTTATATAGAAAGTTATCAGCACTTCCTGTGTAAAATAGGAAGGGAAGAATTGACTGTTAAAAATGCAAAAAGGGTCAAATGAGGTGGTGTTTTTATCCAGGGAACAAAATGGAAAGCTCATATAGTGCCCATTTCGACTGCTAATGGCTATAAATTCATGTGTTTCTTTGATTGTCTAAAATATTGGACTCAAGAAAGCCTAGAGATTGAATAGCTATTAGAAACAAGAATGTATTTCATTTAGAAGTCAAAGCAGTTAGAATCGTTTCAGAAGAGAAAGAAATCCATAACATTTTGGTGTGCGAGAAAAAGTTCAAAATCACCATAGCCAATGCTAAAATGACAGCAAATAATAATTTCAAAATTATGTGCTCCCAGCTTCAAAATATTTTTCACAAACCGTTTGGCTTAACATTGAGAAAGAGAAAGGTAATAGTTCAAACTTTCTTTTAAGAAATTTAACAAATAAACTTGCACTTCTTATTGGGCATTCAGCATTTTCTTTTTTTCCTGGTCTCATGAGGAATGTGTCCAACGGAAAACCAGTCATCTGTTAGTTACCCATATGGGTTTACCCTCATTTTCTGTATGCATAGGAAATACCCCCCTGTAATCTAAATACATTTGAGACTGATGCACCCTGTCAAGGTCATCAAAGTGACCCTGCCAAGTCAAAAATAATGAAACTAAACAAACTGAGTCCAGATTTTATAAGCAAATCAATTAAACATCTAGAGATCCAGCTGAGCCCTGTGAGACACACATCATCTTTTTCTGTTCTCTAAAATCCATAATGAAAAATCTTCATTTATGGTTTTCTTTCTTTTAATTAAGGTCAAAACCTCAATCACACAATCTAGGCTCCATCTGGCCAAGAGTAAGATGCCTCTGGACAGAATATAGACACACATACTTATTAAGAGATAATGATAAATAAAATCATTGCTGATCATCTGTATGCAAAAAATACACCAAAAAATCAAGTGGCTAGCCGGGTGGTGGTGGCGCACGCCTGTAATGCCAGCACTTGGGAGGCAGAGGCAGGTGGATTTCTGAGTTCAAGGCCAGCCTGGTCTACAGAATGAGTTCCAGGACAGCCAGGGCTATACAGAGAAACCCTGTCTCAAAAAAACCAAATCAAAAAAAATCAAGTGGCTGTAAAAGTATTTTTTAAAATGAAGATCCTATTTTGAATTCAAATTGATGTCCAATATTGCCAAACCACCAAGTCAAAGATGTCGAAAAGTTTTTACGACTTGAAACCAGAAATCAGTTTTTGGGATACTCTCTAATTATAGGCTGAAAATTTTAGAATAAGAACAAGAACTATAATGTGAACCAAAAAAATACATTTATTAGAAATGTAACCTTACCTAAAAAAATTACATTTATTGAAATGTAATTTTTGACAGAAAATGTTACATTTAGACCTCATAAGACAGTAGTTTCATTTTCTAAACCAGAGATCTGAGACACCAAGAAGTTTAATCAGTTATCCAAAGCATAACTCAACAATGAAAAAAAAAAAAAAGAACTTTTAGGCCAGATCTACCTCCAGAGTTTAAAGTGTTAACTATCCACTTAGGGACTCAATCTCTTGGAATATGGATTCTCTTACTGCTCCATACTCTGGAAGAGTAGTTATAAGGAGGAAAAAACCAAAAACAAAAATAAACTCTCTTCTCTCCACCCATTCCCTAATCAACCCCCTCCCACTTCTCTGTCCTGGTACTCCCCTATGATGCTGCATCAAGCCTTTCCAGGACCAGAGTCCTCTCCTGCCTTCTTCTTGGGAATCATTTGATATGCAAATTGTGTCTTGGGTATTCTGAGCTTCTGGGCTAATATCCACTAATCAGTGAGTGCATACCATGAGTGTTCTTTTGTGATTGGGTTACCTCACTTAGGATGATATTTTCCAGTTCCAACCATTTGCCTAATAATTTCATGAATTCATTGTTTTTAATTGCTGAGTAGTATTCCATTGTATATATACCACACATTTTTTGTATCCATTCCTCCATTGAGGGACATCTGGGTTCTTTCCAGCTTCTGGCTATTATAAATAAGGCTGTTATGAACATAGTGGAGCATGTATCCTTATTGCATGCTGGGGAATCTTCTGGGTATATGCCAAGGAGTGGTATGGCTGGGTCCTCCAGAAATATCATGTCCAGTTTTCTGAGGAACTGCCAGACTGATTTCCAGAGTGGTTTTACCATTTTGCAATCCCACCAGCAGTGGAGGAGTGTTCCTGTTTCTCCACATCCTCGCCAGCACCTGTTGTCTCCTGAGTTTTTAATCTTAGCCATTGTGACTGGTGTGAGGTGGAATCTCAGGGTTGTTTTGATTTGAAAGAGGGCTTATGGGACTTATGGTGAGGGGGGAACCAGGAAAGGGGAAATCATTTAGAATGTAAACAAAGAATATAGAAAATTAAAAAAATAAACAAAGTAAACCAACCAAAAAAAAAAAACCCAATCTTTGAAAACTCAATTGAATTCAAAATTTTTGCCCAGGTCTAGCTCTGTTTCCACTTTGGTGCTAGAGACAGTACAAAGAAACCTGTTCGTGCTAAACAAGCATTCTCCAGGCAGCTTCAGCCACAGCCCTAAAACGTAGATATACATCTTATCTTTTCAAATATATTATAAGCTCTTTATTATAAGCAAACTAACTGAACTCAATGCCTTTCAGAGTGGACTACATTCTGTGCCCTTCCGTTTCGCGTTTTTTGTTTGTTTGTTTGTTTGTTTGTTTTGTTTTGTTTTTCTTTTTTGAAAGCCAGGGCTTCTTGACAAAAGAGAAGAAGGTAGATTAAGGACTAAGCCACAAATGAAATAGTTAAATAAATTTTGCTTGTTTTCTAAAGAACTTACTGGCTGCTGATGAGATAATGGAAAGAGGCCAATGATAATTTATGAGCACATCCCTAGGGGATTTCCCCTGCTACTAGGAAATAATCAAAAGGTTATTTTTGTAGCAGTTTACAAGGCCTTTAACTTACATTATCCCACTTTGATTCTCATCATAGTGATGAAGTATCATCACCTCCCCTTTAGTTTTACTCATTATAATTGGAAAATGTGACAATCATAACATTTATTTATTATGTCCTAGGTCAAAAGGAGATAGAGCTACAATAAACCTTTATCTTACAACTCCAGTTTTGACTCAAATGAGCGCCTTTATTTTACTTTCATTTACTGGTTTTACAAATAGTGCCTCAGTATTGCTTAAACTACTGTTTCAAAGCAAAGAGACAGAGAGAATGACAGAGATGGAGAAAGACAGAAAATATAAAAATATACTTGGCAAATGCCACCGTTGGTGTAAATATAGTTCCAAATATAAAGTAGTTCCCAGTCCCTTCCACTGCCAGTATGTTCTACATGCTCCCAAGTCATCTCATTTCAAAACCTTGTAACAATTCATGGGATATTTGTAGTGAAAGAAGGCACTTTGTGGGAAGAGATGAACATGTTTTTATCTGTACCATATTTTCTGGCTTTTGCTTCTGAGAGAGAGAAAGATCCTAGCTGACCTGAAACTTGCTATGTAGCTGAGGATGACATTGAAGTCATCATGCTGTGAGTTTCCTGATCACACCCACCAACATACTCAGTTACCAAATAACCCACCAAACCAGCTCTAGTCCTCATTTCCACAAATCATCAGCTGGACACAAGGATATACATTGTGTAAGGGAAGGCTAAATCAGAGAGATCATCATAATTAATAGAGCTTTTATTTTGTATAACTTGTTCTTTGGAGTACAATGTGTATTTCTTCTTTGGGGTCTATCAAGAAAGAAAAAAACTATACAAAAGACCTCCCTCATCCATACTAACCAAATCCCCTCTTCTTCCTCACACCAAACTTTCAATGTTCACACATATAATCACTTAAACTCTGCCTTGAATAGTGTTCAGAGATACACACTGAGAGAAATGAACACATAGTATATTGAAATAAAATTGTTTACATTTGATTGAAAAGGAGATAGATATGGGTTCTTCATGAAAATATTCCAGTTATTTATACAATGTTATAATAGTGACATCCTCTACCACAAACCATCTATTAGTTATAAGACTTGGTCTAGATAGGTGTTTTAAAATACAGTAGTCATATCCAGATGTGACTATGCTACTAAGCCCGTGAAGTATAGCTAGAGCACATAAAAGATATATTTTGAATGCTTTATTAATTTACATTCATGTTTAAGTAACTGTGTGTATCTAGAAGCTCTAACGCTGAACAGAATAGAAAAATATGTATAGAAAACTAGTTTAATTTCTGTGCTAAAAGGAAAATTACACTTCTTGACTTTGTGGTGAATGAAATTCTTATTGATTTTGGATCATTGTGACCAAAATATCTGACAGAAAGAACTTAGGGAGGAAGATTTGTTCTGGCTCACAGTATCATGGAATTTCGGGATAGGGGATGGGGTGATAGTGAATTAGTGTCAGATGATTGTGATAAGAGAGCACACGACAGAGACCATGGCAGACCAGGAGTCCAGGAAAGGTGAACCAAGAGCTGAACTTCAACACCTGCCCCTAGTGACCTACTTCCAACAGATTGGCCTCAGCTCATAAAGGCTCCACAGCCCTAAAATGACATAAGCTGACAAGCAAGTATTCAAAATATAAGCTTATGGGAAGCGGATGGGAGACTTTAATTCTAAATGGGACATGTCCATCAAGTCTCTCCCCTCAGAGCTCTCAGAGCTCATGGAACTCTGTGGAGGAGGAGAAAAGATTGTAAGAGCCAGAGGGGATGGAGGACTCCAAGGAAACAGAGTCTTCCTGACACAGCAGGGCTGTCACTCATATGAACCCACAGAGACTGTCTTAGCATGCACAGGGCCTGCACAGGTCCAAGTCAGGCAGAGTCCCAGCACTGAGATGGGGAAGTGGACACAAGCTCCCACCCCCAACTCAGAAGCCACCTCCAATTAACAAGGACTCACACAGGAAAAAGTAGGGTTTTTTTTTCCCCAATGGAGTTTCACTGAACATACAAACCACACTTAAGGGCAGGCCCCATGCCCAGAGCTAGATTGTCAATACAAATAGAATGCAAAGGTATTTTTGTTGATTATTTTTGTCTCATATTGCTTTGTTTGGGCATTTTGGTTTTGGTTTTTTGTTTGTTTTGTTTTTTATCTTATTGATCTCTTCCACGTATTATGTCTGATTTTGTGTTTTTAGTGTGTGTGTGTGTGTGTGTGTGTGTGTGTGTATGTGTCTGCGCAGGCACGTGAGCACACGCATTAGTGAATATGTTGGTAATGTCACAGAATAAGTGAACAGGAACGCTAAATTGCAAGATGTGGTGAGAAGTATGTAAAGACATTTTTATTTTCTACACATATGTATGTGTATCATTTCTCATGTCCTTTGTTTCTTCTTTTTCTCATTTGTTATTTTGTTTGTCTGTTTGTTTGATCCTGGCTTTTGCATTTTTTTTTTTTTGAATTTGCCAGTCTGTTTTCTTAAGAGAAAAAAAGAAGCAATAGAGTTAAAGATACAGTAGTAAGGGAAGATTTGGGAGATTAGGAAAGAGAAGCTATTATCAGAATATAGTGCATGAAAACAACTTCATTTACCATTAAAAAAGAAAATGATAAAAAAGTGAACCTATAGGGCTGGAGACACGGCTCAGAGGTTAAGAGCACTGACTGCTCTTCTGAAGGTCCTGAGTTCAAATCCCAGCAACCACGTGGTGGCTCACAACCATACGTAGAGAGATCTGGTGCCCTCTTCTGGTGTGTCTGAAGACAACTATAGTATACTTACATATAATAAATAAATAAATTTTTTTTTAAAAGTAAACCTACAAAAGACAGCTTAGCAGAAATACCTCTTGTGAGAGTTTCCTCTCCTGTGGTCTACTTTCTTATTTGCAATATGAGGAAGCTGAACAGTATTATTTATTAAACAAACTAAACAAAGCAATGTGCTAACACCTGGATAAAACAATAATAAAACAGGAATGTCATATTCATTTCAATTAAAAATAAATCTGAACAAGGTCATTTTCCAGACCCCTTCAGCTCTGCATCTGTATACTCTCCATAGAAGATCTGTCAGCAGGGGCTGGAGAGATGGCTCGGCGGTTAGGAGCACTGACTGTTCTTCTGAAGGTCCTGAGTTCAAATCCCAGCAACCACATGGTGGCTTACAACCATCTGTAATGAGATCTGACACCCTCTTCTGGAGTGTCTGAAGACAGATACAGTGTGCTCATATATAATAAATAAACAAGTAAAAAAAGATCTGTCAGCTTACCGTTGGTGTATGAATACTACATGACTGAAAACCCCTTAACTTTCTACATAACACAGATTCATCATCTAATATATATGTGAGGACCCATTTTCCAGTGCCCTCCTTTCTTGATCCTTCTCTACCACACTTTTTAAAATGTCAGAACTGAAAAGGATCTAGGAAAATGAGGAGAGGGAGGTGGGGAGGTAACAGCAGAGAGGTGTCAGTATACCCAACTCGGACACCTTCCAAAAACGTGAGGAGATAGCTGTCATGAAACTGGATGGAGAAGAAAGGGTGGTGAGAGGAGGAAGGGAGGAAGGGAATGCAGTCAACTCCAGAAAACACAGTAAGATGGGAGTAGCTAAGAGCAAGTGAAGGCCTGTCAGGGCTGAGGGAAAGCTTGGTCTTCCCATCACTCAAGAACTAAAGAAGTAGGGGGCACCCCACCCCTCGATGCCATGCCGACAGTGGTGCTATCTTAAATCATTTTTCTTCAGTGTCTAAACATAAATAGCCCTTCTGCCGTAACTCAAACTCCTTGAAAAAAATCACATACTGGAGGGGAAGTAAAAATTTATACTCTGTATCTCTTATAAACTTCCTTGCAGATCTCAGGGGATCCCAATTCCATTGAATAAATACTGGCTAAAATAGCAGTAAAATTCCAAAGTCTGCTCTTGAATCCAAATGTTTTCTTCCCTTTTAAATGTTCTTGGATGACCTTTTCTCCCAAGCCTCATCATTACCGCTGCATTCAAGGATTCTGTGGAAGAGGATGAAGAGTGACTGTAAAGTCACTCTGCTGCCTAAAAATAGAAAATTCGAGGAATTTCTTTCTTGTAGCCCATAACTGGCCAGAAAGCCGCTGTTAGACAGTTATAAGGACATTTACAAGTCCTTCCAACTAGTAATTAATAATGAGGCTACATTTACACAATGCTTTATATATATATATATATATATATATATATATATATATACATATATATATATATATATATATATCCATACCAACACAGGACTTTCACAGTAAAATTTAATGTACTTCATTTACCCAGTTTTCTTCAAAGTCTTATCAATTTGTTTTCAACATCAAATCACACCTCAGGTTCTAATGAGCACACACTCATTGGTGTGTCCTTTTTCTCCTAGGATATGAAACACCAAAAAGAAAAGGCTTTTTAAATTTTTTTATAGAATCACAAATGTCATGAAGGAGGGACACACACACACACACACACACACACACACACACACACACGCCGTGGGGAAGGGAGGGGATATGAAAAGAGAGAGGGAAAGAGGAAACATATCTTAAGATCTAGTTTCACATAATGCCAGATATATTAGCATATACTGGTAGGATTATCTTTGCCCCGCCTACAAATAGCCTAACCAGCCTCCAGTCATAAAAATCAGAGAGAACTAAGCTGAACAGCAGACACTCCTCCTTGCTTCCCACCTCAGAGCAGCTGCATGACTTCCTGGGGATTCTATTGCAATAGCCAGAGATAAACACTCATTTGTGCATATAACCTCCAAGTCTCCAGTTTCTATTCTTCTTCCGTCTCTGTTCTTTCCCTTCCCCCACTTTGAACCAGGGAAGCTAAACTCTGGCGGGGTGGAAGCGGCTCAAGAAGTACTAAGAAAGAGGAAGAAGAATCGGGGTATATTGGCTAGCAAATGTGCCATGGTCTGACCTGTCTCCTCTGGAAAAGAAACTTTCCTAAAGAGCAGGAGCCCTGTGAATGGAGTGGACTGTCCAGAGTATCCAGATTTCTTCCTGCAGCTTGCCATCCAGGGTTAGCTCACCAGGGGACTAGCAGGTTGGAATTTCTGAAGATTTGGCTCTTGCTTCAGGGAGCAAAAAGGACCTTAAACTGTGAAGTTTGGAATCAGCAGGTAAGAAAATTGGGTGGGTGGAGTAAAGTCGAACTGATGGCAGGCAGATTTTGCCGAATACCTCAGAGATTGGGGATAACTGCTTTGCCTGATCTGCCTTGAATTAAGCTGTTAATCTGAACATCTGAATTCTTTCGGCTTTGGTTCCTGGCCAGAGATCTGATCATCTTAATCAGCCTGTCAGCAAGTGTAGTTCCCTGCCTCTGCTGCAGGCTCAAAATGGCAAACCGTTGAGGTGGCATTCCACAAGCCTCCAGCACCTTCCTAACTCAGCCAGAAGTGCAAAGTAGGCCTTAAGCTCCCATCCTGAGGCTCCCGTGGAGCTTCTGTGATGCAGTGGTAAATGCCTTTCAGTGTGAAAGGAATGTGTTCGGCGGCTGCCGCAGGGAAAGCAAACAGTTGAAGGCTCACCTAGACTTTTCACAAGGCACTTTCACACTTTCATTTTTCTTCTTACTTATCTCACCTTACACCTTGCTCACAGTTTCACACTTTCAAACTTCTCGGCATCCTACAATTGACACAGGATGTTCCTCTCCCTCCACTCCCTCATTCTCATCATAGTTCTCATTCTACCCTCCCCAGGCCCCTCTCTTAGGGTAAAGAGAAAAGTGACTCAAGATAGGTTAAGGAATTCCCTTGCAACAAGCCATGCTACTAGAAACTGGCAATTTGACCAAAGACTCCAAAAACTTACAGATAACTAGTAGAACTTCATGTAACTTCATATTAAACTCACTAGGTTAAAATTAGACTAAGAAATCATACAATTTAATCAACCACCTGGGACCAGAACGGTTTAGTCTTCTTAGCTATTTTCAGTGATATGTAAATAGACTGGCTGGTGATACCTCTTCACATCCAGTGGTTCTAAATCCCTGTCTCTGCAACTGTTTTGGAATCAAGTATGTCTAGCTACCATATATTTAGAGGGCAGGTAACTTGGATCTCTTTGCATAGAGCTTTAAGAATGATAGCAAACCGATGCCCCAGTGTAGGGGAATGTCAGGTCAGGAAAGTGAGGGGGGGGTGGTAAACAGAGGGGATGGGATGGGGGTTTTCAGAGAGGTAACAAGGAAAGGGGATACCATTTGGAATGTAAATAAAGCAAATATCTAATAAAATAAAAAAAGAATGATAGCAAAGATTTTTATAAAGATTTATAAAGTACCATGACCAGAGTATATTTTACAAGAAATTTGTGTCTACACAATTTTAAATTTATCATATCTGTGGCATCAAGTTAAGTCACTAAAAAATTATTTCCTGTCATTATTTTACTTGGGACTATGCTGAGCAAGTTTGCTTGTAGTAAATGACCAAAATACTACAGTATTTGGGTTCCATCCTAGTACCTGAAATAGGATCAGGGGGTGTGCTTTACGTCTGCAGGGTGCACAAAGAAGTCTAACCTGGCTACAGAGAACAGATTGGGTTGAAAAATAACAGAAAGGAAATTTAAACGTTCAGAGTTAGGTTGGTGACAGTGAAAATGGGATGAAGAACTCAAGAGACCTGTAAGAGAAAGACCAAATGGAAGCTGGGAAGTGATTAGATTACAGGCATTGTTAGAATAACCGACAAGTTACTCCAAGATAGTAATCCTGTAGAACACAGGCAGTGGTATTAATGCTATTGGTAGCAACAGATAACCTTGGATAAAAGTGGGAATGCAGCACTTGAGTTTGAGGTGATGGCAAGAATCCAAAGAGAAATGTCTGATAGTGATTAGAAATTAATGACAGATAAGAGATGGAGATCAATGTTAAATCTATGGAATGCGATAACAAAGGATAATAAAAACCCAAAATACTCGTGGTGGTGGCACATGTCTTTAATCCCAGCACTCAGGAGGCAGATGCAGGAAGATATCTGAGTTCGAGGCCAGCCTGATCTACAAAGCCAGTTCAAGGATAGCCGGGGCTACATAGAGAAACCCTGTCTCAAAAAAGAAACAGAAACCCAAAATATATTTTCAGTGAACAAATTCAGGGATGAAAATGTCAGTGCCTACATCTTCAGACAAAAGAAAGAAGAGAGTCCATAGGAATGTGACCCACAAAAAGATAATTACCATTCTTCCCAAAAGCCGAGTCTTTAGTGAAGGTTCCAGGTTTATCTATCTATCTATCTATCTATCTATCTATCTATCTATCTATCTATCTATCTACCATCTATCTATCTATATCTATTTGTTTATTTAAAATTAAAATACAATTACATATTTCCCTCTCCTCCCTCCAATTCCTAATATATTCTCTCTCGCATAGGTTATTTTTCTAGCTCCCCCACCCAGCCAGCAGTAACTAACATGATGTCTCACATATACTATGAACATAGAAATGAGCGTAACAGGGTGACTCTAACATAAGCATTGGGAATGTCTGTCTCAAGATGTCTTCCAGCTTGAATTTATAAGTTCTTTGCACCTTTTCGGTAGCTACTTGGAACTGCCCCATGGCAGATCTCAATAAGACAGAATCTAGGCCAGAGAACTAGGAGCTCATCCTACTTTTGGCCTAGGCATTTAACTAGCTGTGTTCTCTCTAACTAGTTACTTAATATCAATATTTCTTGGTGTCTTTGTGTATCAAATGCCATAAGAAAATGGTAGAAGGATTTTTCTAAATGTATTTCAATGACATATGTGAAAGTAA
Source organism: Apodemus agrarius (assembly GCA_964023405.1). Classification (NCBI taxonomy): domain Eukaryota; kingdom Metazoa; phylum Chordata; class Mammalia; order Rodentia; family Muridae; genus Apodemus; species Apodemus agrarius. The sequence continues at coordinate 68,868,174 of OZ030010.1, read as the reverse complement.
CTTCACAATTCATATCATCCAATGGGTTTTATTCAAAGTGCATTCAATTCAGAAACAAACAAAAAAGTATCACACACTGAATACATATGGGAAAGTGTAGGACTAGTTGCTTCCCGCTTTCTGTACCACAGCTATAGGATAAAGGACTGTTAATATGGTCTAGCCCCAGGCTTGCCACTAGCAGTGCCTGCCATACATTGCTTCAACGTGAATTCTGAGAAGAGTAAACTAGTATTAAAGATCTGTTTACTTCATTTTATTAGCCTAACTCCATTAAACCTGCTGATTCTTACAATCAAAAGCTAGTAATCAAAATAACATTTTCACACTAAGTTCAAAATATAATACAAGTACTCCACTACTATAACCTAAAGCAATTTGTATAACATAGTCATAATGTACATCCCTTTCCAATAAATAACTATATATAGTATATATTTCATATATACACATATATACATATATGTATCACATATCCCTTTCTAAAATACAAACACCTTAGAGCTACTTTTAGCCCTTACCTCAATGTCATCTGGGTTTCTGGCCATGTGAACATCTATCTATGCAGTATGATTTAAGGAATGGTGAGAAAGGCCTTCCTAATATGAGCAACTACCTGAGAGATACATTTATACTATTCAGCCCTATGAAAGAGACTGGTTCACAAGGCAGAGTGCCAATTTATTGGTCCTCAGTGAGGAAATAAACTGCTATTAAAGTCTGACAGATTCATTGCAAGTAGTGGCATATCCTTGTGCCTACAAAAGTCAATAGAGGAAGCCTTTGGATTCAGTTAAATAAATATAGATATCAAAAGTACATTAATCTGTGTTACAGTCCTTGTCTTAAAATGCCCTCAAATTGCAATTCCTTTTGCCCAATTCTTCATCGATTAGTAGAGTGTCTGTTTAAACATAGTTTACACTGCATCAGAGTCTTGTACTCTGCTCATTTGCTCTATCCCGCCTCATGATGTCCCATCATGGTTTCTCCGTTCTTGGTGCTCAGCCACTCCTTCCTGTAAGCTCAACAAGTGGGTAGAATTATATGGAGGGGGAGAAAAAATATTTAAAATTTCATAAAAGATTTACCAGAGAGGGGACCTTGTAGGAATAAGGGGGGAAGGGACATAAAAGGATAAGTAGAGTCCCTTAGACAATTAAATATATGGTTGGCTTCCCTTTTGATGAACAAATTGTCATTTTTTTATTTTAGTACTTGTATAATAAATACATTGCAAGCAATTAAGGTCCCACTTTAAAGGAATTGGCAGAAAAGGAAAATCATTTGAGATACAGACTTAAGGAGTTTCTGGGCACTATCAAGAGTTTTTTGTCTGCTCCTTTGGTTTGGGGGGGTGTATTGGTTTGTTTGGGTTTGTTTTTATTTTGTTTTGTTCTGTTTTTAATCTTTCGCCAATTCTCTTTCAATAAAAGGGATTTGACATCACAATGTTTAATTTTAAAGCACACGATTGAATAAGCTTTCTCATCTGTCAGATCAGTAGTAGCCTTTGTTTTTGCATAGGATTATGCTTGTACTGTCATGAACTAAAACAGGCTTAATGGAGCTAAGCTAACAATCACAACACTCAAACAGTTCCAACACATCCTCTGCACTTGTTCCATAGTTCCTAGGAAGTCTCTAGGTTTTGTGTGTTATTAAAAGCTGCTGCTTTTCATTTCAGACTGATTAACATTTACGCTTAATCTTAATTTGAATTCTTATTTAACATACATAAATTATCCCCTTGATATCAGATAGTTTGCTGCCAAGATTCATGGAGCCAAATACTAAGAGGTTAAGAGCATGATTGATTACAAACTAGCTGTGTGCAATAGCCACAGTGTTTCATGAGATTCCAAACTGCTGTTCTTACAACAAAGTGATTTAAGTCTAGGAGACACTGAGCCAGCTAGTTTAGTCCTTACAAAATGTTCAAAAGCATGCAGATTTTCTGTAATATATTTCTATCATCCAATATAGGAGTGGAGGTACCCACCACCACCACCACCACCACCACCATCACTATCACCACCACCACTGCCACCACCACCACATACCCACACTTATGCACTCAGCAAGATCTCTGTAGCTGCTCTTATTCCTCTTCCCTCTCTCTTGCCTCTCTTGGGCTCTCCTCCCCTCCCCCCTCTCTCCATGTTGGTCATGGCTGCTCTCTCTCTCTCTCTCTCTCTCTCTCTCTCTCTCTCTCTCTCTCTCTCTCTGCCTTTCTCTGCCTCTTCTATCCCCTTAACTCCCATCCTCTGCCCTAAATAAACTCTATTCTATACTAAAAAAAATATCTCTGTAGCCTTTCTGTGACTTGTATTTCCCTTCAGGTTAGGTCTTACCCATAACTTTGATCTGACTATTGTGTGCAATGAGATATTCAGTATTTTCAGTTCTGAAATGCCACTGTCTAAGGTTCTTTAGAGCTACTTACAGGAATGGTAGGATAGGCATATTATACCCATGACTGAATATCTTTTATTACCACCACAGGAAAGAGCCATGAAACTGTAGGTACAGCTTGACTTTATATAGATAAATCCTTATGAAAGATGAGTTATCTTATTCAAAACAATCAATAGCCCATCACTCAATAAGCATTTTTATTACATGCTTTATAAATAGAAACACTAGGAAGACATTTGGGGATCATAGTGCTTAGGAAAACAATAACTGGCTTTTTTTTCTCCTGCCAAAGAGAATTTCACCAGAAATACAAGATTTCTGCATGTTGAAAATGTATGATATTAAAATATTGGTGGTATAAGGTCAGTAAAATAATGAGAGAAGCAAGGGATTAGGCAAAGTCAGTATCACAATGAAAAACCTAAATTCATTCTTGTATGAATAGGAAAAAAGATTTTTGTATTATGTTTTTAGTTTACACTCATATTTGTTGATCTTCCTATTAGTTTATATATCCATCCAACAGAGATTAGTAAGTGGTTGCTCTATCAAACAATTAACAGAATTCCTGCCCTCAGTGGCCTTACAAGATTAACAACACTGAAGTATAGTTCATGTCCCAACACTAAGCTACAAAAAGAAGAAGAGGGTACTTGGGACTTGCTCAAAAAAATTGGGGCTCCACAGAGCTGCACCTTCACCAAATATGTTATCTACATCTGGCCACTGCCCAGCAGAAATGGAGGAAGTGTCTGTTGGAGGAGACTGAGCCCTGAGTCCCAGCCTCCCCCACTTCCCCTTCTACTTTGGCCCTAGTCTAACTACCCACCCCTGATGGCAGCTCTCCAGCAGCACAGGCACAGACCATCATTTACTAGAAAGGTAAAGGAAGTCTTGAGGAAGTATTGAACCCAAACAATCACAAAACTGCATCCAACTACTGATTGAATCAACTGATCTCTTGTGTTTTTGATTTTAAAACATGCATCATCAGCCTCGGCCAGGCTCATTATCGAACATATCATTGGGTCTTTGGATTCTTATCAGTCTCAGACCTAGTTAATTTTTCAACACATAACACATAGTCCTCTGAACCTTTTAAATGTTTTCCAAGTGTTTTTAGTAGCCTCTACACTCCTACAGATGCCAACATTTCATTCCTACTTTACACAATTACTTATTTTCCTGTACAATGGTATCCACATTCCACCCCTGCCCCTAAATATGATCCTTGACTCTTAGATCAAGGATCTTTGATCAAGGGATAGATCCAAACCCATGTTTGGAAGTTAAGTACTCTACCATGAAAAAGGCACTTTAAACTATAGTTACCCCTCTGAAATTGACCACTTGGGAGAAAGAGAAACTGAATAAAGCACACGCACTCTCATTACTGGGTTCATGATCTGCCTAAGTAGTCATGTAAACAAGAGTACTCACAGACAAAAGAGTAATTGCTGTGGTGATGGATGAGGTAGTAGATGCATTCATAGAGGACAGCTCTAAACTGAACCATGATGTATAAGTGCTGATGTCTCAAGCTCCCAAGTTCACCTCTGGCTCTATGGAGGTACAAAAGGATACACTGTTACAGTGTCTTCAAGTAGACAAGGAATAAAGAGATAGGATCCTTAACTGAAGTGATAAAACGAAGTCAAGTATTTCAAAATAAGACTCAAGACTCAACAGAACTTGATGAAGGACAAGGATGGGGTGGTGTCACATATGACTCCTAGATTCTATGCACTCATAATTAGAAAGTTTGTTGCATAATGAGGAAAAGAAGAAAGCAGAACAGTCTCTTGAAGAGGCTAACTTGAGAGAGAAGATGGTTGAAATTTTTTTAAAGTCAAATGACCATGTGCAGCAGGTGAATAAAGCACGGGAAATGCAATGCTAAAGTTTATGTACGTAGTTTATTAGTAAGAAATTTCTGTCACCCCCATGGAAGTTGATAAATACTTCAAAGGAAGAAAAGCACAAAACAGAAGAGCTCCAACACTCAGAAGGCTAAGGCAGACGGATTGTAAGTTCAAGTCTAGCCTGGGAAACAAAATGAGACCCTGTTTCAAAAACAAAGCAAAAGGAAAAGAACAGAGACTAATGCTGGCATTTTGTAAATCCTGACCACACTGACAACCTCAGTAAGACATCTGAAAAACAGATCGCTGATATTATTAAGAAAAACAATGGGGATGGGTGCAGCAGTGTGGTAGTAGAATTTCTCTGTCAGTGGATTCTGATCCAGGGTGTGATAGGCAGATGCCTTTCCGTGCTGATTTGCTTTAGTTACTACTTGCTTGCTTGCTTGCTTGCTTGCTTGCTTGCTTGCTTGCTTGCTGAGATAGGGTATCATTCAGTACCCCTGGCTGGCCTACAAGTCTCTACATGGACCAACCTGTCTCTGCCTCCTGAATGCGAGGGGTAAGAAGCATGTGCCATTATGTTGGACTAACTGTGTGCTCTTGACCAAGTCCTTACCGCTCTATTTCCAGTCCCAGGCTACAGTTTTGCCACATGGTCAAAGACCCTTTAAACTCAAACTAGTAAAGATTATTTGAAGCAACAAAGGGCACATTGCACATGAGTTAAGCATATGGCATAGAATCTTACCAGCCACTCATTGTGGTTCTGTTACAAATGCAATGGATTATGCTAACCACTCAAGAGACAACTGGGCAAATAGAACAAGAAATTAAATGGTTGAAAGAAGAAATGTGAAGATGTAGTCTCCATCTCCAAAGAACTTGCAATACAGTTGAACTTACTGGCCTCACTCTTTCAGCTACAGTAAACCATAACTCCGTGGTTACACATAGACATGTTCTTTTGTCTTTGTCAGTATTTCTTCTTTAGACTGCATCCTGTTCGAAGCTGACAATTACCAAATGAAGTAAACTTTTCCTAGAATGGTATTCAATACCTTTAGCAACTTTCCATCGCCTAGTTCTTGCATTCTTTCCCAATTTGATTTCTCACTTTTAACTCGAATTCTCATAGGCCAGTCAAGCAGACACCCATACACCTACACCTACACCTACACCTACACCTACACCTACACCTACACCTACACCTACACCTACACCTACACCTACACCTACACATACACATACACATACACATACACATACATATACATATACACAAATAACTTGCCATCTTATGAAGCAACTCAATCAAATTTACATAACCCCTGAATATACCATGCTGTTTCACACCACTGTCTCATTCATTACACTTTCTCCTCACTGCCTATCCCACCCTTATTTTCTTTTAGAAGGCCTTTTCTACATATACTAATTATTCATAACATATTTATATTGTTTCATTTGTTTTGTATAGGTTTTTTCTACTAGAGGAATTTACTATGTAGCCCAGATTAGCTAGAAAGTTGCTATGTAGCCCAGGTTGGAGTTTAGCACACAATCCTCCCACTTCTTCAAGTTTTAGGCTTTTAGGTATTAACTATCATGCCCAGTTTATCTGTGTATTTATATATTTGTGTTGCAGCAGCTGTAATGATATTGTATATTAATTTGTTAGTATATCTGTGTCCTCTTTCTAGAAGGTAGGAAAATCTTCATGGGGAGGGAGTATTACTTCAAAGTTATAACAGAAAACATTGATATATTAAATGGCTAATAAAGTATCTTTTAAAATAGCTAGCATATCACCACAGGGTATAAAAAAGTATTGAATGGAGACTATGACGTAAAAGATTGGCTTAAAGATGATTTGAATTACACATCTGATACCAATGAGAACAAAGAATACTTCACATGTGGTAATGTGGCCCAAGCAAAGGAAAAGAAATCAAATGAAGCTAGACACAAGATCATGTTTCTAAACTGTCCATAGGAAAAAAACAATGGGAAAGTGACTATAAGACTGACATGCAATGCTTTTGTATTGCTGACTACTTCACTGAAAACCCTTGAGACAGATAATATTAAGACTGTACTGTGCTTTAAGACAGGCTAAACCAGAGAGAAACAAAATTTTTTTTTAAAAAAAATGAAATTTCTAATATCCAATGAATGATATTTTTATAGTATGATGCAACAAAAACAAAAGGCACAGTTGAATCCCTGGCAGTGATGTGATACTCTGCGCTGTGACTTGCACATGATTACGTGGCATTGATGTGTGTATCAGTGTTTCGTGAAACACTTTGAGGCATCTGAAACCGAACTGCGTGCTGGGCTAAAGGCTCACCAGACCATTCTGGTGCCCAGGCTTGGCTACTAATTCATTCTGCTACTTCCAACAATGCGTCTGAATTTTTGAGTCATAAAGAAAATGGAGTTCCATCAGACGTCCTCTGGATGCTCTTCTATCTCTAATCATGAGTATAAACTATTGCATCCCACACATTTTCCTTTGAAAATAGACTCTTCTCTCATAAAATACATCCTGACCAGTTTCGCCTCCCTCCACTCATCTCACCCAGATCCACTGCCCTTCTGTCTCATTCAGAAAACAGCAGGCCTCCAAGAGACAACAACCAAATATGGCAAAGCAAGATACAATAAGACAAGGCAAAAGTCCTCATATCAAGGATGGACAAGGCAACCCAATAGGAGGAAACAAGTCCCCAGAGCAGACAAAGAGTGAGAGATACACATGCTCCCGCTGTTAGGAAGCCCACAAAAAGAACAAACTAACAACCATAACATATACACAGAGGACCTAATGTAGGCAGACCCATGCAGAACCCCTGCTTGCTGCTTCAGTCTCTGTGAGGCCTTTGGAGCCTTGTGAGGTTGATTGGGAGGGCATTGTTCTTCTGGGTCCTCCATACCCTCTGGCTCCTACAATCTTTCTTCCCATTCTCTGGCAAGGTTTCCCAGTCTCTGAAGGGGAGAGACCCAATGGAGACCTCCGATGTAGATTCCTTCTCCACATAATTCCAAACAACTATTTTTAATAATCAAATATTTATATTACCACATAAAGTATTGGGTACTCTTATTATCTTTTGGGACAGTGTCATGATCCTCCTTCCCCTCCAGCTCCCCAACCCTCCTACAACTCTAATCCCCTACTTGTAGCTTCCCTACTCTGGTCTCTTTTCGTCTTTCATGGGTATCAAATCGTTTTTATACCCTCTTCCAGTAGCTTCCTTTTAACTGAGTAGCTCTGAGATCCTTTTCAATATTTTAATATGTATTTCACTTTCATTGACTTTCTTAGTGATCTCATTAATTTATACTGCTTTCATCCCTTTTCTTTTTTTGTATTTAAAAACTGTCACACAATATTTTCAGATCATATTCTTTGCAGTCTCCTAACTCCTCCCAGATCATTACTACTTAACATCTTGTTCTTTCTGGGGCTGTGGGGCAGATGAAAAACACCAACACCTATCGGGAAGCTCCCAAGTATGCTTGACATTCCAGTGACCTTCCACTGGGAAAAACTGATTGCCCCTTGCCCAGCAGGCAGCAATTGCAAAGAGCTTCTTGGTTAGGATTGTGTGGAATTTTGTGTCCACCTCCCTTTTTCAGAGCAGGGACCTTTTCTGTTTTGAACCTGTGCAGGTCCTGTGCATGCTGTCACAGAATCTGTGAATTCCTGTGTATCTCAGTCCCGCTCTGTCTGGAAGAAGCTGTTTCCTTGGTGTCATCTACCACCTCTGGCTCTTGGAATCTTACAGTCTCTTTTGTATAGATCCCCAAGCCTTGATAAGAGGCGTTTGGTAAAGATATCCTATTTAGGGCTGAGCGTTTCAAAGTCTCTCACCCCCTGTCACTGTCCAGGGGTATGTCTTACTATCAATTGCCATTCACTGAAAGAAGTTTCTCTAATAAAGGTTGAGCAATGTACTGATCTATGGGTATAGCAATATGTTATAAGGGATCGTTCCAGGTAAGAACCAGGGATCATCCTCCATTGTGATTCTTGCTGTGTTCCTTATGACTCATTCTGTGATCATGTCTGGTCTTGGATTCTCATGAAATCCTCAAGTATGACACTACTCGGTTACTGTTTGAATAGGATTTTGTAGCAGAATATGCATTAGGGAAGCAAATTTGATATTATAACATTTATAGTCCTTTCGAAAATTGGCACTGAGTGAGATTTGCTATAGGCAATCAGGAGATTCTGCGGTAAGAGGAAGCATGATACATGTGTTGTTAATGACAACTAACTTTGCATTTCTGATTTATGAAGTTTGAAGTTTACATTCCATATCTACCGATCTCCCTCCCTTCCCCTTCCTCTTCCCCTTCCCCTTCCCCTCTTCCTCTTCCCTCTTTCCTCTTCCCCCTTCTCCTTCCCTCTTCCCTCTTCCCCCTTCCCCCTCTCTCCTCTTATCTTCTCTTTCTCTTCTTTCTTTTTCCTCTGTGTTCTTTTTCCTTCCCCTTCCAATTCTCCTTCCTCTAATTAGCACATTCTTGACTGGTATTTAATAAATTACATAAATATACTTGCTAGCAACCATACTAACATCACCTATCTCACTTAAGTTTTCAAAGTTATTTAGAATTCTAACCCCACCCACCAGCTGATAGCATCTGCATAATCCCCATTCTTTTCCTTAATCAAAGATATAAATAACACAGATAGCTAAGGCTAACCCAGTTGCAGCATAGCATTCCTGAACCACTAAGAAGCAGGTATCATCCTCAATTGTGATTCCTGCTACCAACTCAACGCCAAAGAGAAACACCTACTAAGGGATTAGTGTGTCCCAAGCCCTCAGTTTGCTTGCTAAGAGCATTAAGATGTATAAGATATACTATCTCAAACAGATTCAGTTCAACTAGGTGAAATGTGTAGATAGGCACATAGGCAATGCATAGATGGGCACATAGGCATTCAGAAAATATTTTAATTAGGACATTATGCAGTTATACTATATTTATGGGGTTTTTTTGTTTTGTTTTTTGGGTTTTGGTTTTTTGTTGTTGTTGTTGGGTGGTTTTTTTTTGGTGTTTTTTTTGTTTTTTGGGGGGTTTTTTGTTGTTGTTGTTGTTGTTGTTGTTGTTGTTTTTTCGAGACAGGGTTTCTCTGTGTAGTCCTGGCTGTCCTGGAACTCACTCTGTAGACCAGGCTGGCCTCGAACTCAGAAATCCGCCTGCCTCTGCCTCCCAAGTGCTGGGATTAAAGGCGTGTGCCACCACGCCCAGCTCATGTGTTTTCTTTTTATTCAGGAGAGGAATTTTAGACCAAGTTAATTGGTTCATCTGTATAAAAACTGCTTAGCTTATTGTTAATACCTTTTAGCATTTAGTATACACTTACATTGAGACTATGTATAAACATCTTTCTAGAATAAAGCTAAATTGAGAGAATCAATATCAAACTCTGGCCTTTAAAATTTTAGTTGGAGCTCAGTACATCTAGTAAAATTGATTAATTAATCTAGTAAAGTTTGGAGTAATTTAGATAAGCTTCAACGGGCATTTCATTTTATTCTGTCCATGATTAGACTATAAGCTTTAATTGTATAGGCAAAGCCAATTTAATCCAATGCATGTTAAGTCAATTTATAACTTTTATGTGTCATAGCCATAGGGCTAACTTCCAATTCACCCTATATCTACTAAGAAAGGTTAACTGGTTAAGTGTGCCTGAGAAACATGTTATCCTTATTACTGTTTTTGCCACACATGAGGACGTATGATACAGTCTTCAGATCAACAGTGCCGAACAGCAAGCAATGATGGTCAGCTTTCCTCTTGGGTTCTACTTCAGTGGTATGTTGTTGTTGTTGTTGTTGTTGTTGTTGTTGTTATTTTATACCCCAATACAGTTTTGCCTCTCTCCTCTCCTTCTAGTCCTTTCTCTCCACCTCCGCTCTGCCCCCCATCCTCCACTCTTCCCTTTCTCCTCAGAAAAGGGGTGTCCTCTCCGAGGATATGAACCTACCTGGGCACATCAAGTTGCAGTACGATGAGAGGCATCTTTTATTGTGACCAGGGCAGCCTAGTTAGGGGAAAGGGATCCAAAGGCAGGCAACAGAGTCAGATACAGCTCTTGCTTTCACTGTTAGGAGTCTCACATGAAGATCAAGCTACACACACAACTGTTACATACGACAGAGGGCTTAGGTCAGTACCATGCATACTCCCTGGTTGGTGGTTCAGTCTCTGTGAGACTCTATGAGGCCCAGAGTAGTTGATTCTGTGGGTTTTCTTGTGGTGTCCTTGACTCCTCTGACTCCTTCATTCCTTTCTCCCCCTCTTCTGGATGATTCCCCAAGCTTCACTTAACATGACTTTTTTCTTTCCATTTTTTAAAATTACTTTTTAATATCCCAGTGCAGTTGCAGGTTCCCCTCTCTCCTACCGTCCCAGGCCCTCTCTCCACCTCCCCTCTGTACTCCCACCCCATCTACTACTCCATTTCTCTTCCAAAAAAAGGGCATGGATATCAGCCAAACATGGCCTATCAAGTTGCAATAACACTATACAAACCAGCCTTCACCTTGGAACCTTCAGCTACGTTCTCAGGTTTTGCTATCATTTGGGCTTCATTGTTTTAAATGTTTATTTTTAATTACTATACAAGGTATCAGATCTCATTAGGACATTTTGAGCAAAGTGCATTTTAGTGATTCTCCTCCCCCTCGTCCCTCTTACCACCCCTTCACTAATCTGAACCCCTCCTTTTATCTTCTCCCAAGTCCCTTTTCTTCTTTGATGTTCCATGTGTCCTTTTATTGATCCTTCATTCTTTCTCATCACCCATTTTTGTCCTTTCTTGATCTCCTTCCTAATTTTTTAGACTTTACCCAACTTAGACTTATTTACACAGACACAGAAACACACACACACACACACACACACACACACACGTGCACAAACACACACATCCTTGCCTTTAGTTTTGTTATCTTACTTTCACATAAGTAGCAATAGCATATTGGATATCAGAAAGATTAAGCAACTTACCCAAGATCACACAGCTAAGTAGAGATGCAATTATGATCAAAACTTCCCTCATTCATTCAAAGACTACTGCAGTTTTGCCTCTATGTCTATATTTTTCTTACCTACTTAGAAAAATTAAGGTTTGTTTTCTATTTTCTTAGAAAAAAAAGGAGTGATTTACCCTATCTGTAAGAAGTAGTCTAATTACCTGACAAGGAAGATACAAAGATCAAAAAGGTGGTCTTCCCAAGGCTAGACTCACCCATTGCCCTCCAGATGTGCTGACCCCTGTGATTTCTCCCTGTAGGAAACTTGACTGCATAATTTGTAGTAGTGGGAGGACTGGGTTGGCCCTCCTCCCAGAGCAGTCTTCCTTCATAAAACAAGGAGCTTTTTATAAATAATAACATAGGATATAACTATAAGCATCCATTGACAAAAGACAGTATATTCATAAAACAGAGCAAAATTTACCCTTAGAAGAGAAGAAACTTTTAATGGCATCGATTTATATTGACAACATTATGCTAAGTGAAATAAGCTAATCACAGAAAGACAAATACTGGATCATTTCATTTACATGAATTACTTAAAACAGTCACATTATCAGAATAAAGGAGTAAATGGTCAGGGTATCAAAAAATAGAATACAAGAATCTACTAGTCAACAAACATTGCAATTAAGCAAGATGAATATACTTCATGGTCAGTTATTTTTAACACAAAAACATTTATTTTGATAGTATTAATTTCATCAAAAATAGTTTTGATTTATTCCAGGAAATATATTCAAAGGTAGTCAGATACAACTGGCAACCAGCAGACATGCAGAGGCAACTTTGATCATTAGGGAGAAGAGAGCAAGTTTGTTTGCCTTGAGGCATTTGAACTCAAAAATTATCTAAAACAGGGCTAGAGAGATGGCTCAGTGGTTAAGAGCATTGACTGCTCTTCTAAAGGTCCTGAGTTCAATTCCCAGCAACCACATGGTGGCTCACAACCATCTGTAATGAGATCTGACACCCTCTTCTGGGGTGTCTGGAGATAGCTACAGTGTACTTACATATAATAATAAAAAATCTTTTAAAAAAATTATCTAAAACAAATGACCTAATTTTGCACTTTGCATCCCAGAAGACTGAGAAATTTTCCAAAACACACAGGAAATAACAGTTGCCTTGAGTGAAATTTGCTATCTTTACATCACTGACTCCACTTAGTTTAAATAAAACAAAATAAAAAAAAATCTTTCTACTTGTGAAGGAAAGGACTCATCTATTTAGGTTATTAAAGGCACGGAAACAGCTATTGTTCACTTTAAGGAAAAGGCACTCTTTCCCAGCAATCCAAGACTCTTTCTTCTAAACTTTGCAAAGCAAATTCCAGGCATTGGCTAAGATCTGGGTGACTAAATGATTGGTTATGAGCCCTGGAGTCACCTGCCACAGGACATGATAAAAAGGAACAAACAACAATGACTTCAAAGCTCAATGAGCTCCAAAATATTTCCAAATGTGATGCTGAGCTAACAGCATTTACTTTACAGCATTATCTTCAAGTTTATAAGAGTGTTTAACAACTTCAAGAGTGTATAACAGTAAGTGACTGTGTAGTATATTTTAGAAAGTTCATTGTATAGAGATAGACAACCTCTATATGAGTATAAGCTTAAAGCTGTTTTCATATGAAAATATGTACTATCAGAAGCAGAAATGTAACTTTAACAGAGGTAAGAGCACAGAGGAGGCTCTGTTAGCCCTGGCAAGTAGAACAACTTTTAATCATAATAATTATCACTTAGTTTAGAAAACAGAAGCAGATCTACAAGTGCTGCCTTTATAAGGCCTGACCAAGCCTATTAGATCTTAATAAAGCCAGGACTGCAGACAATTTATGTCTGCGTTTGTCACTGCAGCTATAAATCACTTATATTACATGCTCTTGAGAAAAATATAGACCTGATCATTACAGATTTATTGAATGATAAATTAGAAGGGACTTTAAAGGTCATAAAATCTAACCCTATTGTATTACAAATAAGTGAAGGTTTGACAGAAAGGAAGTGATTTTCCAAAAATCACTTAATTAATCACCCACCACAGCCTGAGGTATGAACTAAGTCTGCTGGCACCTAGTTCGTTAAATTTCCAATCACAGTCTTTCTCAGTACAAGAATTCTCTCTCATTTAATGATCCGGGAAGGTAGACTCAAATCAACCAATATTTAAAGTGCACATGCACTATGCCCAGCAGGAAATATAAAATTAAGAAACTGCTCTGGTTTGCTAGTGGAATTCAAACAAGAGTAATAAGGAACACTACACTGAGTGATCCCAGATGACTATGACAAAGCAATAAATAAAAATCAAGAAAGGTACAAATAACATATCCCATCACACCCACATCAAAAGAGAAAAAAAAATAAATTGGGTTAAGATCATCAAGAATTACCTTTTGTTTTACTAAAAACAAAACATCACCAGTACCATTTTGTTTAGAAGATACCAGCCTGGGGACTACTTAGGTCAAAATAATACATAATAGTAAAATAATATATATATATATATATATATATATATATATATATATATATATATAATTCATGCATACATACATTACATCTACAAAGCTGTAGGTTCATAAGTTGAGGCCACATTTACTTATAATATTTCTGAGCTCTCTTATTTACTTTGTTAAATTAGTCTCTTATTTGCTTTTAATATACTTAAAGTTTAACAAGAAAATACCCTTTTCCTTATTAGAAAATATCCTTTATAAGAATAAGAACGTTCACATATACAGCAGATGATTGCCTGGTCTGGCCTCAGTGAGAGAAGACACACCTAACCCTTGAGAGACTTGAGGCCCCAGGGAGTGGGAAGTTGGGAGGCCTGACAGGGTGAGTGGGGGCATCCTCCTAGAAACCAGGGAGAGGCAATAGGATGAGGAATTGTCAGAAGGCAGACCCAGAGGGGGATAAAGACTGAACTTTAAAAAAAAAAAAAAGATTAAAGATAATTTAAAAAAAGAATAAGGGCTGTATAAATTTTATTAACCATAGTGTCAAGTAAAAGAATTAAGTCATTTGAATCAAAATCATTTATCTAGAGTTAGGAATTATCACTCAGTATGTAAGAAGACTTACTATACCAGCATCAAAACCCATGTTCAAATTCTCTGCACCCATGTAAAAACCCAGGCATGGCCACACCTATAACCCCAACACTGGGAGCATGCTTGCTGGCCGGTTAAATCAGTTGAAAAAGGACATCTCCAGTTTCAGTGAGAGACTATCTTAAGGGAGTAAAGAAGAGTGATGGAAGAAGACACCTGGTATCCCACTCTGGTCCCTTTGCATCACCACATACAGCATATGTATCTAGAACACAGACACATCACACACATGAGGGCACACACATATACTCATACACACACACATACACACACACAGGCTATGTATAAGGTTGCTGGCATTAGTAAAAGCCTGGGTTTAATAGCCAGTGTAATAATACACATAAAAAACACATAATTACGCTTTTACTTCACCACCTCTCCTGTACACAGTTAAAATGACAATATCTAATACTGGCATAAGAACTCTGCTTTCAGAAACAAGAGTATGCATGTAAACTGAAAAAAGAAAGAGGGGTAGGATATGGGATCACAGACCACTGAATGCCTACTATATGTCAACAAAGAATTCAGAAGGAACTGGGTTTGCCTTACAATTCCTAACTTGAAGAAAAAAAAAAATAAGACACCATTTCCCAGACAATGTGACACTTGCTTGTGCATGCAAATGTTAGGCTAGATTATAATTACAAAACCACCATGAAAATGAATAACTTCTTAGCATGCTAAATTTGTAAGATCACACTTCTCATATATGCATTTTAGAATTTTGTAAGCTTCCTTTCTTGCAACGGTCTAGGGAGAAATGCGAGCTTTGTTTAAACAAAAATCTATGGCAGTGTTGGAGTTCATTTTCTTTCTAGATTAGGCAAGTGAAATATAATTTTATGATCAGAAATAGTTTTTACATTTAACATTCATTTACTATATCTTTATCAGTGTGTTAAGACATGGGAAAAACAAATAAAAATGTTACGTCTTGAATAACAAAATTTAAGAGCCAACTCTGAGTAATTCTCAACCAGCAATCAACACTTGACACAGCCTATAGCAGGTTCTGAGGATCCACTACTTACCTGGAGAAAGGAGGACAATGGAAGAGGGAGAAGAACCTGGAGATGCTCTGAAAAAATGGCTGTCTAAGTATGGAGTAGACACACATTTTATACCTTTGAATTTCCTTTATTTTCTTTTTTATTTCCCCCCTTTTTGTTAGCAG
Organism: Apodemus agrarius; assembly: GCA_964023405.1. Taxonomy (NCBI): domain Eukaryota; kingdom Metazoa; phylum Chordata; class Mammalia; order Rodentia; family Muridae; genus Apodemus; species Apodemus agrarius. The sequence continues at coordinate 68,852,526 of OZ030010.1, read as the reverse complement.
ACTTCCTTTGGAAAGTTCCAGCCTGCTTCTACTTTATAAAAATAAACTGGAGGAAGGTGTTTATTTTATTAGCACTGAGACCACACATAAAGAAAAAGTGGCCAGCCTCTGGGGAAACTTGCTGGCAGACAAGAATGAGGGTCGCCATAACACAACAAAAATTGAGAGGTGTCAGGTTGCTACTGCCTCAGGAAAGCCTTTCTTTATTCATTTCTGACATTTGTTTCATCTGTTTGATTCTCAACAGTAATTTTGTTGAAAGGATACACACCCCTTAAAGTTCAAGTATCCATGACTCTAAAACTATTGCTCTCCAGAAGTATGTATGTGAAACTAGTGACCAAAACTAACAAGTAGTATTTATGAGTCGGGGGATCTGGTTAAAGCTCTGTTAAGCCATTCTTCTTTCAAAGAACACTGTACCCTAAGCCATCTCAGAAAAGTTTGCTTAATATTCTAACTCTTATTCCTAGCAAACTAAGTCTTTGGATGAGAATTTCCAAATTATTTCCTCTTTGAGCTTTATGGTTAAATCTTTATGAGAGAAAACACTATTTCATATAAATAAACATTTTATAATGTTATTCTTAATGCATACATCAGCAAACATCTGTGACCACTCATGGTCCGTATTCCAAGTCTCCCTCCCCTTGGGAATGTAAAAAAGAATAAAGGGAAAACAAGGAGCCAGGGAAGCCAATGGCCAGCCCTAAATCTGTCAGTATAGCTTTGATGTCCCATCACACTCTGGATCTGTATTTAAGGCTGCTAAATTCCCATGACCCTTCCAGATTGCTTCCGAGGGTCACTAACTCCTTTTTTTTTTTTTAATCTTATGATTTCAGTTTGAGGGTACTCTGACACTACAACGTTAAGAACAGTGGACACAGTAAGAAGGAAAGTTTGTGAAAGGTGTTGTGGTGCCTGAAAGAGGTACGATTCATGTTTCAAAACCCAGTTTGTTCAATGTGCAATTTTCTTAATGAAGTAACATTCCTCATCATTTGTACTGAAATAAAGTCGACACCATTTGTGTTTACTGCTTCCTTTCATTAATCAATTCGTAATTCATTTGCTTTGTGCTAAGGTGACTTTTACTAGACTTATCACAACCTCCCCAAACATTTGAGTTATTACTCCTCAGCACCCACTTCCTTCCTCAACTGTGAACTGTTTGAAGGCAGGACTGGGTTGTTAGGAAATCATAGGCTTCCAAAGGAGATAACTCTCTGTATCCATCTACTATGAGTCACATCATTAAGAAAATCATAGTCAATTACGCAAAATCTAATTAAATGCAGCTTAGACACTTTATATCGTTATATGTGAAATGGCTACTTCACATTAAATGATCAATACCCCTTTAAAATCTAATCCTTGCTTAAAATTTTTACAGTCTTTTTTATGCCTTAATATAAATAATTGGTTTGATTTTATGTGTAAACAAACAAACCTAAATACTGCATTTTATAAGAACGTTTATTCTGTTTCAAAGAGCTCTGCTTATTAATGGAATTAGATGGCTTTCCCTTCTTTATGTACTTTTCATTGTTATTTATTGGCTTTATTTGGCATTCTTTGTTCAAGAGGCTGAGAGTTTCAAACTTATTTGTAACATTTAATAGACAAACAAATAATTTGTGTATACATGGCATGGGTATTTTTAACCCTTGCAATTAAGCTTTATAATTTAGTGCCTTAGTACTTTAAGAAGCAATTTTTGTCTACATCAACATCTTTAGTCTCTAAGGTTGAAAAGACTTTAAATTATAGTGCAATAGGATGGTCACTCTAAGTGGTTTTAAATGGATAATTATACATTCAAATGATAAATGGTTTCTATCACTCCAATTAACACTGAGCATTTATGGGCAGAGAAGATGAGTGACTGACCGTTCCTGTACAAGGTGCTGTAAAGGTTATTTATCAACCAAAGAGTCTGGAAGAAAAGATAACATATCACTGATGACCAAGACAGATAGAAAGCTCTCTAGTTGTTCTACAAGGATAGAAATTTCTTTGAATGTAGGATGAGAGAAGGCATGGTCAAAAAGTGGTGATTTAGTCTGAACAATAGAATAGGAAGAATACGAGGTGATGGATATGGTTTTGATTTTGTCTGTGTATTGTTTATGAGCCAAGGTCTCCCAGTGTAGCTGATCTTCATGCTTTAGCTTCTCAAGGCCTGAGATTGCAGAAATGTACCTACAAAGTGGGCTTGTGATGGAACTGCTAAGTAGCTTTATCGTGGCAGGCATTCCACAGTATATGTCTGCATCAAATCATCATTTTATTACATGATTAGTAATCATTTCATGGTGACCATATAAGATCATGTTGAATATCATGTTATAGACACAGATTTAAAACATACTACATTCATTTCTCAAATATTGTGAATAAAACTAAAAAGAGGAAAGCTATATCAAAAATCTCAATAGCACCATCTAGTGCTTCATAACATAAAATGGCTCAGTTTGAAGAAAATACATAAAACATATTAACAAAAAAAAGAATAGATTAATTTGGAAACGTTTCCCTTCCTTTACCTGAATTCAGAGAACCAATAGGAAAAGAAACCCAGAACACAAATTGGAAACAAATGCAGATATTTGAAATGGTAGTCTGGTTTTTCTCTGTAGCTTTAGAATTATTCCTCATCATTTTTTAATCTTACATTAAAAGTTATTGGGAGAAATGGAATTTTAAATGCTAGAAAAATATAAATAGGTGGAATGGCAAGATGGATGGAAGAGACATCATGTTGTGCGGATGAAAGTGTTCTTGATTAGAAACCTGGCATGTTCTATTCCACCTGCGGCAACTACCAGAGCCGTCTGTCTCCATATACCCACTATGTGGACAAGATTCATCCTATTCACACTAGTAGCTCTTTAATATGCTGGCATTCTTCCACACACCTTGTTTGCCAGTAATCAAGAGCCATATAAAAGTTAACAAATCAATACAAGACTCAGTACTGAATTGCCTCCACTTTAACAAGTAACTAAATGGATCTGAAGAGCACTGGAGAAATAACTCTATCTATGCTATCTTATCCCTAGATGTTTCTAATCAGAGGTTATTAACCTCCTAGAAAAACTTGGACAGAGCAAGTAACAATCTTTTGAAAGAACTAACTGTATATGCCTAAACGCAAAGCTTTGAGTACAAATCTGAGAAAAGAACAAGAATGAACAGCCAACAATTTCCTTAACCAACAAGTATATTCCAACTAATTATACCACATCTTTCCTCAGAGCCTTAAATTATGGTACAGATTTTTAAACTGTAAATTTAACCTCTTTGGAACTTTTTCTCTCATTATTATTATAACTATGGCCACCAGGTTTCTCCTTCTGTGGTGTTCTACAAATCTAAATAGAGCTTAATTTCAGATTAAGGATCTCTCCCACAGGAGTGAGTTTTGCTAACATAAATTAGATTATCTTCCCTAGGTATGACCTCCACTCAGAAGATGTTGCCTAGTTCTCTTTTAGGGGAAAGCAAGTGTTTTGTGCAGATTTTAGTCTCTAATTTAACTTAAAGCTCTTATAAGCAAAACATTGATAATTAGATGCTGATATGTTGAAGATGATGAACATGAAGAAGATAATAGATGCATACTTACACAGTCATATATGTAAAACCGATATATTTAAAGTTTTTTCTGTAAATGAAAAATCATAAATTCATTTGAAGTGAAATTTTAGAGCAGTCCAATCTATAATATGAGGGGAATATTTTATCTAAGCTTGGGGGTTAATAAGTCTACCAGGCAAATGTAGATGACAAAGGGGGAGAAAACATTTTTTGCATGTTTGGAGGACCCAAACCTTCCTCCTGGGGGCAAAGTTCAACTGCCTCTCTCCTCATAACCTGACAACAATTGCTTCCAGCTGTGGTGGATTGCATGCGAGCAGCACTAATTGGACTCAGTGGATTATTTCTTAAATGGAGAAAGGGGGGGCAAGAAGTTGGGAGGAAGCTGTGCTGGGAGGGGCTTGGAGGGCAAAATGGATGCTGGACATGACCAAAACACATTGTATATAAGTATGAAATTTTCAAAGAATAATAAAAAGCGATTAATTTTTAGTTGCACAGAAAATTGCAGTGACACTATGAAATAAAACATTGACATGCACTATAAAGATCTAGTTTAATTAACAAGATCCTTTTCATATGTTGTAGGCACCAAGCAGACATTCCTGGAGAACATGGATGGAGCTGAAAATCTGACCGCATCTGTCAGTAACAACACGTGTCATGACACAATTGATGAGTTCCGAAATCAAGTGTACTCCACTATGTACTCTATGATCTCTGTCGTGGGTTTCTTTGGCAATAGTTTTGTGCTCTATGTCCTTATAAAAACATACCATGAGAAATCAGCCTTCCAAGTATACATGATTAATCTAGCCATAGCAGATCTACTCTGTGTATGTACATTGCCTCTCCGAGTGGTCTATTATGTTCACAAAGGCAAATGGCTCTTTGGTGACTTTTTGTGCCGCCTCACCACCTATGCCTTGTATGTTAACCTCTACTGTAGCATCTTCTTTATGACAGCCATGAGCTTCTTCCGGTGTGTTGCAATTGTCTTTCCAGTCCAGAACATTAATTTGGTTACACAGAAAAAGGCCAGGTTCGTGTGTATTGGAATTTGGATTTTTGTGATTTTGACAAGTTCTCCCTTTTTAATGTACAAATCTTACCAAGATGAAAAAAACAATACTAAATGCTTTGAGCCTCCACAGGACAATCAAACTAAGAAATACGTTTTGGTCTTGCATTATGTGTCATTATTCTTTGGTTTCATCATCCCTTTTGTCATCATAATTGTCTGTTACACAATGATCATTCTGACCTTACTAAAAAATACAATGAACAAAAACCTGCCAAGTCGTAGGAAGGCTATAGGGATGATCATAGTTGTGACAGCTGCCTTTTTAGTCAGCTTCATGCCATATCATATTCAACGAACTATCCACCTTCACTTTTTACACAGTGAAACTAGACCCTGTGATTCTGTCCTTAGGATGCAGAAGTCAGTGGTCATAACCTTATCTCTAGCTGCATCAAATTGTTGCTTTGATCCTCTGCTATATTTCTTTTCAGGTGGAAACTTTAGGAGAAGGCTGTCTACATTTAGAAAGCATTCTTTGTCCAGTATGACTTACATACCCAAGAAGAAAGCTTCCTTGCCAGAGAAAGGAGAAGAAATATGTAAAGAATAATTCAAATCCAGCTTCAGTGCACAACGATGAAAAAGAAATTCCCTAACAAGTATTTTTCTAAATCACAATTTTAAAAAAGTTTCCCATTAATAGTTTACAAATTACAATAATTATATTTATCTCATTTATAAATACCATTATTTTGTATGTTAAGTGTTCAAAATTCAGTTTATAACTGTGAACTAACCCATAGATTTCTTTTTGAAGACTCACCAGAAGGTGGAGAATGTTTTTGATTCTGAACTATAAAACTGAGTATGAAATCAAGAATATAAAAAGGGTTACAAAAGCTATGTACAAGACTTTTGAGTTCAGCTTTTAAATATAGCTTTAAAATTAGCAAATAGTCATCAGTCACCCTAACATATCCCTTTGCATGCATGCCATCAGATGCGACCTGGAGATGACCCAGGACCTACAGAAATGTACGGTCAGCCGTTTCCTTTGTAGTACTGACTAGCTAGGTAAAGTAGTGCCCTGTCTTCCAGAAGAGAATGTTCAAGTGCTAGAACAGACCAATATTCAGCCAAATAGCTCCAAAGGCTGTATGAAATTTACAGTCTGGAAAATAAGGAAGATAAATCTGATCAAAGGCCAGTTTGTCTCTATTCTCTTCTGCCCTTGACCCAAGCCCCTGCAAAAGAATGGTGTTCTTGCTCACTGTGGTTCAATCCCAATTCTATATATAATTCTTCCTTAATAAGTAAGACAACTAGCATTCCCACATACAACCAGAAGCAGTCAAAATTCATCAGAAGTAAAGAAAATAGATCTACCTTTCTACATGAGGTTTGTTGGAATCAAAATTTACTATGTCAGATACCAGAAGAAAATTTGAATATCCATGTCATTAATTCTTTAAAAAGTATATACATTTATGTATATGTATATAAATATATGTAATCTATCTTGTTCTATGATGTGCATTTATTGTTAATTATGAGAGTTATTGTTTTATACTTCTCGCTTTTTATTAGCATGCTGAAAGTAATATTTCTTTACAGTGATTTTTATATTATAGCAGAAGTTTTGTTCTTAAAACAAACCATCGGAAACAGCTTGATTGTGACTAAAATATGATAGTCATTGGCAAAGTTTTGTTGAAGGCCATTTTGTTCCTAACTCTGAGTTTCAAAAGTCAAATTAACTCAGAAGAAATAAATAATAATAGAGATAGAAAAAGGAAAAAACATTAATGGAGTTCTGCTGCATCAGCCACATGAAAACTTTTCCTATTTCACTTCGGCTGGAAGCCTTGGAAAATTTTGTTTAAAGCATAATGAAGAGAGGACTCTGAGGATCAAAAATAGCTGAAACTCACTGATTTCTGTTGAACATGCCTAAAAATTGACAGTGCCTATATTCTCTTGTTTCCTCTTGCTTGAGACAAATATCATCAAACATATTTGTCAGAAGCCATCAGGCCTCATTTTCGGCACTTGTGCTTTGTGGTGGAAGAGCATGGCTCTGTAAGCCAAGAACCTGGTCTCTTTTACCCTGGTCTCTTAAATTTAACAAAGTTAACATACCTTTGAGCAAATCTCATAAGCCTAAAACCTTAACTTTAACATCCTTAGTCATCAAGGAAATGCAAATCAAAACAACCTTGAGATTCCACAACACATCAGTCAGAATGGCTAATATCAAAAACTCAGGCGACAGCAGATGTTGGTGAGGATGTGGATTAAGAGGAACACTCTTCCATTGCTGGTGGGATTGCAAGCTGGTATAACTACTCTGGAAATCAGTTTGGCAGAAAACTGAACATAGTGCTACCTGAGGACCCAGCTGTACCACTCCTGGGCATATACACAGACGATGCTCCAACATGTAATAAGGACACATGGTCCACTATGTTCATAGCAGCCTTATTTATAATAGCCAGAAGCTGCAAAGAGCCCAGATGTCCCTCAGTGGAGGAATGGATACAGAAAATGTGGAACATTTACACAATGGAATACTACTCAGCTATTAAAAACAATGAATTCATGAAATCCTTAGACAAATTAATGGAACTAGAAAATATTATCCTGAGTGAGGGAACCCAATCACAAAATAACCCACATGGTATGCACTCACTGATAAGTGGATATTATCCCAGAAACTCAGAATTCCCAATATACAATTCACAAACCACAAGAAGCTCAAGAAGAAGGAAGACCAAAGTGTGGATACTTTGGTACTTCACAGAAGGAAGGAAATACAGAGACAAAGTATGGAACAGAGTTTGAAGGAAAGGCCATCCAGAGACTGCCCTACCTGGGGATCCATCCCAGATACAGTAACTAAACTCAGACACTATTGTGGATGCCAAGAAGTGCTTTCTGACAGGAGTCTAATATAGCTGTCTCCTGAGAAGTTATGCCAGTGCCTGACAAATACAGAGGTGGATGCTCCCAGCCAACCATTGGACTGAGCACAGGGCCCCAATGGATGATCTAGAGAAAGGATCCAAGGAGCTGAAGGAGTTTGCAGCCCCATAGAAGGAACAACAATATGAACCAACCAGTACCCCCAGAGCTCCCAGGGACTAAACCACCAACCAAAGAGTACACACATGCAGAGACCCATGGCTCCAGCTGCATATGTAGCAGAGGATGGCCTTCAATGAGAGGAGAGGCCCTTGAACCTGTGAAGGCTCGCTGCACCAGTGTAGGGGAATGCCAGGACAGGGAAGGGGGAGTGGGTGGGTTGGTGAGCAGGGGGAGGGGATGGGGGTTTCCGGAGGGGAAACAAGGAAAGGGGATAACATTTGAAATGTAAATAAAGAAGATATCTAATAAAAAGGATGAAAATGATACTTGTTTTGCTTTCTTGTGGACATTTGCAAGATTCAAATGTGGATATGCTAAAATTGTATCCTAAAAATGTATAGTAAGATGCCATTATAAAGTATTTATAGGAGAGTGGTTAAATATGCTAATTCATATTTATTGTATCCATTTTTAATTTTGAAAGAATTTGAACAAAACATTGCCACAGTTAAATTTTAGCACACATAATCATGTTGCTCATTTATTCCTATATTCGAGCTTTAGTCTGTATTTGCTGTTCCACTCACATATGTACCTACATGTACCATATAGATATGGCATAAAACTTCAGTCACCTACAAACTTACAATGAATATATTGTTCTTTCTTGAATTTTGTCTTTATAGCCTAACCATACAACTTACTTCTTACTACTTGTTCCTGTTTCTCCATGTGTATTAGTATTTTCTCCTAAAGGGAAGTGTTCTGTGTAGAATTATCAATTCCTTGAGGCTACAAATTACATCTCTACGTGAAGGTATCTAACATTTAATTTTAATTTTAAAAGCTTCTAAAATGTCTTACCTATGCCAATTCATAAATACAAATGCCCTACAGAGTACATACCATGACTATCCTCATGTTGCCAGCAAGTTTCTGAACCAAGATTGAACTCCTGACATTCTGTTGCCAGAATATACATTCTTAATTTACTAGGTATCTGTGTCGTCCTTTTCAAGTACAAAGTTTCAGGTATACATGATGAATAGGTCCTAGAGGTTTACTATACAAAATTATGCCTTCCATTATCACTGTGCCTTTATTTTTTAATATTTTATGCTCTTACCACAAGCAGGTGTGGGGTACTTGATTGACAAATGAGAAAAAGAGAGAGAGAGAGAGAGAGAGAGAGAGAGAGAGAGAGAGAGAGAGAGATTAGATGGATTGATGATACATTAAAGTGTACGCTTTTTAAAGAAAGTTTTTTATTTTATTTTTTACTTATACATGTGTATCTGCATGAGTTTTTTTTGTTTATTTTTGTTTATATATTACATCCAACTCCAGTTTCCCCTCCCCTTCCTCCACTTCTCCCCCTCCCCACCTGCCCTCTCCCCTAGATCCATTCCTCTTTCACTTCCCTTCAGATAAAATCAGGTATCCCAGGGATCTCAACCAAACATACCATGGCAAGTTACAATGAGATATGGCACAACCCCTCTTATCAACCAAGGAATGGGAGGGGGAAACATGATCAAAATATGAAATCTTTTAATAATAATTAAAAAACTTAAATTTGTATTCCAAGTACCTGACCTTTATAGTTTCTCTCGAGAGCTATTCAATTTATCTAAAAAAAAAATCCTTGCATGACACCAGTGCTATCCTGGAAATGCAATATTTAATACAGCCTAGTTTTCCTGACAAAAAAACAGTCCTTTAATGCTGAAATTTATAATGTTGATACTGATTGAGAAATATTACTATCTGTTATTATTTAGCTTCGCTGCACTATAGGGAAACCAAAATTGCCATACTTGTTTCTAAACACAAATGACTACTTGGGTTTAGTGTTTTTGTTTTATCTTAACTTAAAGATTAATGATCACAAAACATGGGCAGGCATGAATATTAAATGTTAAAAAGTACTATTGAATATAGAAAGAAATATTGTACTCTAGTACTTAAAAAGCAAATTATGCTTTCTACGACTTTAAGAAAGAATAATGCAAATTAATACCTAATTCTAATTTTTTAAATGTGTTCAAAAAATTAAAAAAGAAAACAACTCTCATTCTTCAAACTAGCTTTCTTTTTTCTTGAATGAAAGTTATAATAACTTACCAGGAGATTTGGTTCTTTTTTTTTTTAATGTTCATTGGTGTAGGATTTTAATTTTTATTGCATTGATTTCCTTAACTATTCAGATATATTTTCCTACTGTTTAAAATTATTTCTTTCATTTTTTTTGAAATTAAAATTGCATCATTTCCCCCATCCCTTCCTTACTTCCAAACTTTCAAAATATTTCTCCTTGCTCTCTTTCAAACTCATGGCCTCTTTTTTTCATTATTGTTATATACATATATGTATAGACATATATATTCCTAAACATATAAATACAACCTTATTAGTCTTAGAATGTTATTTATATGTATGTTTTCAGGGCTGACAATTTGGTATTTGATAACCAGTTGGTTGGCTCTCCCCTGGGGAAGACTATTTCTCCTACCCTCAGTACTCCTTAGTTTCTGGTAGGGTTGGGACCTCATGGGCTTTCTCCTTTCTACTTTATCATGTCTATTTTTGTCCTTGTCCAACTCATGCTTAGGTGGTCATATTAATGAGAGTATGTGGGTGTAGCTTCTAACATTTCTAAGAGACATGCTTTCACACAAAACTCCCTGATCCTCTGGCTTTTACGATCTTTCTCCTCATCCACAATGATCACTGAGTCTTAGGTGGGGAAGTTTCTCTACAGCTTTTTTCTTTGTTTGGTTGCAGTTTTTTGTAATAGGCTCCATCTGTTGCAAAAAGAAGTTTCCTTGATGAGAGGTAAGAACTACATTTATCTGTGGGTATAAGGACAAATATTTAAAATGTAGTTAGGGATTACACTGATTTAGTAAAGTGATGGTTATAAGTTCTCCTCCAATATCCATGCCTTCAGGCATGCTTTTCTTCATGTTGAGTAGGTCTTAAATCCAATTAGAAAGCTGTTTGTTACCACTCATAGGAAGCCCTGTTGGGAAACACATACCACAATCAGGTTACACCTTTAGGGAAAGCCTATGTTTTAGCTGTTGAGGAGCACATATGGAGACTGAGCTGCATGTCTGCTACATATGTGCCAGAGCCCTCATGTCAGTTCATATGTGTGCAGATATCCAATAGTGGGGGTATGGAACCTGAAGAGATCTCCTCCAGTAGCCAGACATGACCCTCAGTGAAGGGATGGGGACACCAATTCACCTACAAAACTTTTCACCCAAAATTGATCCTGTCTAAAAGAAATGCAAGGATAAAGATAGATCAGAGACTGAAGGAATGGCCCACCAGTGACTAGCCCATTTTGAGGCTCATCCCATGGGCAAGCACCAATCTCTCACACTATTAATACTCTGTTGTGCTTGCATACAGGAGCCTAGCATAGAAGCCCTCTGAGAGGCTCTACCCAGCAGCTGACTGAGACAGATGCAGATACCCACAGAAAAACATTGGACAGAGACCCCTATGAAATAGGAGAAGGATTGAAGGCTCTCAAGGAGATGGTTACCTCAAAGGAAGACCAACAGTGTTAACTAACCTGAAACCCTGGGAGCTCCCAGAGAATGAGTCACCAACCAAAGAGCTTATACGGGCTGGTCCAAGGTCCCCTGCACATATGTAACAGAGGGCTGCCTTGTCTGACCTCAGTGGAAAAAGATGCTTAATCATGCAGAGACTTGATGACCTTGGATGGGGGGATACCCAGGGGAACTCTCACAGACTGAACTACCAATCATAAAACTCTAGATCTTTAGAGACAGTTTAGACATTCTCTCATATTGCTCTCTGTGATCTCTTATCCAAGGTCTTTCCCCTTTCCTGGAACTGAAATACAAGCTATGCTATGATTCCCTATCTGATTTCACTTATCTCTCAAATATTTACCAGACTGAACAACGCATTTTGCAAATAATAGCCACTCTACTTACTCCAGTTGAAGAGAGGGGAAATGTATCTTCTCTTGGGTGCACTAGATAATAAAGTGACATTATAGTAAGGAAAAAGAATAGACTTTTGGATGATTACTTGACATTAGCTCTAAAATGACAGTATTTCAGAGAAATTGAAATTTCACTGTGAGATAATGATCACAGAGCACATGTGTATCAATGAGTCTAGTGGATTCCTGAATATATGCCATGACTATTTCTCACATGCTGAAAGGTAAACGGTGTATAAATATACTCAACAATGTGTATACTCCAGAACCTCTTCTACTATATATATATATATATATATATATATATATATATATATATAAAACTATGAAGCAATATTGTATTTCTGGAGAGATTTCAGAGATTAATGCCACCATCAAGGGCTTAAAAGATACAAGTTATTTCCACCACAGCCTCACTAAACTGACACAGTCATCCTGTACAGAAAACAGATGGACCTTGAAGAATAATGGTACAACATTGTAGGCTTAACTTGGAGATGACTACATTGCAGCTGTTATACTAGCTTCAGCTGGTCTAGCTACTTCAGCCAGTTAACTCATCCCCTGGAATTCAGTCTGTAGCTATTTATATGCCAAGTCTTTTATCTCCATATCGTTTCAAAAGACCATGAAGCAGTTCATTTTACAGCTGCCAAGCCTAGTAATATACTTTTACCATCCCCACCTCAGTGCTATATAAATTCTCTGTCCCTTTGTCATAATTTATTCTGAAGAACACTCAATTGCCTCCACATTTCTGAAGATATCATACTGGACTTCTCCATTACTGGTACTATGTGGACTAAACTCAGACAGAAGTAATAACTACAGTAAATATGTTGTCAAGATATTTGAATGTCAGAGAATTGGGTGTAAATGAAACCCAGATTCGGAATTCTTCCAACTTCAAAAAAATTATTCTGGAGAACTAGCAGCTACCCCTTCTAAGTCCAGCCCTATAACCAAATGAGTAAGAATGTTCAGTAAGTATCTTTGTATCATGAACGCCACCTTTTCTTGTCAGTTGTACTACTTCAGGCTATTTACCACAAGACTTAAAAGGCTACTGGTTTTGAGAATATCCTACAACCATAAAAAAGCTTTGCCACAGGTCCTATATCACAACTCTAACACTTAAAATTTTGGAGCAAAGCCATACTATCTCTTCAGATTATTATGCTCATTTTAAGAACTAGTTTGCAACTTGCTACTAGACCATCACCGTGATTCACAAATGTAATCTGAGCTACCGATTATGAAATTGAATGTTCTCTGACCATCAAGCCACATAGTTACACATCTACAGCATAAGATTTCATCATCAAATAATGTGTTTTCAAACTTACCAGACTCTAAGACCCAACTAGGTTACATGAGAAAGTAGGCCAAATATCCATGGTTCCTAATCCAGCTACATTTTATTTTCTCCCTCAGCAAATACTTATACTAGAATATAGGATATAATATTCTTCATGGGGAATTCCCTCAGCAAGTTGACTGATAAAGAGAAAATTAAGGTCTACTTTCAGATGGTTCTAAATGATACTAAAATACAATGTGTAGTAGAAAGTCACAGCACTATATGGGCCATCTCTGGAAAGTACACATGAAAGGAAACCCTATTCAGCAGAACTTCAGTCAAGGAGGGGCCCAGCGTCTACCCATATGTACAAGTCCCAGTAAAGAAACAAAATCAACACACACAAAAAAAAACAAGGCATCGTTTCCCCGAAAATTACCAGGCCCATAGTAATGCCCTACCCCAAAAAGGATGACTCTGAAGAGTTTCCAAAGAACTGAAAATAATTATAAACAGTTAAAGAACTCAAAGAAAACATGAACATACTCCAAGAGAACAAAAACAACTGAATAAAATAGGACATCAATTCAGGATAATAAAATAGAATTTAATAAAGAAACAAAATCTGGTCAGTGAGATGGCTTCAGTGGGTGAAGGCACTTGTAGCCAAGCCTGACACCCTAAATTTGGTCCCTATGACTTAAATGGTGAAAAGAGAAAACCAATACCACACATTGTCCACTGACCCCCATACACATGCTAGAGTACAGATTTGTGTACATATACATGCAAATGTGCTCAAAGAAGAAAGCGAGAGTTATAGAATAGCTTAAGAAAACATAAACTAAAATTGAGTTCAAAACTTAAAAACTCAGTAATTCATTCAGTAAAAGTCAATGATAGCTTTTAAAATATGTATTAAAATGAATAAACATGGGAATGCTATGAGGTGCCAATGAAAAGACCAAACCTCTAAATTATGGACATAGAAGAATACCTTTTTTTAAGGGAGCTTTTTAAAAAGATTTTATTTTATGTATATAAATACATTGTCACTACCTTCACATACACCAGAAGAGGCATCAGATCCCATTACAGATGGTTGTGAGCCACCATGTAATTGCTGGGAATGGAACTCAGGACCTCTGGAAGAGCAGTCAGTGCTTGTAACTGCTGAGCCATCTCTCCAGGCCCCATAGAAGAATATCTTATCAACAGTACAGAAAATATTTTTAATAAATCATACATGAAACTTCCTCAAACCTAAAGAAAAAATAACCATCTAGATAAAAAGAGGCTTTAGAACACCAAATAGACCAAATAGACAGAACCAGGAAATAAGCTCTCCATGATATATTATAGTTAAAATTCTAAAAGTATAGAATGAAGAAAGGGTATTGAAAGCTGTAAGAGAGGACGGCCAAATCACCTTAAAGACAGACCTATTAGAATAATAATAGCTGGTAATTCGATGAAAACATTTTTTAAATTTTTTATTTATTTTTTTATTTTCTATATTCTTTGTTTACATTCCAAAGGCTTTCCCCTTTCCCAGTTCCCCCCCTCACTCTATGTCTCATAAGTCCTCTTCCCCCTGCCCATTCCCCAATCACACACCCCCCCCCCCATTTCTCTGTTCTGGTACTCTCCTACAAATCTGGATTTAGTCTTTTCCGGACCAGGGTCCTCTCCTTCTTTTTTCTTGGGAATCTTTTGCTTAGCTAATTGTGCCTTGAGTATTTAGAGCTTCTGGACTCATTAATATCCACTTATCAGTGATTGCAATTCATGTGTATTCTTTTGTGATTGGGTTAACTCACTTAGGATGATATTTTCCAGATCCAACCATTTGAAAGATATAGTCCAAGTTCTGAATAATCACAACTACCAACACAGAATATTATGTAAAGGAATTTCCCCTAGTTATTTGATTAGCTAATAAAGTCGAGAGGAAGCCAATCACTGGGTGAATATATGGAGGTAGGATCTTCCAGGCAGGACAGGAAGAGAAGGAGGGAAGGACAGGAGCAGACAAGATGGAGGACAAAAGGAGACAAGATGGAGGGAGAAGGAGATGAAGATGAACCAGAACCACATGGCCTAGACAAGCCTTAAAGAGCTAGGGATTTCAGGGATGAGCAATAGAGTAACATAGGGTACATTTGCCCAATCTAGGTGTGCATCTCGTATTTATATCAATTGAGATTTTTATTCTTTGAGTGGGCATTTTTGGGTTGGTGATTTACCATTATTAAGCTGGCTGGTATAATAAAAGCTTATCATTTCACAGGGCTAAGCGAATCTGAGTGAACTTTATCTGGCTTTCTGCAGGCCAGCCACAGGGGGTCAATGGCCCGGGAAGTGCTCCAGGCATTTCAGGAAAGACTGGTTTGGTCAACTTAGCAAGCAGAGACTGAGAGCGCTGGCTTGGGAGCAGGTTTGTGACTGGAGCAGCTTGCAGCAGGCTGGCCTCAGGCCAGGGCAAGACAGCCACTTGGGGCTGGCCATTAGGGTGACCAAGACTACCGATGCTGGTGCCCAGCTGGATTTAGAGTGGTTCATTTAAAAAAAAACAAATATCAAACTAAATGGAGAGAAACTTGAAGGAATCCCACTAAAATCAGGAACTAGACAAGGCTTCCGCCGCCCCCCCTCCATATCTTTTCCATATAGTACTTGAAGTTCTAGCTAGAGCAATTAGACAACATAAGGAGGTCAAAGGGATATAAATTGGAAAGGAAGAAGTCAAACTATCACTATTTGCAGATGATATGATAGGATACTTAAGTGATCAAAAACAAAAAACTCCACCAGAGAACTCCTACAGCTGATAAACAACTTCAGCAAAGTGGCTAGTTATAAAATCAACTCAAGCAAATCAGTAGCCTTCCTGTACTCAAAGGATAAGCAGGCTGAGAAAGAAGTTAGGGAAATAACACCCTTCACAATAGCCACAAACAATATAAAGTATCTTGGAGTGACGCTAACCAAACAAGTGAAAGATCTGTATAACAAGAACTTCAGGTATCTGAAGGAGGAAATTGAAGAGGACCTCAGAAAATGGAAAAATCTTCCATGCTCGGGGATTGGCAGGATTAATATAGTTAAAATGGCCATCTTGCCAAAAGCAATATACAGATATATACAGATTCAACGCAATCCCCATCAAAATCCCAACTCAGTTCTTCATAGAGGTAGAAAGAGCAATTCTCAAGTTCATCTGGAATAAGAAAAAACCCAGGATAGCTAAAATTATTATCAACAGTAAAAGAACTTCTGGGGGAATCCGTATCCTGGACCTCAAGCAATACTACAGAGCAATAGTGTTCAAAACTGCATGCTATTGGTACAGTGACAGGCAGGTAGATCAATGGAATAAGATTGAAGAACCAGAAATGAACCCACATACCTATGGCCACTTGATCTTTGACAAAACATCCAGTGTAAAAAAAAAGATAGCCTTTTCAACAAATGGTGCTGGTTCAATTGAAGGTCAGCATGAAGAAGAATTCGAATTGATACATTCTTATCTCCTTGTATTATGCTCAACTCCAAGTGGATCAAGGACCTCTACATAAAGCCAGACACACTGAAACTGATAGAAAAGAAACTGGGGAAGACCCTGGAGGACATCCGAACAGGGGGAAAGTTCCTGAACAGAACACCAATAGCTTATGCTCTAAGATCAAGAATTGACAAATGGGACCTCATAAAATTACAAAGTTTCTGTAAGACAAAGGACACTGTCAAAAAGACAAATCGGCAACCAACATATTGGGAAAAGATCTTCACAAACCCTACATCTGACAGAGGGGGAATATCCAATATACAAAGAAGTCAAGAAGTTAGACCCCAGAAAACCAAATAACCCTATCAAAAATGGGGTACAGAGCTAAACAAAGAATTTTCATCTGAAGAACATCGAATGGCTGAGAAGTACCTTAAGAAATGTTCAACATCATTAGTCATCAGGGAAATGCAAATAAAAACAACCCTGAGATTTCACCTCACACCAGTCAGAATGGCTAAGATTAAAAACTCAGGAGACAGCAGGTGTTGGCAAGGATGTGGAGAAAGAGGAACATTTCTCCACTTCTGGTGGGATTGCAAGCTGGTACAACCACTCTGGAAATCAGTCTGCTGGTTCCTCAGAAAACTAGACACGATACTTCCAGAGAACCCAGCCATACCACTCCTGGGCATATACACAGAAGATTCCCCATCATGCAATAAGGATACATGCTCCACTATGTTCATAGCAGCCTTATTTATAATAGCCAGAAGCTGGAAAGAACCCAGATGTCCCAGAAAGTGTAATTATAAAAAAAAAAAAACAACTGCATGCTACGGCATTATACCCAGCAAAGCTATGTATAGACACACACACACACACACACACACACACACACACACACATATATATATATATATATATATATATATATATATATTGCTTTCCATAATGAAAAGAAACTAAAGTAATTTATATTCACTAATCCAGCTCTACAACCTCATAGGAAGAACAACAAAATCAACCAACCAGACCCCCACAGAGCTCCCAGGAACTAAGCCATCAACCAAGGGGTACACATGGCTCTAGCTGCATATGTAGCAGAGGAATGTCTTGTCAGGCATCAAGGAGAAGAGAGGTCCTTGGTCCTATGAAGGTTTGATAGATGGCTCATTGTAGGGGAATCAAGGGTGGGGATATGGATAGGAATGGGTAGAGGAACACTCTCATAGAAATAGGGGGAGGGAGGATCAGATAGGTGCTACCCAGGAGGGGAGAAACTGGGAAAAGGGATAACATTTGAAATGTAAATAAAGAATATATCCAATAAATAAAACAAATAAAATAAAATAAAGGGAAGCATAAATAGACCAAAGAGGCTCTGGGAGAAACTAAATAATCCCAGATAGTGTAAAGCCTCAGGATTGTTTTTTTTTATTATTATTATCATGGTGGTGTTCATATTTAAGGTGTGTGTGCATGTGTGTGTGTGTGTGTGTGTGTGTGCGCGCGTGCGCGCGTGTGTGTGTGTGTGTGTGTGTGTGTGTGTGTGTGTGATTTCACACACATTTCATGATTTTCCTTAATTCTATGAAGAATGCCATTGATATTTTTATAGGGATTGTACTAACTTTGGGTTGTAGATGACCTAAATTCAATCCTCAAGATCCCTATGGTAGAAAGAATTTTCTACAAGATGTTCTCTAATTTCTGCATATCTTTCTCTCTCTCTCTCTCTCTCTCTCTCTCACACACACACACACACACACACACACACACTCATACACACACATGCATCGATAAAATAAACTTAACCTTTTAAAAAGAATAGTGCTTCTTCCAAAGAAAATCCTGTTGTTTATGGCAAATAGTTGGTGCTTAAGGATATTAGGTTAATTAAGCTAGTCACCAGAAGACAAGGACCACATGTTCTTTTTCTTGTATTCAACTTAAAACATTTTAATATAATAAGCTACTTTGAAGTGATAGCAAATTTACATAATAAAGAGAAAAAAGCAAGACATATAAAAATATAGTCATACGTTTCTTCTACCCTTGCACTCTATTTTTCCCTTCATTTGGATTTTTCTGTTTGCATTGTTCTGCTCTGTTTTTAGGACAAGGTCTTTCTAGGTGGCCTAGCCTGGAAGAGAACTCAATGTGCCCAGATAGCTTCATTCTTCTTGCTTTTGTTGTCCAACTGCTGGGATCACATCCAGACTATTAATTTTTTTTCATATCCCACACTACATCTTTCTCTTACCCTTCTCTCTACACGTTGATGTGACTTTTTAAAATTCTAATTGCTTTATCTTCATACTGAAGATATAAATAGCTTACATACCATATTTAGAGTGCTATAGCATTCTAGAATTGTCTATATAGTTTCATTGACCTTTCTGCTTTCAAGTTTCTCTGTAAGTTTGACCATCTCCCTTTAACAGTTCTTCTAAGAAGAAAAGAGCAAAGACATACTTTCTCAGCTTTTATTGTTTTGGAATGTTCAAAGTTAGTTGAGGTTTTTACTCCTTCATTACTGTGGAAATTTCACACCATTGTCTCCTGGCTGTAAGGTGTCTTCAGAAAAATCTGCTACTGGGTAAACTAAAGTTTTGCTTTGTTATTATTTGTTTCTTTCCTCTTGCAGCCTGAAAAATATCTTCACTAGGTTAATTTTGGCTGTTGCCCTTCATCTTTCTGTACTTGGATATTTGCATTCTACTCTATGCTTGGGGACAAATCTGTTATGGACTCTTTGAGTAAAGTTTCTTCTTTTTTGGAATTAACAAATTCTCCATTAAAAAAAACAAAAATCAAATATTGCTCTTTTAATGTTGTTCTAATGTTCCCATGAGCATAATTCATCCCTCTTCATTTTTTTATTATCTTCCAAATCTTTACTTTCAGTTTATCATTGAAATAACTAATGTAGTCTTTGTTTAATCTATTCTTCTATTGCTCTGTTTATCATGAATTTGCTTTTACTTAATGTATTTTCAGCTTAAGAACTTGTGTTTTCTATTTTTGTTTTAATTTTTTTCTTTTTTTCATTGGATATTTTCTTTATTTAAATTTCAAATGTTTTCCCCGTTCCAGGTCTCCCCTTCAGATAGCCCCTATCCCATCCCCCCTCACCCTGCCTGTGTGAAGGTGCTAGCCCACCCAGCAACCCACTCCTCCTTGGTATTAGGTCTTCTTTGAAGGTCTGATAGAATTCTCCATTAAACCCACCTATTCCTAGACTTTTTTTTTGATTGGCAGCCTTTTAATAACTGCTTCTATTTCATTAGAGGTTATGGGGCTGTTTACATTGTTTTATCTGATCCTGATTTAACTTTGGTATTTGGTATCTGTCTAGAAAATTGTCCATTTTATCCAGATTTTCAAATTTTGATGAGTATAGGCTTTTGTAGTAGGATCTGATGTTTTTTTTTGTTTTTTTTTTTTGTTTTTTTGTTTTTTTTTTTAGTTTCCTAAGTTTCTCCCTTTTAATTTTGTTAATTGGGATACTGTCTCTGGGCTCTCTGGTTAGTCTGGCTAAGGGTTTATCTATCTTGTTGATTTTATCAAAAAAACAGCTCCTGGTTTTGATGAATCTTTGTATAGTTCTTTTTGTTTCTACTTGGTTGATTTCAGCCCTGAGTTTGATTATTTCCTGTCATCTACTCCTCTTGGGGTGTATTTGCTTCTTTTTGTTCTAGAGCTTTCTGGTATGCTATTAAGCTGCTAGTATATGCTCTCTCCAGTTTCTTTTTTGGAGGCACTCAGAGCTATGAGTTTTCCTCTTAGCACTGCTTTCATTGTATCCCATAAGTTTGGGTATGTTGTGGCTTTGTTTTCATTAAATTCTAAAAAGTCTTTAATTTCTATCTTTAATTTTTCCTTGACCAAGTTATCAGTGAGTAGTGCATTGTTCAACTTCCATGTGTATGTGGGATTTCTGTTGTTTTTGTTGCTATTTAAGATCAGCCTCAATCCGTGATGATCTGATAGGATGCATGTGGTTATTTCAATCTTCTTGTATCTATTGAGGCCAATTTTGTGAACAATTATATGGTCATTTTTTGAGAAGTTACCATAAGGTACTAAGAGAAATATATATTATTTTCTTTGAGGATGAAATGTTCTATAGATATCAGTTAGATCTATTTGGTCCATAACTTCTGTTACTTTAATTGTATCACTGTTTAGTTCGTGTTTCCAAGATCTGTTCATTAATGAGTGTGAGGTGTTGAATTCTCCGACAATTGCTGTGTGAGTTGCAATGTGTGCTTTGAGCTTTAGTAAAGTTTCTTTTATGAATGTGGGTGCCCTTGCATTTGGAGCATAGATGTTCAGACTTGAGAGTTCACCTTGGTAGATTTTTCCTTTCATGAGTATGAAGTGTTATTCTTTATATTTTTTGATATCTTTTGGTAGAACATTGATTTTATCCAATATTAGAATGACTATTCCAGCTTGTTTCTTGGGACCATTTGCTTGGATTTTTTTCAGCACTTTACTCTGGGGTAGTGTCTGTCTTTGATACTGAGGTGGGTTTCCTGCATGCATCAAAATGCTGGGTCCTATTTATGTATCCAGTGTGTTAGTCTATGTCTTTTTATTGGAGAATTGAGTCCATTGATGTTAAGAGATATTAAGGAATAGTGATTGTTGCTTCCTGTTATTTTTGATGTTACTTTTATGTTTGTGTAGCTATCTTCTTTTGTGTTTGTTAAAAGAAAATTACTTTCATGCTTTTTCTAGGGTGTAGTTTCCCTCCTTGTGTTGAAGCTTTCCATTTATTATCCTTTGAAGGGCTGGATTTGTGGAAAGATATTATGTAAATTTGTTTTTGTAGTGGAATATCTTGATTTGTGCATCTATGATAATTAGAGTTTTGCTGGGTATAGTAGCCTGGGCTGGCATTTGTGTTTTCTTAGGTTCTGAATGACATCTGTCCAGGATCTTCTGGCTTTCAGAGTCTCTGGTGTAATTCTGATAGGTCTGCCTCTATATGTTACTTGTCCTTTTCCCCTTATTGCTTTTAATATTCTTTCTTTGTCTTGTACATTTGGTGTTTTGATTATTATGTGGTGGGAGGAATTTCTTTTCTGGTCCAGTCTATTTGGAGTTCTGTAGGCTTCTTGTATGTTTATGGCATCTCTTTCTTTAGGTTAGGGAAATTTTCTTCTATAATTTTTTAGAAGATATTTACTGACCCTTTAATTTGGGAATCTTCATTCCCTTCTATACCTATTCTTCTTAGGTTTGGTCTTCTCATTGTGTCCTAGATTTCCTGGATGTTTAGGGTTAGGAGCTTTTTGCATTTTGCATTTTCTTTGTGTGTCAATGTTTTCTATGGTATCTTCTGCACCCAAGGTTCTCTCTTCTATTTCTTGTATTCTGTTGTTGATGCTTGCATCTAGACTCCTGATCTCTTTCCTAGGTTTTCTGTCTCCAAGATTGTGATTTCTTTATTGTTTCTATTTCCAATTTTACATCCATGATGGTTTTGCTCAATCCCTTTACCACTTCACCGTTTGATTGTGTGTTCCTGGAATTCCTTAAGGGATTATTGTGTTTCCTCTTTAAGGGCTAACCTGTTTACCTCTTTCTCCTTTATTTCCTTAAATGAGTTATTTATGTCCTTCTTAAAGTCCTCTATCATCATCATGAGATGTGATTTTAAATCAGAGTCTTGCTTTTCTGGTGTGTTGGGGTATCCAGGGCTCTCCGTGGTGGGAGAACTGGGTTCTGGTGATGCCAAGTAGCCTTGGTTTCTGTTGCTTATGTTCTTGTGCTTGCCTCTCACCATCTGGTTATCTCTAGTGTTAACGGGTCTTGCTGTCTCTGACTATGACTTATCCCTCCTGCAACTCTGTGTGTCCTGGGAGACCAGTACTCTCTGGGAGGAATTTTGGTATGGAAAGCTATGTCACAGGGCCAGGGCCAGGACGGAGACAGAAACCAGAAGAATCCTGTTCCTGGCTGTTCCTTGGTTCCTGTGTCCTGATGGCACTGGGTGGGTCCCTCTTAGGCAAGGAATTTGAGCAGAAGTGGTGGTCTGTGCTCACAGATGTGTTGGCATTTCCAGGAGACCAGCTCTCTCCTGGGAGTATATGGGTATAGACTTGTGTTTTCTTATTGTTTCTGACCCTTTAGACTTTCTATTTTAGAGTACTAAATCACTTCCCTAAGCTAACTGTTTAAATTCTCCACAGAAATGTTAATCCAGTATGGTTTGGGTACCCTTAGTTTCTAGCACCCCCTTTCTATCATCCCATAAATATCATGACCCCATCAAAGTTCATAATCCTTTCTTGTACTCAGCATCATCTGTACATTGAAGGACTGAGCATTTCCATAATTCATGTGCTTTTGTCTTTTCCTGTCTTCCAAGAAATTCTAATCAGAGGTTTACTTTCTTTGCACCTGTAGTCGTTCTCCCTGTGTCAACACTAGGTGGCACCCAGGCTCAGGTTTGCCACATGTCAGTTGTTAATGTGTTGTCAGTGTTCCAGCACTAGAAGGCAACCCCATCCCAATTTTGTTCCTTTGTTTATTTGGTTGGTTGGTTTGGTTTGGTTTGGTTTAAATTAACTTTATAATTTTAAAAACTTAAAAATAATTAAAAACATCATGCACCTTGATACACCTCTATACAGTTAGAATAGACAATCAGAATGGAAGATGTGAAGCCTCATATTAAATTTTATATTTTCAGTATCAAATATGTTTTATGTATTTGACCACTACCAAAACAAAAGAATGAAAATTAGAAAAAAACAACTTTATATCTGCTTGTAACTTTTAATTTTTTAATCCTATTTGTAATGATGGTTCTTAAATGTTTTAGCCTCCCTTGTAGCTCACCACCCATAAGAGGTAGTGGAAAAGAAGATAAGAGGGAAGTGGACTTGTTTAGAAATGGTTCTTTGGAGCAGATCCAATCTGCATTGTCAGGAATTCAGCAGTTCAGTTTACAGATCAGTAGCTGCAGCTTAATCCACTGGAAAATACTTCATGGATATATCAGCAGTATAATGAGGTAGTGTCAGGATAGCAGCAGCAGTGTTGTGACCTCTCAGAAAAGGGCAGGCCTCAGCCAAATCAGCATGAATCAACAGGAAGGACAAGGGTCAACAGAAACAATATGGGCAGTTCTCAGCTCTGTCTCTTTCCATGAATCGAAGATCAGTGAAGACTCAAGACTAACAAGCATTGTACTGCTAGCTTTATAAGCAAGCCTAGCCCAACCTCTGTTGCTGTCCATCAAGTCTTTTTTTATACTCCCTCTAAACACCATGTGTCCTCTATGGGTTTTGTCTCACTACATGTCTTGTTTCAGCATCTGAGTGTGTCTCAGTTAACACCACTGTGCCAATTGTCCCAAGTCCCTGGAGGCAGCAAGAAGCTGCAACATACCACCAGAAGTTTTTTGGTGAGTTTCTCTCTATGGAGTCCGACAGAAAGATCTCAACTACACAATGTAAGGTGGACCAATACATGTGTGCTGTTGGAGAAAAATCCTTCATTACTTGTCCTTTCATGTGATTGCTTTAGCAGAACATCCTCTCACCTGTGTTCATTTCAGTGGAATTTTCCTCTTGTGTTTGTCCCAGCAAAACACACCCAACACAACTAACTTTCCAAAGAACCCTTAGGTTTCCACTTCATTCTCTTTTATAACTTACATTCATTACCTACATTCAGTCTTTCTTTATCCCCTTATATTTAATGTTTCTTGTCTTTTCACATTATATCTCAACCACATGCAAATTTATTTACATATATACACCTGTTATTGGCTAAATCTCACATTTGACATATAGATTTTTTTCTTTCTAGAGGTGTCTGGTATCAGTTAATGTTATATATTCTAAGTCCATCCATTTTCCTGCAAATATTTTAACGTTATTTTTCTTTTACTTTTATTCTTTTCTCATACAATATACCCCTGATAGCAGTTCTCTCTCTCTCTCTCTCTCTCTCTCTCTCTCTCTCTCTCTCTCTACTCCTCCCACTGTGCTACATATCCCCTCTTCACCAGATCCATTCCCCTACCCTGTCTTCCCCTAGAAAATAGCAGGCCTCCAGAGATATCAACTGAAGAGGGCACAACAAGATACAATAAGATGAAGCACAAACCTTCACATCAAGACTGGACAAGAGAACCCAGTAGGAGGAAAGTGGTCCTAAGAGCAGACAAAATAGTCAGAGACTTGCCCTCTGCCAGTTAGGAGTCCCACAAAACACCAAGCTAACACCCATATGCTGAAGACCTAGGTCAGCCTCATGCAGGCTCTGTGTTTGCCATTTCAGACTGTAAGCTCCTAGGAACCTCGCTTAGATTATTCTTTGAGTTGTGTTCTCCTGGTTTTTGACCCCTCTGACTCCCACAATTCCTCTCCCCAACTTCTTCAGGATTCCCCAAGCTCCAAGGGAAGGACCTGATGGAAAGCTCCACCTAAGTTTTCGCTGTGGGTCTCTGCATCTACTCCCGCCAGCTCTGAAGGAAATATCTCTGATGATGACTGGCCTAGGCATTGAACTACAAGTATGGCAGATATCCTTAAGTATCATTTCATTGATTTTTTTTTGGAACCAGTTGTATTTAGTTCTATTCAAGGTATATGAGCTGTCCAGCCTCTGGTTCCTGACCCTCCACACAGTTTCAGGGGTAGGTTCCCTCTCATGCCCTGGACCACAAGTTGGACCAGTCGTTGTTTAGCTACTCTCACATGTTATCCGCCACCACTGCTCCAGCACATTTAGCAGGCAAGACAGAATTTAGGTCGAGGGTTTAATGGTTAGGTTGGTATCCATGTTTCTCCTCTGTAGACTGCAGAGTACCTTCTCAAGCTAAAGAGACTAGAATATGTGGGTGAGGGCTCCATATGGGCACCTACTTGACTTCTCTACTTTCAGTGAGCTGTGTGGATAATGTCCTCAGCAATCCCCTCACCCATGAGATTTGAGAGAGCAACTTTCTGTCCTAGCACCAGTCTGGGTTGTTTAGGGATCTCCAGTGGACCTTCTTAGTCAATAACTTAACCAAATGCAGCCCAGTCTCAGCAGTGGAAATTATGCCTGGCTACCAAAGATGGCCAGTTCAGACTACAAATTCTCCCTTACTACAAGTACTCACTAGGATAACTGTCACAGATTCCAGGAAGTTTCCATTGCACTCTATTTTCCCAACAACCCCCAGTACTCCCCTGTAGGCTTAGTTTTTTTAAAAACCTACTTTTAAAAAGGGTTCTCAAATGCTTTGACCCTCCCCTTCTAACCACTCTCCAAAAGTAGGGAAGAAAATATGGTAAATAAAACAAGGTGATATGGACCTGTTTAGAAGTAGTACTTTGGGGTGACTCCAATAGACATATGTCAGGATAGCCGTAGTCCAGTTCAGTAGTGTCAGGATACCAAACAGAATTCAGCAGTGGTGGCACAATCCAGCAGAAACTGCCAGGCCTCCACCAAATCAACATTAAGACTAGGACCAGCTCTGACACCAGAAGTTCTCTGCCATACCTCTCTCAAAGAAGTGAAGATCAGTGAGGACTTGAAACCAGCAAAGCATTGCAAGACTATCTATGCAAGTACACCGTCTCTTGAGTCCTATTTATACTCTTTCCAAACATCACGTGTCCTCTTATGGGACTCGCCTCAGCAAAATACCATGTGAGTCTGCCTCACTTGACATATCCAGAAACTTCCATTTTGATCCCCAATGCCACCTGTCTCTCCTTGTACTCACTCACTCACTGCCTCCCCTTTCCCCTCCACATACCTGATCCTGCCTACTCAAATCTCTACCCAACCCAGTCCTGTCCACCATCAAAATCTATTCTATTCCCCCTTCCCAAGGAGGTCCATGAACTTCTTTTAGAGCCCTCCTCATTAACTTACCTCTCTAAGTCTTTTGATTGTAGCCTAATTATTATTTATTTAAAAACCAATATGAAGCTGGGGCAATGATGGTGCTTGCCTTTAATCCCAACACTTGGGAGGCAGAGGCAGACAGGTTTCTGAGTTTGAGGCCAGCCTGATCTACAGAGTGAATCTCAGGATAGCCAGGACTACCCAGAGGAACCCTGTCTCAAAAAACATAAATAAATAAATAAATAAATAAATAAATAAATAAATAAATAAATAAATAAATACTAATATATGGGAGCAGCTGGAACAGAAGTCTTCCCACCACCATTTGCACCAGAGAGCCAGGTAGTTCCACAGCCCTCTTTACACAGCCCACCAGAAGAGAGTGACCTCCCAGCACCGCTTTCACTTCTGAGCGTGGAGGTGAGATCTCCATCCTCTCTCTGCTAGAAGTGCATGGGGCATATGATCAGTAGAGCAGCTAAGACCAAAGTCCTCCCTCCACTATTTGCACCTGGGAGCCAGGCAGCTCCACAGCCTTTTGTGCAGGGCCCACCAAGAGAGAGTGATCTCCCAGCACCACTTTCACTTCTGAGCACGGAGGTGAGGTCTCCACCTTCTCTCTGGAGGGAAAAAGCTGGGAGCACACAGGGCAGAAGATCAATGGAGCAGATGGGACTGAGGTCTTCAGGCTGCCATTTGTACCAGAGAGCCAGGCAGCTCCACAGCCTTCTGTGCACAGACCCTGCCAGAAGAGAGTGGGTCTCACCGGAGTACAGACATAGGCTTGCAGGCCCACAGGAGGGAAAAACTCCAGCCAGAGACAGCAAGACCAACTAACACCAGAAATAACCAGATGGCTAAAGGCAAGCACAAGAACTCTACCAACAGAAACCAAGGCTACTTGGCAACATCAGAACCCAGTTCTCCCACCACAGCAAGTCCCAGACACCCCAACACACGGGAAAAGCAAGAGCTGGATTTAAAATTGTATCTCATGATGCTGATAGAGGGCTTCAAGAAGGACTTTAAAAACTCCCTTAAAGAAATACAGGAGAACATGGGTCAACAGGCAAAAGCCCTTAAAGAGGAAACACAAAAATCCCTTAAAGAATTACAGGAAAACACAAACAATCAAGTGAAGAAACTGAACAAATAGTCGGGCGGTGGTGTGCATGCCTTTAATCCCAGCACTTAGGAGGCAAGAGGCAGGTGGATTTCTGAATTCGAGGCCAGCCTGGTCTACAAAGTGAGTTCCAGGACAGCCCGAACTACACAGAGAAACCCTGTCTCGAAAAAAACTAAAAGAAGGAAAGAAAGAAAGAAAGAAAGAAAGAAAGAAAGAAAGAAAGAAAGAAAGAAAGAAAGAAACTGAACAAAACCATCCAGGAACTCAGGAACTAAAAAGTGGAAGTAGAAACAACGAAGAAATCACAGAGATAACTCTGGAGATAGAAAACCTTGGAAAGAAATCAGGAGTCATAGATGCAAGCATCAACAACAGAATACAAGAGATAAAAGAAAAAATCTCAGGTGCTGAAGATACCATAGAAAACATTGACTCAACAATCAAAAATTCAAGTGCATCCCAGTAGCACACAGTGCTCTGGTGCCAGTTCAGATATGGAAGTTCTATCTACAGACTGGTCAGGGCAGAGACCTTTGTGTTCCATGTTGTATATTGTCTCACCATGATAAGCCCATCACTGAATACCAATACACAATCTTCTTCTAGTCTTGATATCTGCCCTTAACTGCAAGAGGCAGATAGTTTGTTTCATTGTGGCAGGCTTAGTCTAAGATCTAAATTTAATTCCACTTTCCTTAAAAAGCAGGAGGAATCTTTCCACTGGGATTTTGAAGAATGATGATAAGGGCAGATTTTACTTCCTGGCTTCTTCAATGCATCTGTCTTTTTAGTATATTCACACTAAAACCAAGAATTACAATCTTTCCTCTGAATTCCTTAGCTATCACAAAGACTATCAAATTAACTATCAAACTGATAGACTATGAGATGACAATTCTCAGGGGATATTAGTCATCATCTTCTGCCTCTATATTCTGTGTATTTGTGTGAGTATTTCTCTAATACACTTTACCCTTCATGGAAATAATACATAGAAGAGTAAACCAAGAAAACCTTCACTTAAAATTTTAAGTTATACAAATAGTAAATTGTTAAGTTAAAGTGGTATCAAAATAAGAGTTATGAGCTGGATAGATGGTTTAGTTGGAGTTTGTGTTGCTGTAATGAAGCACTATGGCCAAAAGTAACTTAGGGAGGAAGGGCTTATGCTTACGTATCACAGTTCATTAAAATCAGGACAGGAACTCAAACAGGGCAGGACCATGAAGGTAGCTGACGCACAGGCCATGGGGGAGTTCTGCTTACTGGCTTGTTCCATCTGCCTTCTTATACCACCCAGGACCACTAGCACTTGGTGACACTGTTCACATTGAGCCGGGCCCTTCCACATCAGTCATCAATTAAGAAACTGCACCACAGGTTTGCCCACAGGCAAATCTGGTGGGGACATTTTCTCAAATAAGAATCCCTCTTCCAAAATAACTCTGGCTTATGTCAAGTTGACATAAAACCTAGCCAGCACAATGACACAGCAGCTTGATGCTTGCCACCAAGGCTGATGGCCTGAGTTTGATCCCCAGACCCCACATGGTGAAAGTAGAGACCTGACTCCAGCAAGTTGACCTCTGACCTCAAAATGCATGCCTGCATTCAAACGCATACCAGCAAGCATGTGAGTGCACACACACACACACACACACACACACACACCACAAGTATAATTTTTTAAAGTTTTTAAGCAAAAATTGAAAAATCAATAATATAGACAAATGATCAATGTCTGGCCTTTCTCATCGCTCAGAACCAGAAATTAACAATAAGATGGCAAAACTATCATAATCTACTATTACAGAAATCTGAAATCTAGTTAAAAGATACTACAGCAGTTTCAGTCAGTTTTAATGAAGAAAGCCTTTGCTACATGTAATAAGTGAACTGTGGCCAATGTTTATCTTCCTCCATCCCATAGCTTCCTGTTGGCCATTAAGACAGAAACTCTCATTCATGATGAAAGTTAATAGTAACTAAAGGAACAACATGGACTTGCTCTCAAAAAAATTGAAATATATACACAGAGAGAGGAGAGAGAGAGGGAGAGGGAGAGGGAGAGGGAGAGGGAGAGGGAGAGAGAGAGAGAGAGAGAGAGAGAGAGAGAGAGAGAGAGAGAGAGAGAGAGAGAGAGACGAGCTAACTCAAGAACTAATAGGAACTTTTGGACACTAAAAAAAGAGCTAATAGGAAGTCTTTTCTTTCTACTGGCATGAAATAATCTCAGAAGTGAGGTGCTTTGAAGGTAAAATAATTGGGCT
Organism: Apodemus agrarius; assembly: GCA_964023405.1. NCBI lineage: Eukaryota > Metazoa > Chordata > Mammalia > Rodentia > Muridae > Apodemus > Apodemus agrarius. Next base: position 68,822,753 of record OZ030010.1, on the reverse strand, counting down.
TAGTGACACAAGAAAACAATCAGGACAAGCCAAATGCAAAAGCAAAATCCTGGAGATAGAGAAGTCAAGAAAAAAACACAGGGAGAATTTTTAAAGCTATGGTATAGATTAAGATATCTAGAATGTTATGCTCATACCCAGAGCTGAATCAATGCTCAGGAAAGGCCTAATATGACCCTGTACATGGCTGTTTGCTCTTCTGTTGCAGTCATTAAAAAGTCATGACCAAAATGACTTAGAGGAAAAAGAGTTTGATTTGGCTTAGAAGGAATGTTCATAATGACAGAAGAGTCATGACTGCAGTCAACTAGAACAGAAAACCTCTTTAGAGATCACATCTCTAACCACACACTGGAAGCAGAGAAAACCAGAAGGGAGGTAAAGCTCCCAGTTCTCCAATCATCCAGTACTTCCTCCAGCAAGCTCCACATCCCAAAATTCCATAACCTCTCCAAACAGTGCTACCAGCTGGGGATCAAGTGTTCAAATAGATGAGCCTTTGTGGAACATTTCCCATTCAAACCACCACTTTCCACTGTCTGGCCTTGATTTGATAAAAAGTAAAAATAAATACTAAAGGAATATTGTAAGCAGCCTATCTAAGCATTGAAAAAGTATTCTGTTGAGACTGGGTTACCTCACTTAGTATGATGTTCTCCAGCTCCATCCATTTCTCTAAGAATTTCATGAATTCATTGTTTCTAATGACTGAATAGTATTCCATTGTGTATATATACCACATTTTTTTGTATCCATTCCTCTGTTGAGGGACATCTGGGCTCCTTCCAGCTTCTGGCTATTATAAACAAGGCTGCTATGAACATAGTGGAGCATGTATCCTTACTGCATGCTGGGGAATCTTCTGGGTATATGCCCAGGAGTGGTATGGCTGGGTCCTCCGGAATTATCATGTCCAGTTTTCTGAGGAACTGCCAGACTGATTTCCAGAGTGGTTGTACCAGCTTGCAGTCCCACCAGCAGTGGAGGAGTGTTCCTCTTTCTCCACATCCTCGCCAACACCTGATGTCTTCTGAGTTTTTAATCTTAGCTATTCTGACTGGTGTGAGGTGAAATCTCAGGGTTGTTTTGATTTGTATTTCTCTAATAACTAATGATGTTGAACATTTTTTAAGGTGTTTCTCAGCCATCCAAAGTTCTTCAGGTGAAAAGTCTTTGTTTAGCTCTGTACCCCATTTTTGATAGGGTTATTTGGTTTTCTGGGGTCTAACTTCTTGAGTTCTTTGTATACATTGGAGATTAGCCCTCTGTCAGATGTGGGGTTGGTGAAGATATTTTCCCAATTTGCTGGTTGCCGATTTGTCCTTTTGACAGTGTCTTTTGCCTTACAGAAACTTTGTAGTTTTATGAGGTCCCATTTGTCTATTCTTGATCTTAGAGTATAAGCTATTGGTGTTCTGTTCAGGAATTTTCCCCCTGAGCCAATGTCCTCAAGGGTCTTCCCCAGTTTCTTTTCTATTAGTTTTAGTGTGTCTGGTTTTATGTGGAGGTCCTTGATTCACTTGGAGTTGAGCTTAGTGCAAGGAGATAAGAGTGGATCAATTCTCATTCTTTTGCATGTTGACCTCCAGTTGAGCCAGCACCATTTGTTGAAAAGGCTATCTTTTTTCCACTGGATGTTTTCAGCTCCTTTGTCGAAGATCAAATGGTCATAGATGTATGCAGTCACTGATAAGTGGATATTAGCCTAGAATCTTGGGACACCAAAGACACAATTCACATACCAAATGATGTCTGACAAGAAGAAAGGAATGGACACTGGTGCTGGAAAGGATCAAAGCATCAGTGTAGGGGACTACCAGAACAGGGAAGTGGGAAGGGGTGGATAAGGGAGCAGGGGGAGGGAAAAGGGCATGTGAGACCTTAGGGGGGTGGGGAACCATAAAAAGGGAAATGAAATGTAAATATAGAATATATCCAATAAAAAAATTTTTTGATCCAAAAAAAATAAGAAAAAGTATTCTGACATGGAACCAATCTTAAAGAACTTTTTCTTAACTTTTTATTCTTCTGGCCTTGGACATATAAGAGGACTTGTTCAGGTCATATGTATTCTACTGTCCCCTTCCCATGTGATAGGATAGTACAAGAGGCAATACTAAGGTTTAAAGAAGAAGATAATACAGTGGGAAATAAGTTAACTAAAACTAAAGATTCATGGAAAATACTTTTGGAAACCTACTTCTTTGCAAGATAGTTTAAAATATCACTTTAGAGGAGAAAAAAGGGTTTGAACATATATACCATGTATGAATGAATGTTTCCCCTAGAAGACATAGATTACTAAATGAAAATATCTGTGGGGCTGGAGAGATGGATCAGAGGTTAAGAGCACTGACTGCTCTTCTGCAGGTCCAGAGTTCAAATCCCAGCAACCACATGGTGGCTCACAACCAACCATAATAAAAACCTGACTCCCTCTTCTGGAGTGTCTGAAGACAGCTACAGTGTACTTACATATAATAAATAAATAAAACTTAAAAGAAAGAAAATATCTGTGAGATGCTGCATGTGAGCTACTGATCATGGAGGTCCCAAAGAGCCCTAAAATAACAAAGGTTATTGCCATTTCTCTTGGTGGAATCCCAAAAGTAGATGATAAGATCCTATTGAGGAAGACACAATACAGTTTGGTTGCAGAACAGAAAGATCAAGTTATAATTGACCCTTCTTCCCTACTTACTACCTTTCACACTGCTTAAATGTACTATGTAGATCAGTTTGGGAGAAGACATCATCAATCTTATGGAGTGAAAGACTTTGCATGCTATAATAGCAACTTATTAGACAAAATATGCCCACTGGTTCAATAGTGGCATGACAGTTATGAAGACAACCATTTTCCACTTAGATTTGAGAACAATTCTACAGGATGGTATTCATGCCTGATTCTGTAAGTCTGTTCAAATTCTTATATCTAGAAAGGTCATAGACATTAGGTGAGAATCTAATATTGATGCTTTACTAGATATGCATAGTATCAAATCATTCTCTAAATATTTCTGTTTATATTCCTAGATTAGTGACACATTTAACCTTGGTCAGAGAAGGTTCCTTGTGCAGAGTACAACAGATAATGAGATTTATAACTAGTCAAATGAAGATAATAAGTGACCATTCAGTGCTAATACATAAATAGAACATCCAAGTCTCAAAAAGCATTGTAGAAGAGGGAATGAAAGGAAGGAAGTGGTGCTATAAAACTATATTCTATAATTCTGTATGATTCTGTAAAAATTCTATATTCTGTAAAACTATATTCTGATGGGGCATGACTATCACACTCATATGCATAAAAGCTGTGGGTTTCTACAAAAAATATGAGCATGACTGCGCTCATCAACACTTCACCATGGATGGGAGAAGATCAAAAGGCTCCACCCCTCCGTAAGGGGCATTTAATGGTTGCGGGGGGGGGGGGAAGGAAGCAGTTTTCTTCTGTGATGTAACCAGTGCTGAGTTTTGCATGCTCCAATAAATAACCCTTCATCCACTCACACAAACAATATTAATTAAGCTCACTGAGTCACAAAACAATAATGAAATGAAATCTAGAAGGCTTGTTTGGGAAAAGGACAGATTCTTCAGAAAGAGGTTGGGACAGTGTAATATGAATGAGAATAATACAATATGTCTGTGTATTAAACTGACAGGAAAAAAAGGAAAAGAAATTAAAACATAAAGACGTTGTTGATTTTCTCTCTGGTGACTGTCCAGGCAGGTCCAGCCAGGAGCACACAGGGCACAGGAACAGTGGAGCAGCTGGGACAGGATCCTTCCAGTCCCCATTCACACCTGGGAGCTGGAGCTGTTCCACAGTTCTCTGTGCACAGTTCCTGCCAGGGGAGAGCTGGTCTCCAGGAAGTGCTCTGACTCCCAGGCTTGGAGGTGAGATCTCCATTTTCACTCCAGTGACTGTCCAAGGCAGGACTTGCCAGAAGCACACAGGTCACAGGAACAGTGCAGCAGTTGGGTCAGAATCCTACCAGGCACCATCTGCACCTGGGAGCTACGGCTGTCCCATAGCCCTCTGTACACAGGATCTTTAAGGAGAGAGCTGGTCTCCCAGGAATGCTCACATTGGCTTACAGGGCCACAGGAGGAACAAGCTCCAGCCAAAGACAGCAAGACCGACTAGCACCAGAGATAACCAGATGGCAAAAAGGCAAGCACAGAACCCTTACCAACTGAAACCAAGGCTATATGGCATCATCAGAATCCAGTTCTCCCATGAAAGCATGTGCTGGATACCCCAAAACACCAGAAAAGCAAGATTTGAATTTAAAATCACATCTCATGATGCTGATAGAGGATTTCAAGAAGGACATAAGTAACACCCTTAAAAAAAAATACAGGAGAACACAAGGAAACAGGTAGAAACACTTATAGAGGAAACACAAAAATCCCTTGAAGAATTACAGGAAAGCACATTCAAATAGGTGAATGAATTGAACGAAACCATCCAGGATCTAAGAATGGAAATAGAAACAATAAAGAAATCACAAAGAGAGACAACTCTGGAGATAGAAAACCTAGGAAAGAGATCAGGAGTTATAGATGCAAGCATCAACAACAGAATATAAGAGATAAAAGAGAGAATCTCAAGTGCAGAAGATACCATAGAAAACATTGACACAACAGTTAAAGAAGATGCAAAATGCAAAAAGCTCCTAACACAAAAAGTCCAGGAAATCCAAGACACAATGAGAAGACCAATCCTAAGGAGAATAGGTATAGAAGGGAGTGAAGATTCCCAAATTAAAGGGTCAGTAAATATCTTCAATAAAATTATAGAAGAAATTTTCCCTAACCTAAAGAAAGAGATGCTATAAACATACAAGAAGCCTACAGAACTCCAAATAGACTGGACCAGAAAAGAAATTCCTCCCACCACATAATAATCAAAACACCAAATGCACAAGACAAAGAAAGAATATTAAAAGCAGTAAGGGGAAAAGGACAAGTAAAATATAAAGGCTGACCTATCAGAATTACACCAGACTTCATCAGAGACTCTGAAAGCCAGAAGATCTTGGGAAGATGTCATGCAGTACCTAAGAAAACACAAATGCCAGCCCAGGCTACTATACCCAGCAAAACTCTAATTATCAAAGATGGACAAATCAAGATATTCCATGACAAAAACAAATCTACACATTATCTTTCCACAAATCCAGCCCTTTAAAGGATAATAAATGGAAAACTCCAACAAAAGAAGGGAAACTATACCCTAGAAAAAGCAAGAAAATAATCTTCTTTTAAGAAACCAAGAAAAAGATAGCCATATAAATATAATTCCATCCTCTAATAACAAAAGTAACAAAAAGCAAAAATAACTTTTCCTTAGTATCTCTTAATATCAATGGACTCAATTACCCAATAAAAAGACATAGACTAACAGGCTGGATACTTACAGAGGACCCAACATTTTTTCTGTATACAGGAAACCCACCTCAGTGTCAAAGACAGACACTACCTCAGAGTAAAAGCCTGGAGAACAATTTTCCAAGCAAGTGGTCCCAAGAAACAAGCTGGAATAGCCATTCTAATATTAAATAAAATTTACTTTCAACCTAAATTTATTAAAAAGGTAAAGGACTTCGACAACAGAGGGAAGTCAAAGGGATACAAATCGGAAAGGAAGAAGTCAAACTATCACTATTTGCAGATGATATGATAGTATACTTAAGTGACCCAAAAACCTCCACCAGAGAACTCCTGCAACTGATAAACAACTTCAGCAAAGTGGCTGGCTATAAAATCAACTCAAGTAAATCAGTAGCCTTCCTATACGCGAAGGATAAGCAGGCCGAGAAAGAAATTAGGGAAATGACACCCTTCACAATAGCCACAAATGATATAAAGTATCTTGGAGTGACGCTAACCAAACATGTGAAAGATTTATATGACAAAAACTTCAGGTCTCTGAAGAGGGAAATTGAAGAAGACATCAGAAAATGGAAAAATCTTCCATGCTCATGGGTTGGCAGGACTAATATAGTCAAAATGGCAATCTTGCCCAAAGCAATATACAGATTCAATGCAATCCCCATCAAAATCCCAACTCAGTTCTTCATAGAGCTAGAAAGAGCAATTCTCAAATTCATCTGGAATAACAAAAAACCCAGGATAGCTAAAACTATCATCAACAACAAAAGAACTTCTGGGGGAATCAATATCCTGGACCTCAAGCAATATTACAGAGCAGTGGTATTAAAAACTGCATGGTATTGGTTCAGTGACAGGGAAGCGGATCAATGGAATAGGATCGAAGACCCAGAATTGAACCCACACATATATGGCCAATTGATCTTCGACAAAGGAGCTGAAAACATCCAGTGGAAAAAAGATAGCCTTTTCAACAAATGGTGCTGGCTCAACTGGAGGTCAACATGCAGAAGAATGAGAATTGATCCACTCTTATCTCCTTGCACTAAACTCAACTCCAAGTGGATCAAGGACCTCCACATAAAACCAGACACACTAAAACTAATAGAAAAGAAACTGGGGAAGACCCTTGAAGACATCGGCTCAGGGGGAAAATTCCTGAACAGAACACCAATTGCTTATACTCTAAGAACAAGAATAGACAAATGGGACCTCATAAAACTGCAAAGTTTCTGTAAGGCAAAAGACACTGTCAAAAGGATAAATCGGCAACCAACAAATTGGGAAAAAATCTTCACCAACCCCACATCTGACAGAGGGCTAATCTCCAATGTATACAAAGAACTCAAGAGGTTAGACCCCAGAAAACCAAATAACCCTATCCAAAAATGGGGTACAGAACTAAACAGAGACTTTTCACCTGAAGAAATTCGGATGGCTGAGAAACACCTTAAAAAATGTTCAACATCACTAGTCATTAGGGAAATGCAAATTAAAACAACCCTGAGATTTCACCTCACACCAGTCAGAATGGCTAAGATTAAAAACTCAGAAGACATCAGGTGTTGGCGAGGATGTGGAGAAAGAGGAACACTCCTCCACTGCTGGTGGGAATGCAAGCTGGTACAACCACTCTGGAAATCAGTATGGCGGTTCCTCAGAAAACTGGACATAGCTTCAATTAGTTTCACTGTGTCCCTGTTTAGTTTCTGCTTTCCTGATCGGTCCATTGAGGAGAGTGGAGTGTTGAAGTCACCTACAATCATTGTGTTAGGTGCGATGTGTGCTTTAAGCTTTAGTATCCATTTGACAAATGGATACAGAAAATGTGGTATATTTATACAATGGAGTACTACTCAGCAATTAAAAATAATGAATTCATGCAATTTGTAGGTAAATGGTTAGATCTGGAAACTATCATCCTAAGTGAGCTAACCCAATCACAAAAGAATACACACGAAATGCAATCACTGATAAGTGGATATTAATGAGCCCAGAAGCCCTAAATACTCAAGGCACAATTAGCAAGTCAAATGACTCTCAAGAAGAAAAAAAGGAGAGAACCCTGGGCCTGTAAAGATTGGATCCAGTATTGTAGACCCAGAACAGAGAAATCGTGGGGGGGGGAAGAGTGGGGAATAGCATGGGGGGGGAGAGGAATTATGGGACATATGGTGGGGGGTACCTGGGAAAGGGGAAAGCCTTTAGAATGTAAACAAAGAATATAGAAAATAAAAAAAAATGATAAAAAAAAAAAAAAAAAGAAAACTGGACATGATACTTCCGGAGGACCCAGCCATACCACTCCTGGGAATATACCCAGAAGATTCACCAGCATGCAATAAGGATACATGCTCCACTATGTTTATAGCAGCCTTATTTGTAATAGCCAGAAGCTGGAAAGAACCCAGATGTCCCTCAACAGAGGAATGGATACAAAAAATGTGGTATATATACACAATGGAGTACTATTCAGCCATTAGAAACAATGAATTCATGAAATTCTTAGAGAAATGGATGGAGCTGGAGAACGTCATACTAAGTGAGGTGACCCAGTCTCAAAAGAATACCCATGGTATACAGTCACTGATAAGTGGATATTAGCCTAGAAGCTTGGAACACCAAAGACACAAATCACATATCAAGTGATGTCTCACAAGAAGAAAAGAGTGGACACTGGTGCTAGAATGGACCAAAACATCATTGTGGGGGAGTACAAGAACAGTAAGGTGGGAGGGGGTGGATGAGGGAGCAGGGGGAGAGAAAAGGACATGTGGGACCTTTGGGGGTGGGGAACCAGAAAAAGGGAAATGAATTGTAAATATAGAATATATACAAAAAAAAAGGTAAAGGACACTTCATACTCAACAAAGGAAAAATCTACCAAGAGGAACTCTCAGTTCTGAACATCTATGCTCTAAATGAAAAAGCACCTACATTCATAAGAGAAACTTTACTAAAACTCAAAGCATACATTGCACCTAACACAATAATAGTGGGAGAATTCAACACCCCACTCTTATAAATGGGCCCATCATGGAAACAGAAACTAAACAGAAACACAGTGAAACTAACAGAAGTTATGAACCAAATGGATCTAACAGATATCTATAGAACATTTTATCCTAAAACAAAAGAATATACCTTTTTTCTTACCACCTCATGCTACCTTCTCCAAAACTGACATCAAAAGATATAAGAAGACTGTAATAATCCCATGCATCCTAACAGATCATCATGGACTAAGGCTGGTCTTCAATGACAACAAAAATAATAGAAACCCCACATACACGTGGAGCCTGAACAACACTCTACTCAATGATAAGTTGGTCAAGGAAGAAAGAAAGAAAGAAATTAAAGACTTTTTAGAATTTAATTAAAACAAATTGACAAAATACCCAAACTTATGGGACACAATGAAAGCAGTGCTAAGAAGAAAACTCAGAGCTCTGAGGGCCTCCAAAAAGAAGCTTGACAGCACATCTGAAGGCTCTAGAACAAAAAGAAGCAAATACACCCAAGAGGAGTAGACAGCAGGAAATAATCACTCAGGGCTGAAATCAACCAAGTAGAAACTCTTACAGTATAAAATACTATAATCATTATTTCTTTGGAGATTGATTTATACAATTTATATAAAAATAGAAAATTCCAAGGCATACCTACAAGTGTCAATAGACTTGAAGTTACTCCAACATAGGCAGATGTCTGTGGGTACCATGAGGTTTTTTTTGTTATATTTTTATTTATTTATTTTGATAAATATATTTATATTTGTATCTTTGAAAACTTTGTTTTCTAATGCTTCATAATTGTTTCAGATAGGACCAAAATATAAAATTTTAGAGATATTCTTTTATAAATATTTCTTACCAGATATATAAGTCCATATACTGATGAGTTGAATTAGTCTATAACTAATGAGTTGAATTTCAGTGTTGTTTATAACACACTTGAAATCCCTGTATTACTTGTAAGTTATTCTTTTTCACTCATGTATTTTATTTACAACATGAAACACAAATCCCTATTTTTCTTTTTCTGAATGCCTGTGTTCTTTTTTTCTCATTTTTAATTCTATATTCTTTGTTTACATTACAAAGGCTTTCCCCTTTCCCAGTTCCCCACTCCCCCCCCCGCCACCATATGTCCCATAAGTCCTCTCGCCCCCAACTATTCCCCAATCACCCCCCCACCATTTCTCTGTTCTGGTACTCTCCTACAATACTGGATCCAATCTTTTCAGGCCCAGGGTCCTCTCCATTTTGTAAATGTACCACATTTTCTGTATCCATTCCTCCATTGAGGGACATCTGGGCTCCTTCCAACTTCTGGCTATTATAAACCTTTAGTCTATTATACCTTAAAATTTTTAGAGCAATAGTAAGTTAGTCCAATTACTATTCTTCCTTTTTTCTCAGTAGGAAGAAATTTGTTCACTGCTCTAGCAGTTTGGCTTAAAAACAGAGACATACTCTCAAATTAGAGCTGCTTTTGAAAGATTTTAAATGATATTTTGCCCACTTAAAATTTTAGAAAAATATTTATGAAAATTATACTGAATACGAGGTGACTATTTTCATTGTTAGGGAAAAACTTGAATCTTTTTGTTAAGCATGAAAACTGGGTTCAGATAAAGCAGGATATCTGAGTAGGCAAACTAAGAGCAAAATCACTGTCAATGAGAGAATGTAACGCCATCATCACTTGTAGTTTACCAACTAAGATCAAAATTATTCTTATCACTTGGGAAAAGATGGCAAAGAAAACTTTAAAATTATTCAATATTTAAAATACCTAAGTATAATGTATAATTAATTAATTAATTATACTTAATTAATTGATATAACTTAATTAATACTATTAAGATCTTCCCTGGTTGGTAAATCTGAGCTTTGTATTTTATGTGCGTAGTTATTCCAATATCTGACATTATAACATTCTGCATAATTATTTTACATAAGGTGAAATGTAGTATTCTTGGTAACACATACTAGATGCTCAGGTAGAAACAAAGTTTGGTTTTGAATTGGTCTGCCTGATTAAAACACAAATTGATCTTCTCAGTAAACACCCATTTCAGTTTGCTTCATTCTTAGAAGAATTAGATCCAAGTTGCCTATCTTTTTCGGGTTCCTAAATATTTTATACTGAAATGTTCCCTACTACTGCATGAACTGTGGACAGTAGAGTTGTGTTGCATTGTGAATGTTCTTGGAGCACTGAAACAATAATTCAGCACAGATTTTTCTATTTCCTGTAATCCATGTTATCTTTCTTTGTTATCTTCCTTCCTGTAGGATTTCAGTGAACCTGCACTCACTTGGCCTCACCCTCCAAAGTGAGAAATAGTGTTAAAAACTGTATGGTATTGGTGCAGTGACAGGCAGGTAGATCAATGGAATAGGATTGAAGACCCAGAAATGAGCCCACACACCTATGGCCACTTGATCTTTGACAAAGGAGCTACAACCATCCAGTGGAAAAAAGCCTTTTCAACAAATGGTGCTGGGTCAACTGGCAGTCAACATGTAGAAGGATGCAAATTGATCCATTATTATCTCCCTATACAAAGCTCAAGTCCAAGTTGATCAAAGACCTCCACATAAAACCAGATACACTGAATCTAATAGAAGAGAAAGTGAGGAAGAACCTGGAGGACATGGGCACAGGGTAAAAATTTCTAAACAGAACACCAATAACTTATGCTCTAAGATCAAGAATTGACAAATGGGACCTCATAAAATTGCAAAACTTCTGTAAGGCAAAGGACACTGTTAATAGGACAAAAGGGCAACCAACAGATTGGGAAAAGATCTTTGTCAATCCTACACCTAATAGAGGGCTAATATCCAATATATACAAAGAACTCAAGAAGTTAGACTCCAGAGAAACAAATAACCCTATTAAAAATGGGGTACAGAGCTAAACGGAGTTTTCAACTGAGGAAACTGGAATGGCTGTGAAGCACCTAAAGAAATGTTCAGCATCCTTAGTTATCAGGGAAATGCAAATCAAAACAACCCTGAGATTCTACCTCACACCACTCAGAATGGCTAAGATCAAAATCTCAGGTGACAGCAGATTCTGGCAAGGATGTGGATTAAGAGGAATACTTTTCCATTGCTGGTGGGATTGCAAGCTGGTAAAATCACTCTGGAAATCAGTTTGGCGGTTCCTCCGAAAACTGGACATTATACTACCTGAGGACCCAGCTATACCACTCCTGAGCATATACTCAAAAGATGCTCCAACATGGAATAAGGCCACATGCTCCACTATGTTCATAGCAGCCTTATTTGTAATAGCCAGAAGCTGGAAAGAACCCAGATGTCCCTCAACAGAGGAATGGATACAGAAAATGTGGTATATTTACACAATGGAGTACTACTGAGCTATAAAAACAATGAATTCATGAAATTCTTAGGCAAATTGCATGGAACTAGAAAGTGTCATCCTGAGTGAAGTAACCCAATCACAAAAGAACACACATAATATGCATTCACTGATAAGTGGATATTAGCCCAAAAGCTCAGAATACCCAAGAGACAACTCACAGACCACATGAAGATGAAGAAGAAGGAAGACCAAAGTGTGAATACTTTGATCCTTCTTGGAAGGTGGATCAAAATACTCATGGCTCACAGCAAACAAATAGACTGGTCCCCCAATGGAGGAGCTAGAGAAAGGACCCAAGGAGTTGAAGAGGTTTGCAGCTCCACAGGAAGAACAATAATATGTACCTACCAGTACCCCCAGAGCTCCCAGGGACTAAACTACCAACCAAAGGGTACACATGGAGGGATCAATGGCTCCAGCTACATATGTAGCAGAGGATGGCCATTTCAGATATCAATGAGAGGAGAGGCCATTGGTCCTATGAAGGCCTGATGCCCCAGTGAAGGGGAATGCCAGGTCAGGAAAGTAGAGGGGAGTTGGTAAGCAGGGAGAGGGGGAGGGGATAGAGGGGTTTTTCAAGGGTAACAAGGAACGGGGATACCATTTGAAATGTAAATAAAGCAAATATCTAATAAAAATGAATTATAGCCCATGCCATATGCATTCCAAGCTTAGGTTGAGCATACATCCTGTGCTCCAACCCAATCTTGTGGCTCCACCTTATTACCCTCCCCACGAGCCACAAAATGGCCCTGATCCAGTCTTTTAGCCTCAGCCATGCCATCCCCAACCTCCAGGCTTGGGCCAGAAATTGTACCCTATGTGCCAGCCAAGATCTAGGCTCAGGTCCAGCCTGACCTACCTTGCCTGAAACCTCCACAATCTCCAGACCTGCCTCTAGTCCTACAACTAGTCCACAACCCCGAATAGTGACCCGTAGCTGTGCCTTTTGTAACCTCCAGATTTGGACCAAGTGGTATACCATACGTCACAACCCAGCCTGCAATATCCATAACAGAATCACAGCCAATGAAAGACATCTATCCACATGTCCAGCCTCATCACACAAAAAGCAAACACTGTGAAAGGTGTAGGCATTATGCCCCAGCAAATCCACTGGTCTGATACAAATGGTCTCCAAAGAGTGGAGTTCCAGGTCACAGAACTTAATAGAACAATCATAAACTTCATCGTTGATTTCAAGGTGTCTAAAGAAGTTTTTAAAAAAAACTAGCTCTCTCATGGCCCATGCCACTGGAGTCTGGAAACCTGATTAGGGTGTTAAGAGATTGAAGAAAAGGACGGACAGAGGAGTTGAAATAAGCTGGGTTGTGCAGACTCTGGTGAAGCCATACCAACTAAAGCAACCTGGAACCTCAGTGTGTTTATTATGCACAGTGGGGAGGTATTAGATAGTTTTAGGAGACATCTGTCAGTGAGCAGTCTCAGGCTGCAATCATCTAGCAAAATAAAGCGTTGGTTGCTAATTTTTGTACATGCTAGTCAATCATTCATAAAGACTTACACTTGGACAGATGTCTTTGCCTTTCTGAACCTGACCTGGGGGGAAGGCTTTGTTAATTTCCCATTGGTCCATTTCCTTGGCCCTTGACACTGCTGGTTCACACCCACTCCCTTCACTGCTCAATTAACTTAAAGAAAATAAATACTTGAATGATACCCAAGGTAACACTAACATGAGACTGAATGAAATGACTAAGTCAATCCGGGATTTAAAGAATGAATTCAATAAAGACAAAGTTACCTCAGTAACTAGAGACCCTCCATGGCCAGGCAGGTCCTGGTGGCCCTGAACTTCAGATACCCTAGTATTTGGTCAAATACTTCAAGACCATATGTGATGGTTTGAAGAAAAATGGCCCCCATAGGCACATATATTTGCATGCTTAGTCACCAGGAAGTGGAACTGTTTGAAAGGAGTACGAAGATTCGGAGATGCAGCCTTGTTGGCTAAAGTGTATCACTGGGGTTGAGCTCTGAGATTTCAAAAGCCTATTTCTCTCTCTCTCTCTCTCTCTCTCTCTCTCTCTCTCTCTCTCTCTCTCTCTCTCCCTTTCTTCCCCCTCCTTCCCTCCCTCTCCCTCTCTCCCTGCCTATGGCAGAGAATAGCTCTCAGCTATTGCTCCATCGACTGCCCGCATGCTGCCATGCTCCCTGCCATGACAGTGGACTAAAGCTCTGAAAATGTTTAAGCAATCCCCTACGTAAATGGTCATTAGGTATATCCTAGTAGACTTCAGGGTTGAATGAGCCTCTAAAAACTAAAAATTGAGAACTTCCCTACTACCCCCTGTCACAGTGTCTTAGTCACTGTCTTAGTTGGGGTTTCTATTGCTGCGACGAGGCACTAATGACAACAGCAACTCTTTTTTTTTTTTTAAGTTAGAAAGAGGAATCTTTTTTTTAGCTTTTCTAGTCTTTACTGATTACATTTAGTTTCTTTTTTCATATTTTTTGTCTTTTTTATTTTTATTTTCTATATTCTTTGTTTACATTCCAAAGGCTTTCCCCTTTCCCAGTTCCCCCCCTCACCATATGTCCCATAAGTCCTCTTCACCCCCCCTCCCGCCCATTCCCCAATCGCCCCCCCCCATCGTTTCTCTGCTCTGGTACTCTCCTACAAAACTGGATCCAGTCTTTTCAGGACCAGGGTCCTCTCCTTCCTTCTTCTTGGGAATCTTTTGATTTGCTAATTGTGCCTTGAGTATTCAGAGCTTCTCGGCTCATTAATATCCACTTATCAGTGATTGCATTTCATGTGTATTCTTTTGTGATTGGGTTAATTCACTCAGGATGATATTTTCCAGATCCAACCATTTGCCTACAAATTGCATGAATTCGTTATTTTTAATTGCTGAGTAGTATTCCATTGTGTAAATATACCACATTTTCTGTATCCATTCCTCCTTTGAGGGACATCTGGGCTCCTTCCAACTTCTGGCTATTATAAATAAGGCTGCTATGAACATAGTGGACCATGTGTCTATTGCATGCAGGGGAATCCTCCGGGTATATGTCCAGTAGTGGTATGACAGGGTCCTCTGGAAGTGTCATGCCCAATTTTCTGAGGAACTGCCAGACTGATTTCCAGAGCAGACAACAGTAACTCTTATAAAGAAAGACATTTAATTGGAGCCGGCTTAGGGTTCAGAGGGTTAGTCAATTATCCTCATGGCAGGCAGCAGGAAGAGACCTTGAAACGCTAGCCTAGCTTGAGCCCATACCCACAGTGACACACTTCCTCTAACAAGGCCACATCTCCTCAAACAAGGCCACACCTCCTAATAAGACCACTCCCTATGGACATATGGGGACAATTTTTATTCAAACTACCACAGTCACTGTTCTATGGCTGTGAAGATACATCAAGACTAAGGCAATCCTTATAAATGAAAACACTTAATTGTGTGCTTGCTTACAGTTTCAGAGATTAGCCCATTATTACAGTGGGAAGCATGGCAGATATGTACACAGGCAGACATGGTGCTGGAAAAACAGCTGAGAATTCTACAACTTGAGCCATAGGCAAAGAGAGAAAGAGACTTGGGCCTTGGCATGGGCTTTTGAAATCTCAAAGCCCACCACCAGTAACACACTTCTACCAACAATGCCATAACTCTTAATCCTCCTAATCCTTTCCAAACCGTGCCACTCTCTGGTAATTAAGCATTCAAATATATGAGTATGTGGGGGCCATTCTTATTCAAACTACCACACAGATTGGCCAACAAGGCTTTAGGATGCTTGTCAGCCCTGTGACTCAGCTGGCACTCTCAGCCTCCAGGCAAAGAGCAGTAGACACAATTTTTTCAGTTAAACCACATGACTCTAGACCAAAGCCAGCTACAATGTCCCCAAGTACCATGTGAGCGTCCCAAATCTTAGAGACCCAGATTCCACATTGAGCCTAATACCAGGCAGATTCCAGATTACAGGTATTCTTAAGTTCCAAAGGGCCCAAGGTCCAGATTTGCTCCATTAGACACATAGTTTACACAGATCCCTGTATCAGAGCAGACTGTATATCCTAAAGCTTGAAGAGCACATCTGCAGATGAAGATTCCAGACCTGTCCACACAGACTTAGGTTTCAAAACTGATATTGCTTAGTTAGGGTTAATACTGCTATGATAAAACATCATGACAAAAATCAACTTGAGGAAGAAAGGGTTTATTTGGCTTATACTTTCACATCACTGTTCATCATTAAAGGAAGTCAGGACAAGAACATATGCTGGACGGTGGTGGTGCACGCCTTTAATCCCAGCACTTGGGAGGTAGAAGCAGGCAGATTTCTGAGTTCGAGGCCAGCCTGGTCTACAGAGTGAGTTCCAGGACAGCAAGGGCTACAGAGAGAAACCCTGTCTCAAAAAAAAACAAAAACAAACAAACAAACAAAAACCTTATACAGTGCAGGAGCCTGAAGGCAGGAGCAAAGGCCATAAAGGAGTACTGCTTAATGACTTTCTTTCTCTAGACTGCTCAATCTGCTCTCTTATAGAACCCAGGAACATTAAGCCAAGGGTGGCCTCTCTCATAATGGACTGAGACCTCCTCCATCAATCATTAATTAAGAAAATGCCCTAAAAACTTGAACGCAACATGATCTTATTGAGATATTTTCTCTTATATCAAGTTGACATAAAACTAGCCAACACACTATCCAAGTACATCCAGATATCAGACCCATCAAAGTACCAAGCTGGCCCCCGTGAACTTAGGCCTCATATACATACTAAGAGACCCAAGTGCCTAGACCTATCCATCCCAGTGTCTAGTCAATACCTGAAGATTCAGGCTATAGGCCCACTCCACTGAAATATCATACCCTATTGACTAAGACTTCAGGCAATTCCCAAGAAATACAGGCTCCAGGTCCACTTTTGAGAATCCAAGGTGTAGGCTAATTCCCACATATACAAAGTTGTATTCCTGTGATTCCAGGTCCAGACCTAATTATTTAAGCACCCAGAATTCCCACCTAGAAACTAAGACTACTTACCTAAAAGAGAAATAGCAACCACCCCGCCCTTAGAGCATGGCATATGTCCTTACTAGAACCTCTAGCCAGGCTGGCATTCAAAGGGCGTTCCCAGATAGTGCCAGTATGGAAAGACTGTAATATGACCATAGTTCCTCAAGTACAGACATAACAGCATAAGGCAAAAATAACCATGAAAAAGTACAGAAGATACAGTTCCACCAAAAGAAAACATTAATTGTCCAGGAGCTAACCCTCCAAAAATATGAATTGTACTATGTGACAATGAATTCAAAACAATTGAATTTTGTTTAGATGCATTTATTGTATTGTGTGTGTGTATGTGTGTGTGTGTGTGTGTTGCCTGTATGTATGTATGTGTATCACATGTATGCTTGGTGCCCAAGGAAATCAGAAGAGAACATTAAATCACCTGGAAATGAAGTTATAGTCAATTATGAACCACCACATGCATGCTGAAAACCAAACCCAGGTCCTCTGTGAGAACAGCCAGTGCTCTTATGCACTGAGCCAACTCTCCAGCCTTAACGATAAAACAATTGTTTTAAGGAACTTAGGTTAATTTAACAGAAATATTCACTAAAATTTGGAAAACAGTAATGGGCAAAATGAGAGAATTCAGAGACTAAAAATATTTTAGGGAAACCGAGGGGGTAGGAGGGAGTGTGTTGGGTGGAGAGGCATATACATGGAGGCAGAGTGAAGGAGGAAGGGGAGGGTTTGGGGGTCTTAGGGGAGGGGGGATATTGGGAAAGGTTTTACCATTGGCAATGTAAATGAAGATGATATTCAGTAAAAAAAAATAAGATAAAAAATAAACAAAAAATATTTTTAAAAACAAAGAGAAATTCTGTGGCTAATAAGTGAAGTAAATGTAAAAATGGAGTAGCACCAATAGCAGAATCATCTGAAGATACAAATGATTTTTGTATCTTCAATGAGCCTAATACCAGGCAGATTCACATTCAAGAGCCTTCAAATGTGAAGATGAACTATTTTAAAACACAGTAAAAGGAGAAAAGGGAATAAATATACATAAAGAAATTTTAATTTAATTTTATTGTTTTACTTCTTCATTTTACATCCCGCTCACTTCCCCTCTTCCAGTGACCCCCTCCCACAATCCTTCCCCCATCTCCCTCTCCCCATCTCCTATGGCCTGACTGGGGCCCCCCTGGGTATCCCACCACACTGGCACTTCCTCTCTCACGGAGGCCAGACAAAGTAGCCCAGCCAGTAGAACATATTCTACACACAGACAACAATTTTTGGGACAGCTCCCACTCCAGTTGCTCTCGACCCACAAGAAGAACAAGTTGAACATCTGCTACATATATATGTGCAGGGAGGCCTAGGTACAGCCATGTATGATCTTTGGTTGGTGGGTTAGTCTGTGAGAGCCCCAAGGGTCCAGGTTAGTTGACTCTCTTGGTCTTCCTGTGGAGTTTCTGTCCCCTTCAGGGCCTCAATCCTTCCTCCTATTCTTCCATAAGAGTCCCCAAGCTCCATCCACTGTTTGGCTGTGGGTCTCTGCATCTGTCTGAGTCAGCTGCTGGGTGGAGCCTCTCAGAGGACAACATGCTTCTGTCTGCAAGCATAACCGTATTATTAATAGTGTTAGGGATTGGTGCTTGTCCCCATTAGTTGCAGATTTCCATTCATTCTAATGGCCATTTCTCCTGTCCTTCCCCACACCTGTTCCTAAACACCCCATTATCCTCCCTATAACCCCTCCCTCCTAGTTTCCTTTCCTTATCTGCCTTTTAGGACTATTTTAGTCCCCCTTCTAAGTGACATTCAAGCTTCCTTACTTGGACTTTCCTTCTTGTTTAGCTTCTTTGGATCTATGGAGTGTAGCATGGTTATAAAGAACATTTACTGAGACACAATTAAAAACAAGAAAGCAGGAAAAGAGGTGTGCATAGTGGTGCACATTTTTTATCCCAGCACTCAGGAGACAGAAGCAAGTAGATCTACAAAACAAGTTCCAGTACAGCTAGGGCTACACAGAGAAACCCTGTCTCAAATAACAAAAAAAAAAAAGGAAAAGGAAAAGGAGGGAGGGAGGGAGAGAGAAAGAAAAGAAGAGAAAAAGAGAAAGAGAGAGAGAAAGAAACAAAGAAAGAAACAAAGAAACAAAGAAAGAAACAAAGAAAAGAAACAAAGAAACAGAGTCAAGTAACTTCGTTATGTTCTAACAAGATTAGAAGTAGATTTTTCAGCAGTTAAGTCACAGGCTAGAACAGAGTGCAATAATATATCAGAGTATCAAGAGAAATATTGTCTAACCAAACTTCTGTTACCAGCCTAGCAAATCTGTTCTTAAGATATAAAAGTAGAGGCTTTTTTCCTCAAAGAAGCAAAAACCAAGGAACCTCATTGCCCTAAGATCTGTGTTCCAAGCCATGCTAAACAGGGGTGTTCAAATGGAGATTCATGATGTTAATTAATAAGAGGAAAATATACAAAATTTACTGTTAAAACAAATACATGCTCTAATTCATAGCACTCTACTACTATAAGAGTGGTATGTAAATTATTTTTCTTTAGTAAAAAGATTTGAACATAGAACTATTAAAATAACTAAAATAAACTTAAACCACATAAATAAAAATTAAAATGAAGGAAATTATGACATCAAAGATTTTAAATAAGAAAATGATGTAAACAAATATATTTTTATACTGTCAGAGTAGTTATTATCAGCTTGCAATGCTCCCTTGTGCCTATTTTTTTTCAAGCACCATGGTAAATATTAAGTAAAACCTATAATAGATTTTTTGAAAAAAGAAATCAAAACCTACAACTATAGAAATATTTTCATCAAAATCTTTTGATGAAAATGCCCAAAGAGTAAAAAGAAACAAAATATTCACAAAACAACCAAAGGATAATTAACAAACTGACAGTTGTTTACTTGAATCTTAAGTGAATTAAGTTCCCTAATCAAAAGACCTAAAGCAGCTGAATAGGTTGTTGTTTAAGGGTCACAACTGCATGCAATCTGCCAAGACTGCCTTCACATAGCCTGAAAATAAAGAGACAAAAAACGATGCCTCACAGAAATGGAAAACAAAAGAAAGCAAGAGTAGACAGGTTTTTTAATGGATAAAAGAGACATTCATTCAAAACCTACAAAATAAACTATTGAAGCCGTTAAGGGACTCAGTCCACCAAGAGATTATAACAATTAAAAGTAAGTGCTGAAAAAGAAGTGGAGAAAATGCAAAGCCTGCACACTATAGTTGAGAATGTAAATGAGTAGGTTCACTATGTATAACAGCATGAGGATTCTTGAAAACATTAAAACCAGACTTCCATATATCCCAGAAAATTCCACTATTGAATATCTCCAGCCAAATGGAGTTAAACAGTATCTCAAAGAGGCAGCTATACTTCCATGTCATTGTACATGCACAAACCAAGAAATAGAAATAGCCTATATATTGATAAACTAGCATATAAAGAATATATGATGCATGGAATGCTATTCAGTATTAAAATGGAAGGACATACCAAAAAAAAGCATGTCATTCTGTCGTTTGCAACATCATGAACAAGAGTAAGAAATTATTGAGTGGAAAACAGTAAGAACCCAGGGGTAAACATGACATGGCCTCACTAAATCAATAGTAGTTGAACACATACAAAGGTACCCATCAGAGGGTAGGGGAGCAAAGAGGCTGTTAGGGAAATATTGGGCAATGAATACAAATTTTCAGTTGCAATAGATGAATAAGCTCAAGAGATCTTCACAAACCTAGAAATTGTGTTTCTGGGAATGTTGTGTTTTACAACAACTCAGAATTGCAGGCAGCTTGCAAATGACAAGCTCCAATACTGGGAAGACATAACGAAGCTGCTGCTTCAAGCCACTGTCTCTGAGTTTAGGGTTGTTTATTATTGATCTGGACTTTATCCTTCCTGTCAAATGTTTTTATTTTTATTCTAGTCTTACAAACATTTCAATTTTATTTTCTTTTTATTTCCCTGTGATTCTTTTTTTTTAATTGGATATATTCTATATTTACAATTCATTTCCCTTTTTTCTGGTTCCCCACCCCCCAAAGGTCCCACATGCCCTTTTCCCTCCCCCTGCTCCCTCATCCACCCCTTCCCACTAGTATTCCCCTACACTGATGCTTTGATCCTTTCCAGCACCAGTGTCCACTCCTTTCTTCTTGTCAGACATCATTTGGTATGTGAATTGTGTCTTTGGTGTCCCAAGATTCTAGGCTAATATCCACTTATCAGTGAGTGCATATCATGGGTCTTCTTTTGAGACTGGGTTACCTCACTTAGTATGATGTTCTCCAGCTCCATACCCAGAAGATTCCCCAGCATGCAATAAGGACACATGCTCCACTATGTTCATAGCAGCCTTATATATAATAGCCAGAAGCTGGAAAGAACCCAGGTGTCCCTCAACAGAGGAATGGAGACAAAAAATATGGTATATATACACAATGGAATACTATTCAGCCATTAGAAACAATGAATTCATGAAATTCTTAGAGAAATGGATGGAGCTGGAGAACATCAATTTTATTTTCAAAAGCAGCTTACAGATTTTCCTCAGGTTTAGGCAGTTTGCTTATATATTTCTTTGTTATGCTGTCAGTTCTTTTTATCTCTTTAATCTCTCTTTTCCTAGCCTTCTTCTCCCATCGTCTCTATTTCTTTTTCATTTAAAAGGGATTATCCTTTCAATTTCCCCCTGTTCTGTTCCATATTGCATTTAATTTTTCTTTCTATTTTTGCTTTAACTAATTTTTAACTTTATACCTTCCTCTACAAAATTTCCAAAGACTTACTATACTTTGTAAATTATGTGTCCGTGTGTGTATAGGCGCATGTATGTGCAGGTACCCAAGGAATATGGATGAGGCAGTCAGATTCACTAAAGCTGGAGAGACAGGCAGTGGTGAGCCACCTCAGATGGATGCAGGAGTCCAAACTCTGGTCCACTGAAAGAGCAGCCACCGAGTCGTCTCTCCAGCCTTTGCTCCACAGTAAATTTCCCATTTCTCTTCTGTGGTCACTGGTGATATCAGGGCAAGCAGTAATCAATTATGAGTGTCTGCCTCTGTTTGGCTTGCTTCGACATGGCTGCCATTGCAGTGTTTAACTTTCTCCCTCTGTGTAGTACTGAGGACTGAGCGCTCAAGGCAAGGCTGTTCTCAGGGATGGCAAAGTCAGAGGAGACATCACTACAACAGATGTGCACACCACAGCAGAGAAACACAGGAAACACAAAAAAGTAAGGTAGTGTGACACCCCAGTTACCAAATTCCAACCATATGAAACAGACAGCCCAGTTTGCAAGTATTTTATTGAGAATCTCTGTCTATGCTCGTCAGACAAGTTAGAGTTTCTATTTTTCTGTGTCTACGAATACCAGGAAATGGAAACAGCCTAGATTCCCAATTGATGAATGGATAATAAAAAAGAAACTGTGGTACGTTTATGCAGTGGGATATTGTTCTGCTGTTAAGAGTGAAATTGGTTTTGTGGCTGCTGCTGCTTCTGTGGCTGAGCAAATCATTTGTGGGAGGAAGGTATGTGCAGAGTGTGAGAGGATACCTGGCTCAGTCATCTCTCCAGATACACAGAAACACATAGAATGCCACAGAGGTGACATTCTATGGTGAGGGAAAGTGGAGCAAAAAAGTTTGACTCCGGGGGCTAGAGAGATGGCTCAGTGGTTAAGAGCACTGGCTGCTCCTGAAGAGGTCCTGAGTTCAAACCCCAGCAACCACATGCTCATAACCATCTCTAATGGGGTCTGGTACCCTCTTCTGGTGTACATGTATACATGAGGTAGAACACTATACATAATAAAGAAATTAATAGTATTAATTAATCAATTAAAATAATACTTAATTTTTAAAAGAAAAGCAATATTTCATCCACAGAAAAAGGATAAGTCCTCCAGTTGCAGAATTTGAAAAAGGACTGTATACAGCCAAGATCGAATTACTTCCAGGGCTACAAAAGGGTTTCCTTACCCTGTGTGGTGGCTCTGTACAGCAAAAAGAGCAACAGAGCATCCAAAACTGGAGTTATAGATGGATGTCAGCAACCATGGAGATTTGGGGAACCCAAGCCAGCTCTTCTGCAAGAGCAACACATGTCCTCTAACATGGAGCCATCTCTGCAGCCCCACAGAAGATAAAGTTTGAACCAGGGAAGTTGAACAGTACTCAATGTTTTGCTCTTAAGAAATTCAGAAGAGGTGGTGGCACACACCTTTAATCCCAGCACTTGGGAGGCAGGTGGATTTCTGAGTTCGAGACCAGCCTGGTCTACAGAGTGAGTTCCAGGACAGCCAGGGCTACACAGAGAAACCCTGTCTCGAAAAAAAAAAACAAAAAAGAAAAGAAAAGGAAAAAGAAAGAGATTTGGAAAAGCAAGGATTTGAACAGTCTTATGCCCTAAGTGCTTATTTTCCTTATGAGACTGATACTGAACTATAATAAGCAGAATTCAAGAAAAAAGATACTCCAGAGCTCTGGAGCATAATTAACATTATTCTTGTAGACCTTGTCAGATCCATGGATTTTATGTAATATATATTATATAATATATTATATATAATATGTGAAATTGTTAATGCTTTACTCTGAAATCGACATCCACTCTTAGATTTCCTCTCTCATTCCTGACAAATGTCATGGTTCTTACACTCAACAGTCCCTTAATTAATTGAAGTTTCATGAGCTATTTAGATGTTCAAGGCCATTATTGCTGAATGGTTCCTCAGTAATTAGTGTAAACCCATATTAAGGACAAGTTGCATTTTTTTCTTTTAAGTTTGATGTTGAAGCTAAAGTGCCAGTTCCTTTGACATGTAAACAAGACCTGAAGGAGCACTCATCAGTCCAAATGAGTACACCGGATTTCGGAGAAACACATATTATCCAAATTCTCTTAAATCCAGATTGTTCTGAAATTTCCCAGAGAACAGTGTTTGTCCATGACGGTATCTGCCTGGGTTCTTAAGTAACAAAAAACAAATCTCTACTTTTTGAGAGGTCTTTTTGAAGCAGAAAACAAAAAACAAACCTCTCCATCCACTCTGAAAGAATTCTTGGCTCTGACTCTCCCTCTTTCCCTCTCTCCTACTCCTTTATCCCCTCCATCCTCCATTTTTACTTCTTTTCTTCTTTTCTTCTTCTTCTTCTTCTTCTTCTTCTTCTTCTTCTTCTTCCTCCTCCTCCTCCTCTTCTTCCTCTTCCTCTTCCTCTTCCTCTTCCTCTTCCTCTTCTTCTTCTTCTTCTTCTTCTTCTTCTTCTTCTTCTTCTTCTTCTTCTCTCTCTCTCTGTCCCTTCCTTCCACCCTCCCTCTTTTGCTCTCTCTCCCCTCTCTCCTCCCTCTCCCTTCCTTTCTCCTTCCTCTGCTCCTTTCTTCCCCTCCCCTCTCATTTTCTCCCCCTCCCTTCCAGTGTTCTGGTTCCTCTCTCTATCTCTTTAATCTCTCTGTCTCTGTCTCTCCTCCTCTCCCTCTCTTCCCATCCCTCTGATAAGCAGTGTAGACTTTTGAAGACTGTTTCGAGGTTTCAAGTGAATTTTTTCTTAAACTGCCTTCCTAGATTTGGGGCTTCCACTTTTAAATCCTGCAGCCCATTAGGAGATCAAACAGGTACCCCCTGCTTCCACCTGAGATGCGTTCAAGTACAAAGCACTGGATAACAGTTCAACTGCTATTAGTGATAAAAAAAAATAGGTGTTGTATTTTTATTGTCTTGAAATGACTGTGGAGTACACCTAAAGTTTCAACCTCATTTTATCTAAATAATTCTTGAGTGTTTTTCTGGGATACATTGTTATTTCTGAACTGAAGAAAGATCACAAGGGTAATGCAGAATACAAATGCTATCTTTGAGGACAAAAGACATCCTCCCTTGTTTTAGTCAATTTGGTACCCTGAACCAGATTCATAACATGGAACTCATAATAGGACTCAGTCAGTCACATATCCATTAAAACTTAGGTTATACTCTTAGAGAAAGATATATTTCTCAGAGTCAGTTCTGGCCAGAAGTTGCATAACTCACCTCTTACATATACCTTGAGTAGCTTCCTTACATGAGTATGCTCAGTGGCCACATACCAATGCTCTAGAGATTTTTGTATTATGCCTCAGAACAGAATGTGAGGATTACTAGTCTTCTCACTAATGAATAATACAAACATGGCTCATCGATTGAATAGAAGGAGCCGATCGATGAAAAAGTTCCACACAGAACATGAACATAAAATACTTGCTAAAAAGGAAGGCAAAAATCAAAGCAAAACAAAACAAAACAAGCTATAGCAAAACAAGATGGTGGAATCAAAGTCAAGAGTCCATTTGGCAAAGTCCAAACGTGATGAAAACCTATAATGTATGTCTGCACCAAATGACATAATTCTGTATGTGTGCAGAAGTCTGTGTATACATGGGGGAAATTGAACAAGGCTCCTGGTATTTTGTCTGGGAAGAGCTTTAGCCCCTTCCATCCTGTGCCCATTACCTGGTGTCTTTTTGCACACAGCTCCCCACAGGAGAACATGCTAGGACTAAACATTATAGTATTCCATGTTTCAGGAATTGTGGATAGAAGTTCTAGTCTTTGCTCTGACTTCTTTTGGAAATGTTTGCTGCTTTTCACTTTATTATTTTTCTACTTCTTAACATTTCTTTTTGCTTTGAACCATTTGAGAGTGTAGTCTAGGCATCATAGCTTTTACCATTTAGCACCACACATGTCCTTCATAAGAATAAGCACATGATCTTACCCAGGTCTCAGCGGCTGAACATTTACATGACAGCGTTGTCTAGCTGGCTGGCTGTGTTCCAGTATCATCTATTCCAGTTCTTATCAACAGTTTGATTCAACCCAGGATTGCACGATGCCTGTCAGGACTCTAATGTTCAAAGATGGCTCGGCTGTTTTATGTCTTCTAAAATACTGCTGCATTGGAACAGTAGATAAGAACTACAGAATACTTGGATATTTTTCTGTTGTGCCTCGTGGCTGGATTGTGCAGTGTGAATGAGGACAGTAATAAGCGATGTTCTCTCACTGAGAGTCATTATCAAGGGAGGTTCACTCACTGAGCATCATACAGAGATGCTCAGAATGTCTCCCGTCAGCGATGCTAATTTGGGTCACATGGTAAGATGGGGGTCCACTTTCATCCCTGCATACTTACTGTTTTCCTTTTTGTGGTTCAAAACGTGTGAGGAGGAACCTTCAGGCCATGTTAATTATATTCCTCATCACAGTCACCTCTCCTATATGTAACATCTTTCAATGGTTCTTATGTCAACAGTTTTTATTAGAATGCTTGTAAATTGTGACTCATTTAAACTCCATGGTTCCTTGTGCAGTTATTGTTCGTCTATAATGAAGAAGTTGCCTGATATCTATAATACGCCTAGGAAAAGTGGTTTTGTTCTGAACCATTTAAATGTCAGTTACAGATGTGGTAACTCCTTTACCCAGAGTACTTGAATTTGTATTTCCTAAAGATAAACACACTTTCCTTTAAAGAAAAATGAAATCATGAAATTCACAGGTAAATGGCTAGAGCTGGAAACAATCATTCTGAGTGATATAACACAGACCCCAAAAGACAGATGTCACATGTTTTTTCTCATTTGGGGATGTCGGCTTTGAACCTTTAGATATGTGTGTTTTATTTGGAATACCCACAGAGGTCAGGTAATTAGGAGGGGGCCATGGCGAGAGAGAGCTTTCAAGGAAGGGAAGATAGAACCCAGTGATAAGAAAGAAGAAAGAGGAATAATGGGACAGGAAGGGTTAACTAGGTGGGGGATGGGAGGGCAGGACAGAGGAGGGAACATGGCTAGGGATAGCTTCCACTAAAGGCTTTCTTAAAAAAAAATCACATAAGTAAAATGATAATGGCAGAAGTTTCTTAGAATGAGCTTACTATACAACATTTCCTTATAGTTCTGGTAGAATTTGGCAGTGAACCAGGCAAGTCCTGGGTTTTCCTTTGATGCTTCAGTTTCCTTGCTTGTTAAAGATCTCTTTAATTTGTAAAGACACATGTCACCAAGACTGACAACCAGAGTTTGATCCCTGAGACCTACATGGTAGAAAGAGAGAATACATTCCTGTAAGTTAGTCTCTGACCTCCACATGTACGCCATGGAATGGGCACAGGCATACAAGTGAGTACACAAGATATTGTGCAATTTTACAGCTTTTATTGTGTGTATGATTGATGCTTTGCCTGCATGCATGTCTGGTCACCACATACATACGGTGTCCACAAATGCCAAAAGGGGGCATGGAATCTCTGGAACTGGAGTTCTTGGTGGTTGTTAGACACCATGTAAGTGCTAGGAATGGAACCTAGGACTTCTGAAAGAAACAACTAGCATTCCTAATGGCTGAATCACCTCTCCAGTCCAATACACTGGTTTGGGGGTTTGGGTTTGTTTTGTTTTTAAATACTTGGAAACCAGTATCTAGGGTTCCCTGAGCAAGAGCCATGCAAGACTGAGAGATCAGTGTTTCATTACAGATGAGGGGCAGCTCCTCCCTAAGTAGCTATGGGCGTTTAGTAATTGTTAGGGAAGGGGGACATGAGGCCCTACCCCTCTCCAAGTTGCTATTGAAAGTCAAGGATTATGGTGAGAGGGGAGACATTTCTACAGTTGACCATGCTCATGCCAGGATATTAAACACAGTGAATCATAAAATTAAAATGACATGAAAATAGGGGAGAGACTTGTTTGGAGGAGACTGTAGAAGAGGAGAAAGATAAATGCAATGCCCAAAATATAATTCCATATGTATAACATTATCAAAGAATAATAAATAATGAAAAAATTTAAATTCTTACGCACCAAAATCTGTAACACAGTAATATATATATATATATATATATATATATATATATATATATGTATATACATATATACATATATATATATATCTTGATGAAATTGGTTGATGAAAAAAGAAAAAGGTTGATACTATAAACAAAGTAAAAAATTCATGTCCACCAAATGAGTCCTACAGAGACTACTGAGCAATACTCTGTAGTGAAAAAAAAAGGAAAATACATAACTAAAAGACTATAGAAAGAAAACAAATGAAGACATAACTGCCTAAACACAAAATGGGAGTAAAAACACAAATAGCAAATAAATAAATAAATAAATAAATAAATAAATAAATAAAAATAAGTGGCTGCAATCAACACAATCCATCTATAATAACTAAGTATTAACAATCTCAACTCCTAACCAAGAAGCAAAGGTTTTTGTTGGAAGGACTGAGAATGAAAGCCTATCTTTTTTTTAATTTTTCTATATTCTTTGTTTATATTACAAAGGCTTTCCCCTTTCCCAGTTCCCCACCACCACCATATGTCCCATAAGTCCTCTCCCCCCCCCCCGCCCATTCCCCAATCACCCACACACACACACACACACCATTTCTCTGTTCTGGTACTCTCCTACAAAACTGGATTTAGTCTTTTCCAGACCAGAATCCTCTCCTTCCTTTTTCTTTTGCTTAGCTAATTATGCCTTGAGTATTCAGAGCTTCTGGGCTCATTAATATCCACTTATCAGTGATTGCAATTCATGTGTTAACTCACTTAGGATGATATTTTCCAGATCCAATCATTTGCCTACAAATTGCATGAATTTGTTATTTTTAATTGCTGAGTTGTATTCCATTGTATAAATGTACATTTTCTGTATCCATTCCTCCTTTGAGGGACATCTGGGTTCTTTCCAGCTTCTGGCTATTATAAATAAGGCTGCTATGAACATAGTGGAGCATGTGTCTTTATTGCATGCAGAGGAATCCTCTGGGTATATGCCCAGGAGTGGTATGACAGGTTCCTCTGGAAGTGTCATGCCCAATTTTCTGAGGAACTGCCATACTGATTTCTAGAGCGGTTGTACCATCTTGCAATCCCACCAACATTGAAGGAGTGTTCCACTTTCTCCACATCCTCGCCAGTACCTGTTGTCTCTTGAGTTTTTAATCTTAGCCATTCTGACTGGTGTGAGGTGGAATCTCAGGGTTGTTTTGATTTAAAAGCCCATCTTTCTATTGTCCACAAGAAATTCACTTTAACTTTAAAGAGAAGCATCATCTTAAAAATGAAAAGATGGGGAAAAAGGAATAGAACCAGGAAGTGAGCAGTAAATGGGTAGTAATAATAAAAATCAGAACCTAAATTAATGATATGGAAACAAAAAAGAAAACAATACAAAGCTTATTCTTTGAGAAGGCTAAGAAGATCAACAGACCCACAGCCCAAATAACCAAAAGAATGAAGAAGACCTGAATTAGCAGAGGCAGAGATGAACAGAGAAACCTTACAACAAATAACACAGGAATTCTGAGTATTTTAAAAGAATACTTTAAAAAATCATGTTCCATTATGCGTGAATTTCTAAATTCCATCCAAAGTACAATGTTAAATCAAGAAGAGAACAACAACCTATACAGACTCATAACAAATTAGGAAACTGAGACAGTAATTAAAAAAAAAAGGCTACTGAAAAAAACATGGATTCACAACAGAATTCTACCAGACTTTCAAAGAAAAACTGTAACTGCAGGAATAGTTTAGAAGTTTATCTGTTTCTATTTTTGGTCCTATTTAACTACTCCTATAGAGCTAGTATAACTCTTATAACAAAACCATGTAATGACACAAAAAGGGAGAGCAATATCCCTGATAAAAATAGGTGGAAACTCCTCAATAAAATCTCTCAAGTCAAATATAGGCATGTATCAAAAAGATCACCCATCATGATCAAACTGGCTTTATCCCAGAGATGCAAGGATGGTTGAACCTGCATAAGTCAATAAATGCAATAGATCATGTAAATGTGTTTAAAGACAAAAATGGCATCATTATCTCAATGAATGCTGAAAGGCCTTTGGCAAGACCCAATATGCCTTCGTAATACAAATCCTAGAAAGAATGGGAATGAAGGAAATATATTTCAACATAATAAAAACAATATGACAAGCCCATAGCCAACATCATCCTAAATGAACAAAGACTCTAAAGCAATCTGATTAAAATCAGGAATGAGACACTTCTTTTACATTATAGTGACTGAAGTGCTAGCTGGTTAAGTAGGAAAAAAGAAATTAAAGAAAGAAAAATAGAAAAGAAGTCAAATTACTCTTATTATATATAACATAGAGATCCCAAAAATTCTACCAGAAAACTTCTAGAAATGATCAACAAAGTGGTGATTTACAAAACGTTGTAACTTTTCTATACACCAACAAGTACTCTAAGGGTAAAGAACAGATGTCTAAACAGACTTAAACCAGCTCAGCAGGAGGAAAATCATACCTATTACTGTAAAAGTTGCCAACTACCAATGGCTGGTAAGGTTGTGGACCATAGAGAACCTACTAGTGTCCCTTTCCTCAACCAGTTTAATTTCAAACTGCATTCTAAATGCTTATCCTTATACCCACATTTAAGTGTAATTCCCATTCTTCATCAAAGAATCTTTATCCAGCACATGGAGACCATTACAGAATTCACAACTGGTCAAAATGCAGAGAACATCTGGAATTAACTAAAGCATGGTACACTCATGAGGAAGTTTTAGTTAACTGAATTATTTGAGATAGGAAGACTCACCTTAAATCCATGTAACTTGAGGTCAGAAGACCTACTTTTAATCTGGACCACCTCTTCTAGCAGCCAATCCCAACTGATATATCTATAACACAACCCCTACCTCGAAGGCTCAGGAAACATCATGGAAGAGGGAATGGAATTGTAAGAGCCAGAGGACAAGTATGTCTGCTGTGAGACAGCATCTTCTATATATTACAGGAAAAGTGCACCCATGAAATCTTAACAATATTGTCACCTAAAGAGGAACTGCAATCTTGGCTCCTGTAACAAAGCGGCCAGCTCAGCCAGGTACTCAGAGAAAAGTGGAGTGAAGGATTGCTCAGGACACAGCCCACCTGGGTTCCTTCCGCATGTGGGAGCTGGGCAGCTCTACAACTGCCTGGGTGTGTGTCCTGCGGGGAAGCATCTGACCTGCAGGGAGTCCGCGGTTAGAGGAACCCTGCAGTCTGAGGTTGCCACCATCTTGGCTCCTGTGACCAAGTGGCTGGCTCAGCCAGAGAGACCTGTGCCACATCTAACATTGGGAAGATCCCACTTCCGTATACTCTCTAGAGAACTGGCAGGAGCAGGTTAATCACCACTGCCCCTTTCCATCGGATGTGGTAGGCCTGTGTCACATCTGACACGGGAAGATCCTACTTCCTGATACTCTCTCGAGAACGGACAGGAGCAGGTTATTCAGTAGAAGTGGGGCATTCAACAACCAGCATCAGCAGAGCATTTGAAAACCAGCAGCAAACCCTGTCCTGGGCCGTTTGCCCTGCAGAGTGATCAGTGCTTGAAGGGGGTCCTCACTGCATCCACCATCTTCACTACTGGGTGGACCAGACAAGCAATACCAGGTACACAGAGACAATCCGAGTATAGCATTGCTTGGAACAAGGGACACCAGGGCTCCAATGACACCCAAGAGTAGGGCAGCACATCAGCAATCTGTGCTAGAGGGAACCCAGTCATCCAGGGGTGTGGAAATAGCCTTACAGGCTCACAGGATGTTCAAGCACCAGCCAGTGTCAACAGGACCAACTAACACCAGAAATAACCAGATAGCAAAAGGCAAACATAGGAACGTTACTAACAGACATCAAGACAACATTCTCCAACAACAGCAAGTCCTGGGTAACCCAACACACCAGTAAAACAAGATTTGGATTTGAAATCACAGGTCATGATGCTGTTAAAGGAACACAAAAAAGACATAAGTAAATCTCTTAAAGAAATACAGGGGAACATGAACGAGTTAGAAGCCCTTACAGTGGAAACACAAAA
Organism: Apodemus agrarius; assembly: GCA_964023405.1. Taxonomy (NCBI): domain Eukaryota; kingdom Metazoa; phylum Chordata; class Mammalia; order Rodentia; family Muridae; genus Apodemus; species Apodemus agrarius. The sequence goes on along the minus strand of OZ030010.1, from coordinate 68,791,005 downwards.
AACACTTAAAGAAATGCAGGAGAAATTGAGTCAACAGGCAGAAGTCATAAAAGAGGAAACACAAAAATCTCTTAAAGAATTACATGAAAACACAAACAAACAAGTGAAGGAACTGAGCAAAACCATCCAGGATCTAAAAACAGAAGTAGAAACAACTAAGAAATCACAAAAGGAGACAACTTTGGAGATAGAAAACCTTGGGAGGAAATCAGGGGGGGGGCATAGATGCAAATATCAACAACAGAATACAAGAGATAGAAGTATCTCAGATGTAGAAGATACTATAGAAACCATTGACTCAACAGTCAAAGAAAATGCAAAATGCAAAAGGCTTGTAACCCAAAACATCCAGGAAATCCAGGACACAATGAGAAGACCAAACCAAAGGATTATAGGTATAGATGAGAATGAAGATTTACAATTTAAAGGGCCAGCAAATATCTTCAACAAAATTATGGAAGAAAACTTCCCCAACCTAAAGAGAGAGAGATCCCATGAATATACAGGAGGCATACAGAACTCCAAACAGACTGGACCAGAACAGAAATACCTCCCGTCGCCGGACATGGTGGCGCACGCCTGTAATCCCAGCACTTGGGAGGCAGAGGCAGGTGGATTTCTGAGTTCGAGGCCAGCCTGGTCTACAGACTGAGTTCCAGGACAGCCAGGGCTACACAGAGAAACCCTGTCTCGAAAAACCAAAAAAAAAAAAAAAAAAAAAAAAGAAATACCTCCTGTCACATAATAATCAAAACACCAAATGTACTAAACAACGAAAATTAAGGGCAGTAAGAGAAAAATGCCAAGTAACATATAAAGGAAGACCTATCAAAATTACACCAGACTTCTCACCAGAGACCATGAAAGCTAGAAGATTCTGGGCAGATCTCATGCAGACTCTAAGAGAACACAAATGTCAGCCAAGACTACTATACCCAGCAAAACTCTCAATCACTATAGATGGAGAAACCAAGATATTCCATGACAAAACCAAATTTATACAATATCTTTCCACAAACCCAGCCCTACAAAGTATAATAGGTGGAAATTTCCAATACAAGGAGGGAAACTATACCCTAGAAAAAGCAAAAGAGTAACCTTCTTTCATCAAACCCAAAACAAGATAACCACTCAAATATAAAAATAACATCAAAAATGACAGGAAGTCAAAATTACTATTCCTTAATATCTCTTAACTTCAATGGACTCAATTCCCAAATAAAAAGACATAGACTAACAGACTGAATACATAAACAGGACCCTACATTTTGCTGCTTACAGGAAATACACTTCAGTGTCAAAGAGAAACACTACGTCAGAGTAAAAGACTGGAAAACAATTTTACAAGCAAATGGTCTCAGGAAACAAGCTGGAGTAGCCATTCTAATATCAGATAAAATTGACTTTCAACCAAAAGTTATCAAAAGAAACATGGAAGGACACTTCTTACTGGTCAAGGGAAAAATCCACCAAGAACTCTCAATTCTGAATATCTATGCTCCAAATGCAAGGGCACACTCATTCGAAAAAGAAACTTTACTAAAGCTCACAGCACACATTGCACCTAACACAATAATTGTGGGTGACTTCAACACTCCACTCTCCTCAATGGACTGATCAGGAAAACAAACTAAACAGGGACACAGTGAAACTAATTGAAGCTTTGGACCAATTGGATTTAACACGCACACATATATAGAACATTTCATCCTAAAGCAAAAGAATGGGCCTTGAATTCTCAGCACCTCATGGTACCTTCTCCAAAATCAACCATATAATTGGTCACAAAACAGACCTCAACAAATATAAGATCGAATTAATCCCATGCCTCCTATCAGATCACTATGGAATAAGAGTGGTCTTCAATAGCAACAAAAGCAACAGAAAGCCCACATACATATGGAGTCTGAACAATACTCAATGATACCTTGGCCAAAGAAGAAATAAAGAAAGAAACCAAAGACTTTTTAGAATTTAATGAAAATGAAGGCACAACATACCCAAATCTATGGGAAACAATGAAAGCAGTGCTAAGAGGAAAACTCATAGCCCTGAGTGCCTCCAAAAAGAAACTGGAGAGAGCATACACTAGCAGCTTAACAGCACACCTGAAAGCCATAGAACAAAAAGAAGCTAATTCACCCAGGAGGAGTAGAAGACAGGAAATCATCAAACTCAGGGCTGAAATCTATCAAGTAGAAACAAAGAGAACAATAGAAAGAATCAACAAAGCCAGGAGCTCGTTCTTTGAAAAAATCAACAAGATAGATAAACCCTTAGCCAGACTAACCAAAGGGCACAGAGACAGAATCCAAATTAACAAAATTAGAAATGAAAAGGGATGTATAACAACAAAAATTTAGGAAATCCAAAAAAATCATCAGAAAAGCCTTTACTCAACACAACTGGAAAACCTGGAGGAAATGGACAATTCCCTAGACAGATACCAAATACCAAAATTAAATCAGGAACAAATAGATCATCTAAACAGTCCCATAACCCCTAAAGAATTAGAAGGGGACATAGAAAGTCTTCCAACCAAAAAAAGCACAGGACCAGATAGATTTAGTGCAGAATTCTATCAGACCTTCAAAGAAGACCTAACACCAATACTCTTCAAATTATCCCACAAAATAGAAACAGAAGGAACACTACCCAACTCGTTCTACAAAGCCACAATTACGCTGATACCAAAACCACACAAAGATCCAACAAAGAAGGAGAACTAGAGGCCAGTTTCCCTTATGAATATCAATGCAAAAATACTCAATATAATTCTTGCCAATTGAATCTAAGAACACATCAAGACAATCATTCACCATGATCAAGTAGGCTTCATCTCAGGGATGCAGGGATGGTTCAATATACGGAAATCCATCAATTTAACCCACTACATAAACAAACTAAAAGAAAAAAACCACATGGTCATCTCATTAGATGCTGAAAAGCATTTCACAAAGTTCAGCATCCTTTCATGCTAAAAATCTTGGAAAGAACAAGAATTCAAGGCCCAGACCTAAACATAGTAAAAGCAATATACAGTAAACTGGTAGCCAACATCAAACTAAATGGAGAGAAACTTGAAGCAATCCCACTAAAATCAGGGACTAGACAAGGCTGCCCCCTCTCTCCATATCTTTTCAATATAGTACTTGAAGTTCTAGCTAGAGCAATTAGACAACATAAGGAGGTCAAAAGGATACAAATTGGAAAGGAAGAAATCAAACTATCACTATTTGCAGATGATATGATAGGATACTTAAGTGACCCAAAAAACTCCACCAGAGAAATCCTACAGCTGATTAAAAAAAAAATTCAGCAAAGTGGCTGGTTACAAAATCAACTCAAGCAAATCAGTAGCCTTCCTATACTCAAAGGATAAACAGGCTGAGAAAGAAATTAGGGAAATGACACCCTTCACAATAGCCACAAACAATATAAAGTATCTCGGTGTGACTCTAACCAAACAAGTGAAAGATCTTTATGATAAGAACTTGAGGTCTCTGAAGAAAGAAATTGAAGAAGACCTCAGAAAATGGAAAAATCTTCCATGCTCGTGGATTGGCAGGATTAATATAGTAAAAAATGACCATCTTGCCAAAAGCAATGTACAGATTCAATGCAATCCCCATCAAAATCCCAACTCAGTTCTTCATAGAGTTAGAAAGCAATTCTCAAATTCATCTGGAATAACAAAAAACCCAGAATAGCGAAAACTATCATCAACAGTAAAAGAACTTCTGGGGGAATCAATATCCCAGACCTCAAGCAATACTACAGAGCAGTAGTGTTTAAAAGTGCATGGTATTGCCGGGCGGTGGTGGCGCATGCCTTTAATCCCAGCACTCGGGAGGCAGAGGCAGGTGGATTTCTGAGTTCAAGGCCAGCCTGGTCTACAGAGCTAGTTCCAGGACAGCCAGGGCTACACAGAGAAACCCTGTCTCGAAAAACCAAAAAAAAGTGCATGGTATTGGTACAGTGACAGGCAGGTAGATCAATGGAATAGGATCAAAGACCCAAAAATGAACCTATACACCTATGGTCACTTGGTGTTTGACAAAGGAGCTGAAACCATACAGTGGAAAAAAGATAGCCTTTTCAACAAATGGTGCTGGTCCAACTGGAGGTCAACATGCAGAAGAATGAGAATTGATCCACTCTTATCTCCTTGCACTAAGCTCAACTCCAAGTGGATCAAGGACCTCCACATAAAACCAGACACACTGAAACTAATAGAAAAGAAACTGGGGAAGACCCTGGAGGACATGGGCACGGGGGAAAGTTCCTGAACAGAACACCAATAGCTTATGCTCTAAGATCAAGAATTGACAAATGGGACCTCATGAAATTACAAAGTTTCTGTAAGGCAAAGGACACTGTCAATCAGACGAGACGGCAACCAATAAATTGGGAAAAACATCTTCACCAACCCTACATATGACAGAGGGCTAATATCCAGGATATACAAAGAACTCAAGGTAAACTCCAGAGAGCTAAATAACCTTAATAAAAATGGGGTATAGAGCTAAAAAAAACAATTTTCACCTGAAGAACATCGAATGTCTGAGAAGCACCTTAAGAAATGTTCAACATCATTAGTCATTAAGGAAATGCAAATCAAAACAACCCTGAGATTTCACTTCACACCAGTCAGAAAGGCTAAGATTAAAAACTCAGGAGACAGCAGGTGTTGGCAAGGATGTGGAGAAAGAGGAACACTCCTCCACTGCTCTTGGGAATGCAAGTTGGTACAACCACTCTGGAAATCAGTCTGGTGGTTCCTCAGAAAACTAGGCATGACACTTCCAGAGGACCCTGCTATACCACTCCTGGGCATATACCCAGAGGATTCCCAGGCATGCAATAAAGATGCATGCTCCACTATGTTCATAGTAGCCTTATTTATAATAGCCAGAAGCTGGAAAGAACCCAGATGTCCCTCAATGGAGGAATGGATACAGAAAATGTGGTATAGTTACACAATGGAATACTACTCAGCAATTTAAAACAATGAATTCATGAAATTCTTAGGCAAATGGTTGGAACTGTAAAATATCATCCTAAGTGAGGTAACCCAATCACAAAAGAACACACATGGAATGCAGTCACTGATAAGTGGATATTAGCCCAGAAGCTTTGAATACCCAATACACAACTCACATATCAAATCATTCCCAAGAAGAAGGAAGGAGAGGGCCCTGGTCCTGGAAAGGCTTGATGCAGCAATGTAGGCAATTACCAGGACAGAGAAGTAGGAGGGGTTGATTGGAAAACCGGCAGAGGGAAGAGGGCTTATGGGACTTATGGGGGGAGGACCGGGAAACAGAAAATCATTTGGAATGTAAACTAAGAATATAGAAAATAAAAAAGGAGGAAATGCACAACACCACCAAGTTGGAATGCCAGCAAGGATGCTGGAATTCTCACAAGGCCCCTAGATGAAGAGCTGTAGGCAATTAATGGATGTTGAGAAAGAAAAAAAATCAGTCTTCTCTAGGGATGAGCCCCATAATTAAATTATCCAAGCCCAAATGGTTAACTTTAAACAAATATACATATGAACAACACCAAATGGAGTCAGTGGGCATATTTGTATGTGTGACAATAATTGAAGAAGTGGAGGCAATGAATTTGGGAGGAAGTTGAAGAGACATTGAAGAAGTTGCAGTAGGTAGAGGGAAGGGTGGAAATTATGTAAAATAGTACTTATGTAAGAAATTATCATCTCTAAATAAAATATAAAATACTGTCTATAAATTGAAATTTAACTATGTATACAACATAAAATACTAGGAGAAGAAAACCTATAAATTTTGTATATTATTAAAGTTATTATTAGCTTAAAATAGAATTTACATCTATGAGGAGTTTTTTGTAATCTTCATTTAAACATTTTATTAGAGTTCTCTAGAAAAACAAAACTGATAGAACTGGTGTATGTGTGTGCATGTGTGTGTGTGTGTGTGTGTGTGTGTGTGTGTGTGTGTGTACAGGCTGTGGTCCAGCAAGCCCAATAATGTCTGTCTGTCTCCCAATGGAAAGCCCCAGAATCCAGTAATCTATCAGTCCATGAAGCAGAACATCTCAGCTGATCTTCACTATATATTAGAATCCCAATGTAGGCTCTAATACCATTGAAGGCATGGATGTGCCAGTGAGAGTGAGGGCCAACCAGGCAAAGAGTAAGAGCTTCCTTCTTCCTTGTCCTTTACATAGGCTGCCAGAAGGGGGTGCCCAGATTAAAAGTGGGTCTTTCGACCTCAAGATACATGGATTTGGGGTGAGTCTTCCTACCCCAAATGATCAAATTAACTAAAAACTCCTCATGAGTATAATCTGTTTTACTTAATCCTAGATGGAGTCAAGTTGATGACCAAGAATAGCCATCACTATAGGAAACCTGTACTGGGCATACATCCTAGAATTTCAGCCTTAGGGGCCTGAGGAGGGAAGATTATGAGTTTCATGCTATCATGGTATATAGAGCAAAAAGCCTGTCACAATAAAAATGAAAGAGCAGAATAATGAATAAATATGAAAATTATTAACAGTCAACAAATCACAAAGGAAATAGCAAAAAAAGAAAATGAGACAGAGGTAATGAAAACAGCTTTTATCTATCAATGATTTTTTAATGGACTATCTATAACAAAAGACTGTACTAGGGATATGGATTTGGAGCTTGAGGCTAAGTTGAGAAACTATCTTTAAAAAAAAAACAATAAATGAACAGACAAATGAACCTAAAGAGACCATCTCCAGTAGATAGGGCTCCCTCGTGAAGGGATGGGATCACCAACCCACCTTCAAAATTTCTGATCCATAAGGAAATGCAGGGACTGAAAAATGGAGCAGAGATGGAAGAAAAGGCCATCTATAAACCACCCCAACTTGGGATTCCATGCACAGAGACCAAACCCCTACATTATTGCTGAGGCCATGTTGTGCTTGCAGACAGGTGCCTGGCATGGCTGTCCTCTGAGAAGCTCTTCCAGCAGCTGACTAAGACAGATGCAGATACTCACAGCCAACTATTGGACTGAGGTCAGAGACCCCTATGGAAGAGTTAGGTAGGGGAAGGATTAAAGGAGCTGAAGGGTATTGCAAGCCCATAAGAAGAACAACAGGATCAACTAACTTGAACCCCTCAGAACTCACAGACCAAAAACCAAAGAGCATACACGGGCTGGTCCATGGTCCCTGGCACATACGTAGCAGAGGACTGCCTTGTCTGGCCTCAGTGGGAGGGGCTGCATGTTCTTTGCCCTATGGAAGCTTGAAGTCCCAGAAAAAGGGGATGTTAGGGAATGAGGTGGGAGTGGGTGGGGGCACCTTCTTAGAGGTGAAGGGGCAGGGGTTGGAGATGGGCGATTCACAGAAGTGCAACTGAGATGCCAAGAAAGGGGACAACATTTAAAATGTAAATACATAAAATAATTTATTTTAAAAAACGTCTAAAACAATTCTTTCTGGAATTTTGAATTTACTATATTTGGACTGCAGTTATCAATGAATTTCTAACAATATGGCAAAAGAAACTACAGATAAAAAAGAATAGTAGTTATATTAATTCCAGAGGAAACAAGCTAAGGTATAAAGTCATAAAGGATTTTGAAAAATAGGCACTACATAATGATAAAGTGGTCAATAGACCAAGAAGGCAAACTTTAACTTATATGCACCTAATAACTTACCAACAATCTATTTAATGTAAATGTGATACAACTGAAAAGAGAAACAGGTGAATTTTTCACTACTTTTGGAAACTATAGCAGTCTATATAAGAAAAGAAAATATTAAGCAAACAATCAATTTACATTCTTGAATTTAACAATACCATCGTGTAACTAGCATGTTGCGTATCTACACACTTTACTTTATCCAACTTCTTTTTTTTCTTTTTTTATTAGATATATTCTTTATTTACACTTCAAATGATTTCCCCTTTTGCAATCCCCCCAACCCCCACCCCGGAAAATCCCATAAGCCATCTCCCCTCCCCCTGTTCCACAATCAACCCCCTCCAGCTTCCCTGTCCTGGTATTCCCCTACACTGCTGCATTGAGCCTTTCCAAGACCAGGGGCCTCTCCTCCCTTTGATGTCCAACAAGGACATCCTCTGCTACCTATGCGTCTGGAGCCAGGGGTAACACTTGAGTACTATCTGGTTGATGATTTTTTTGTCCCTGAGAGTTCTGGGAGTACTGGGTGGTTCATATCATTCTTCCTCCTATGGCAGTGCAAACCCCTTCAGCTCCTTGGGTCCTTTCTCTAGCTCCCCCATTGGGGATCCTGTGCTCAGTTCAATGGCTGGCTGAGAGTGTCCCCTCTGTATTTCTCATACACTAGTAGAGCCTCCCAGGTGACAGTTATATCTGGCTCCAGGCAGCAAGTACTTGTGGGCATCCACAATGGTGTCTGGGTTTTGTAACTGTATATGGGATGGATCACTAGGTGGGGTAGTGTCTGGATGGTCTTTCCCTCAGACTCTGCTCCACACTTTGTCTCTGTATCTCCTGTGGGTATTTTGTTCCCCCTTCTAAGAAGGACCAGAATATTCATACTTTGTTCTTCCTTCTTCTTGGACATCATTTGATATGTGAATTGTGTCTTCAGTATTCCAAGCTTCTGGGCTAATATCCACTTATCAGTGACTGCATACCATATGTGTTCTTTTGTGATTAGGTTTTCTCACTGAGTATGATATTTTCCAGTTTCACCCATTTGCCTAAGAATTTTGTGAATTCATTGTTTTTAATAGCTGAGTAGTATTCCATTGTGTAAATATACCACATTTTCTGTATCCATTCCTCCATTGAGGGACATCTGGGTTCTTTCCAGCTTCTAGCTATTATAAATAGGGCTGCTATGAACATAGTGGAGCATGTGTCCTTATTACATGCTGGGGAATCCTCTGGGTATACACCCAGGAGTGGTATAACAGGGTTCTCCTGTAGTATCATGCCCAATTTTCTGAGGAACCGCCAGACTTATTTCCAGAGTGGTTGTACCAACTTGCATTCCCACGAGCAGTGGAGGAGTGTTCCTCTTTCTCCACATCCTTGCCAACACCTGCTGTCTCCTGAGTTTTTAATCTTAGCCTTTCTGACTGGTGTGAAGTGAAATTTCAGGGTTGTTTTATTTGCATTTCCCTGATGAATAAGGATGTTGAACATTTCTTTAGGTGCTTCTCAGCCATTCGATATTCCTCACATGAAAATTCTTTGTTTAGCTCTGTACCCCATTTTTAATAAAGTTATTTGGCTTTCTGGAGTTTACCTTGAGTTCTTTGTATATCCTGGATATTAGCCCTCTGTCAGATGTAGGGTTGGTGAAGATCTTTCCCAATTTTTTGGTTGCTGTTTTGTCCTATTGACATTGTTCTTTGCCTTACAGAAACTTTGTAATTTTATGAGGTCCTATTTGTTAATTCTTGATCTTAGAGCATAAGCTATTGGTGTTCTGTTCAGGAAATTTTCCTCTGTGCCCATGTCCTCAAGGGTCTTCCCTGGTTGCTTTTCCATTAGTTTCAGTGTGTCTGGTTTTATGTGGAGGTCCTTGATCCACTTGGAGTTGAGCTTAGTACAAGGAGATAAGAATAGATCGATTTGCAGTCTTCTGCATGCTAGCCTTCAGTTGAACCAGCACCATTTGTTGAAAAGGCTATCTTTTTTTCCCACTGGATGGTTTTAGCTCCTTTGTCAAAGATCAAGTGATCATAGATGTGTGGGTTCATTTCTGGGTCTTTGATCCTATTCCATTGATCCACCTCCCTGTCACTGTACCAATACCATGCAGTTTTTAACACTATTGCTCTGTAGTATTGCTTGAGGTCAGGGATACTGATTCCCCCAGAAGTTCTTTTACTGTTGATAATAGTTTTAGCTATCCTGGGTTTTTTGCTATTCCAGATGAATTTGAGAATTGCTCTTTCTAACTCTATGAAGAACTGAGTTGGGATTTTGATGGGGATTGCATTGAATCTGTATACTGCTTTTGGCAAGATGGCCACTTTAACTATATTAACCCTGCCAATCCACGAACATGCAAGATCTTTCCTTCTTCTGAGGTCTTCTTCGATTTCTTTCTAATAACATGGAACACTTCATAAATTTGCATGTCATCCTTGCACAGGAGCCATGCTAATCTTCTCTGTATCATTCCAATTTTCTTTTTTTTTCTTTTTTTTTTTTTGTCCAATTTTCGTATATGTGCTGCTGAAGCGAGCATTTTATCCAACTTCTGAATACACACACCAACTCACCCAGAACAGTCATCAACAAAGACTACATATCAGGTTGTAATTTACTTCATTTATGTATGTATGTATGTATGTATGTATGTATGTATGTATGTATTATCTTTCCATCTTGATCAAAGCCACCCTCTCTCTGTCCCCCACCCCACACACATGGCAAACAGCCCTTCCCCCACTCCCATCCCTTTCTACAGAGCCCCTGCTCCAGTTGTTGGAGAACCCACATGAAGACCAAGCTGCACATCTGCTACATATGTGTGGGGAGGCCTAAGTCCAGCCTGTGTATTTTATTTGGCTGGCGGTTCAGTCTCTTAAAGTCCCCAAAGGTCCAAGTTAGTTGACAATGTTGGTTTTCCTGTTGAGTCCCTATCCCCTCAGGGTTCCTCAATCCTCCCCTCAACTTTTCCATGAGACTTCCTGAGATCCATCTAATGTTTGACTGTGGGCCTCTGCATGTTTCAGTCAGGCGCTGTGTGGAGCCTCTCAGAGAATAGTTATGACAGGCTCCTATCTGCAAGCATAACAAAGTATCACTAATAAAGTCAAGAATTGGTTCTTGCCTATGGGATGGGTCTCAAGTTGGCCCAGCTGTTTGGTGGCCATTCTCTAGAGTTTCTGCTCCATCCTTCACCCTGTACAGACTTTTTAAAATTAATAAGAGAATCACAAAATTATCAGATGATAATAGGATTAAAAGACAAATCATAGCAGGGCGGCGGTAGTGGCGCACGCCTGAAATCCCAGCACTCTGGGAGACAGAGGCAGGCAGATTTCTGAATTCAAGGCCAGCCTGGTCTACAGAGTGAGTTCCATGACAGCCAGGGCTACACAGAGAAACTGTCTCGAAAGAACCAAATCCAAAGGAAAAAAAAAGGCAAATCATTAGCAGAATTATAGTGTCAAATACATAGATTTTAACCAGTATACTTTCTAGTAACGTGTGGCTTACGGTGAAAATTCCAAAATGAAATTTCAAATATTTGAAACTAAATAAAAACCCAATTTACCAAAATTTTTCAGATGCAGCAAGATTGTTAATAGAAAAAATTTATGAAGTTGAATTCATACATTTTTTAAAAGAACAAAGAGCAAAAACTCATCATCTAAAATTCTACTGTAGGAAACTAGAAAAAGAAGAGTAAATTAAATCCAAAGGAGGCAGAAGAAATGGCAAAAATTAAACACAAATCAATGAAACTGGAAAGAAGGAACACAGAAAATTATTAAAACCAAAAGTTGTTTCTTTGAAAAGATCAAAAAATTTATTAATCTTTAACTGGGCTAACTAAGAAGAAAAGAGAATTCTGTAAACATTTTTAAATTAATTAAAACCATTCCTTCTCAAATTGTCCTCCCCCCATACAAATAAAGAAGACTTCTTAACTAATTTAATGAGGCCAGTATTATCCTGATTCCAAAACCAGACAAGGACACTACAAGTAAGAGAAATTAAAAACCACTCTCAGGCTAGAGAGATGGCTCAGAGGTTAAGAGCACTGACTGCTCTTCCAGAGGTTCTGAGTTCAATTCCAAGCAACCACATGGTGCCTCACAACCATCTATAATCAGATTTGATGCCTTCTTCTGGTGTGTCTGAAGACAGCACTCACATGAAAGAAATAAATCTTTCAAGGCCAGCCTGGTCTTGAGAAAAAACACTCTCTCTGATTAACACAAATAAGAGAATACTCAGCAAAATATAAGGAAATCAAATACGATGGAAAAAAAATTAATTATGATCAACTGAGATTCATCTCATGTATGAAAGGATTACTCAAAATATGCAAATCCATGAGCAAGACACACCACATTAGCAGAATGAAAAAGAAAAACCAATTGAACATTTCAATAGTTAGATAAAATGTATTTGACAAACACGGTGCCTTTTTATTTTTGAAACTCTTAAATTAAGTAGATGAATTTTTCTACATCTGATAGATAATATATGACTATCCCACAGATATCATACAGTGGTAAATCACAAAGATTTTTGTCTAAGATCTAAAAACAGAAAATGGGTGCCCAATCTTGCCAAAACATAAATAATAAGCAAAAGATGAAATTAGTTCCTTATCTTTACACCATAAAAAAAAAACCAACCTGCAATGAATTAACTGTTTAAGACTTGACATTTTAAGAAGTAAACAGAAACTATGATCCATAGCATTGGGTTTAGCAGTGCTCTTTTGGATATGGCACCAGAAGGACAGCAAGAAACAAAAAAAAGCAAAATGTTGATAAGTAAGGTTACATCAAACTAAAACATTCTGCACAGCAAAGAAAACAAACAATAAGATTAAAAGACAGCATATAAAATGGAAGAAAGTATTTGCACGCCATGTAACCAATATAGAGCTAATAGCTAAAATATGTAACAACTCATGGCATGTGTGTGTGTGTGTATGCTTGTATGCCTAGTTATAAGATAAAATAGATGGAAGACAAGTAGATATTTTCAAAGAAAGCATACAAATGGCCAACAGGTACATAAACGAACTAGCATTACTCATCACAGGAATGCAAATCAAGATCATAATGAGACACCACATGTATTAGGATAGCTATTATCAATAGTCAAAAGATAACAAGTATTAGTAAAGATATAGAGAAATAGAAAACCTTATACATTGTTGGCAGGAAGGTCAATTAACACATCATGGAAAGTAAGCATAGAAGTTACTCAAGACACTAAAAATAGAAATAACATATGATCCAGAAAACCCACTTCTAGGAGTATGTCCAAAGGAAATGAAATTAGCACCTCATGAAGATATCTGTACTCCTAAGATCACTGTAGAATTAGTTACAAGAGACAAGACATGGAAACAACCTATCAGTTGACAGGTACGGAAAATTGCTATTACATGTGTGTAGAATATGCATGTCAGGAAATATTATTCAAACCCAGAAAAACAAACGCTACATGATTTCACTGATGGGTGGAATTTTGAAAAATTAAACTCATAACTGCTGAGTAGAATTGAGGTTAGCCGATCAAGGGTAGAGTAACAGGGAAATGGTGATAAAGAATTATAATTTTTGGTTATAAAATAAATAAATTTGGGGTAATTCTAACCTATATCATGGTGACTATAATTAATAATTTATTGTGTACTTGAAATATTAAGAGTGGTGCTTAAGCATATTCACCATAGTCACATAAATGCTAACCATGTGAGGGTACTGTGGATCTCCTCACAGCATATAGGCATACCAAAAGACCACATTACATACCTCAAATATATCAAACTTTTCCATGGATAATCTTGATTCATCAACTTGGTTTAAGAAGTGACTAAAAAAAAATTAGTAAAGCACACTTCTAAGTATGCATGTGAGGCCATTTCCCGACAAGATAAACAGAGGGAGAAGACACACCATAGATATGAGTGACATCACCCTACAGTTCCTCAGGCCCAAAGGGAATAAAAGGGAATAAAAGAGAAAACCAGCTGGCAAGGGATACTCAAATATTCATATTCATTCATTCATTCATTCATTCATTCATTCTCTCTCTCTCACCTCCTGTCCTCTTCCTCCTTATATGCCACCATAATATCAACTATTCTGTTACCATGATATGAAATACTCTGCTACCATGATACAGATACTTTACTACCATATCGCTTACTCTGTTCTGCCATACTGTACACCATAAAGGACTCAGTTTCCTAAAACTGTGAGCTAAAATAAATCTTTCCTTCTCTTCTAAGTTGATAATTCAAGTACTCCATAGCAGCAATGAAAGAGTCATAAATGCAAAGTTCATTGTCTTTTATACCTCAATAAAACTAGGAAAATGTCTTCCCAGTTATAAAAAGTATTGAGGAAATAATAATAATAATAATAATAATAATAATAATAGATAATGTAATAAATATGGCAGGATGGCAAACTGGTACAACCACTCTGGAAATCAATCTGAGGTTCCTTGGAAAGTCAGAAATAGATTTACCTGAAGACCCAGCAATACCCAAAAGATCGGCATATGCCCAAAAGATGCCCTATCATGCCACAGTAGCATATGTTCTACTATGTTCATAGCAGCCTTATTTATGATATCCAGAAGCTGGAGAGAACCCAGATGTCCCACGACAGAAGAATGGATACAGAAAATGTGGTTCATTTACACAGTGGAATACTACTCAGCTATTAAGAATGAGGGCATCCTAAGTTTTGCAGGCAAATGGATGGAACTAGAAAATATTATCCTGAGTGAGGTAACTCAGACCCCAAGGGACATGCATGGTATGTACTCACTAATAAGTGGATATTAGCCAAAAAAAAATGTACAGACTACCCAAGATACAGTCCATAGAACTCAAAAAGGGCAACAAGCTGAAGGGCCCAAGAGAGGATGCCTCAGTCCTACTTTGGAGGAAGAAGAAAGCTACGACAAGGGGGAGGGAGGGAGGGACCTGGGACTGAAAGGGGATGGGGGCAGAGAGGGGAATGTCATGTGGTATTGGGGGGGAGGACTGAGCTTTGAGGGCCAGCAGAAAGAAAGGAAATAGGCAACCTCAGGAGGTAGGATGTTGGGGGGGACCCTCCAGAATTTACCAGAGACCTAGAAGGTGAGAGACTCTCAGGACTCAAAGGGAGGAACCATAGATGAAATGCCCTACAGTAGGGAAAGGAAATTTGTATAGCCCACCTCCAGCAGAAAGACAGAACATCAAGTGAGGGTTGCTATCCCACAGTCACAACTCTGACCCATAATTGTTCCTGTCTGAAAGAACTGCATGGATGGAAATGGAAAAGAGCCTGAGGAAAAGAAGGTCCAGCGACAGGCCCAAAGTGGGATACAGCTCAAGGGGAGGCCCCAAGGCCTAATAGTATTACTGAGGCTATGGAGCACTCACAAAAAGGGACCTAGCAAGAAGACCCAACAAGCAGCTGAAAGAGTCAGATACAGATATTTGCACCCAATCAATGGACAGAAGCTGCTGACCCCTGTGGTTGAATTAGGGAAAAGCTGGAAGAAGCTGAGGGTGACCCTGTAGGAGGACCAGCAGTCTCAATTCATCTGGACCCCTGGGATCTCTCAAACACTGGACCACCAACCAGGCAGCATACAGACGCCAGCTGATATGAGGTCCCCAACACACATACAGTAGAGGACTGCAGGGTTCATTCAGAGATGATGCACCTAACCCTCAAGAGACTGGAGGTCCCAGGGAGTTTAGAGATCAGGTGGGGTGGGAAGTGGTTACATCCATGAGGAGACAGGAGGTATGGGATGTGGAACAGTTGGAGGGTGGAGGGTGGAATTAATTAATTAAAAATAATATCTTCACCAAAACTAATAATAATAGTATAATTGTTTTATAATTATTAATAATTAACACGGCTGATTATAATTATTAATAATTATTTTACTAATAAAATATTTTCATTGTTTAATCTTCATATTTCTTCTATAAATTGCCTAATATATGGGCAATTTCAAATATGGATTGGATTCTGACATACTTTTTAAAGCAACTACTATTATTAAGTGCAGTTAGATCCCTGGATTTAGTTGACACAAGCTGAATTTTGTACTAAATTTCTTACTTTAAGTCTCTTCCTGATTCAACCTGACACAGCTTTACAATGGCTGTGCCCCCTATGGAGTAAGCACAAGCTGTTGAAAGCCTAGCACTCTAGAGGCAGAACCAGGATTATGGAAAAATTCAGTGCCAGCCTGGGCTGCCTAGTGAATTCCAGAACACAAAGAGTTACAGTGTGAGACTTTGTCTTTTTAAAAAACAAAGTTGTTAGAAATGCTAAACAATGCTTATTTGTTCTTTGGATGGATGTTTACACTTAAAGAACTAACTTAACTTGTTTTTCATCCTGTAGTTTGGTTGTAAATTTGGAATGTTCTTTAGAATTTAACCCTCATTTGCCACACAATTCGGTCAGTAAGGTTTCTGTTTATAAAACTGTTTGGAATAAGGGTCACATTTCCAGAAGTCCAACCCAAGTCCTATTAAAAACAGGTATGTGCATCTATTTGTAGGATGTCACTATTTGCTGGGATCCAGTACTGCCGGTCTCTAAGAGTTTTTTCCCTATTGAGTTACTTAGGCTCAACTTGGCCGCTAAACTTTGCCAAGGGTATTTTCAGTATATGGTCTCTACATACCACTTTTTGAAGTTCTGTTTCATGGCTGCTTAGACTTAGACTACATTCCTTTAAGTACTAAATCCTGGTTAACTGACATTTATCTGGTGAATAAATTCTACCTCTGTATGAGTTTCAAATACCACTACAAAGAAACTGTCCCAGGTCACATACACTGATTAAAACAACACTCAGGGAGGCACTAAGCCTTGTTTGATTTACTTTTACTTTTTAAGTTAGTTAAACTAGGAGATCATGAAAGAGATAGAAATCTTAGTAAGACATGGCCCTTGCCCCTCCAAAGGTCTTCTTTCAACTGTGGCAGACCCTCCCCTCCCCCATAGTCCCAAACCATCTTCTCAGCCAGGCACACAGCAATGCTGCAAACTGAACCGTGGGCTGTGAATAACAAGGCTGAGAGGTGGGACACCAATGTTGACACTAAAGAGCAAGCCCCTCCACTCACTGCCCTCCCCTCCCCACCCCCACCCCCCACCCCCCACCACCACCACCCCCCTTCAGTGAGAAATTTGCTTAATGATTCCCACATCCTGTCCTCTACATTATAGCAAGTGAGTTTCTTTAGGATCTTTGTCCTGGTCAGTCTCTCCCAGAATCTTTTTTGCGTCCTCCCCTGCATCATACAGATTGGTTTCTATAGGGACTTAAACTATCTAGTCCTGTACGCTTCCCTGCTCCTTTCTGGTTCCTAGATTTTGAGGTCCCGCCCAACTCTCTGGGAGCCCACTTTGTTCTTAGTTATCCCTTGTCTCCGTTTTTTGGTTTTGTTTTTGTTGTTTTCTTTGTTGTTGTGTTGTTTGCACTAGTCTTACCTTAACTTGAGACAGATAGTCCCCAGTCCATAGAGCTGCCCTGCTTGTCTGATATCTTCAATCCTTGTTGCTCTGGCATAGCCTCCCAGTCCCCCCAGACTGCCTCAGTTTATGAAGCTGGGAATGTATCCCTTCTATCTGACGCCAGCATCAAAGGACTCTAGAATATCAGGCAGCTTAATTGAATTGAATTGACTGAACATCCCTCTGAGAATCCCCATATCACAAACTGGGCTCCTGGCACTTGTCTCCTGTCAGACATTAGCATCTCTACAACTCTTAAGGACAGTTTGTTTACTCTGGCCTTAGCCAGGCTAGGGAAATTTTCAAATCCTTTTATTGGAGATGACAGGGATGGGGGTGGAAGTTGGCAGGAAAGAAGGAGCCTGGCCACACCGTTCTTTGTGAGTTATAGAATTTTCTAAGTGTCCCTGTCCTTTCCCCTCACAAATCCTTTTGTTCGAAGTACACTTGTGTCCAATTCTATGATTCAGCAATTTCCTCTTCTGGACCCTTTCACTTTGGGGCCGCAGCTGCCACAGACCCTTACGAAACAGAATCCACACAATGAAATGACCTAGGAGATAGGTTTGCAAATTGGGAGTGCTAATCTCACAAGAGAACGGAAGAAAAGGTTGGCCGGTCCCACGATTGCGCAAACGAGTGAATAGCGTAGTATACAAAGAGGTAAAAGGCCCTCATATGAAAGAACTTCGAGCAGTGGCTTTCCAGACCCGGGCCTGGGGGTTGGGGGGCAGACACGTACTGAGTCAGTGTCCTTTGATGTCTATCGATGAGTTTTAACCCTCTTTCAGAAAGCCTGGCAACAGAGGATAGCCGTTGTATGGGACAGAGCTGGGAGCAGCTAAGGACCGCCTGCAGAGTCTCAGTAGGGCTCAGAACTATCCAGATTTGGGGATGGGAACCTCTCTCAACTGACAGACCTTAGCCAAGAAAGTGAGAACCTCTGCAGTCACAAGTGAGTTCTCAGGCTCAGATTAAGAGACCTCGATAACAATCCCAAAAAGGCAAGAGAGGGGCAAGTAGGTAAAGTCTGATGCATGGTATGCCCTCCCTGGTTGGGGGTGGGGGTGTAATGCCTTTCAGTAAACTCCCTTGCACCCAGCTTGGCACTCACTTGGGCTCATTTTGCCCTGCACAGACCTCAGAAGCAGAGGTCAGTCTGTGCCCAAAAACCTCAGCCGTTGAAACCTAGTGCTCAATCCAGCACTCTCAGTTGTTCCTGAAATAACTTGTTGCTTGCACACTGTAGCAGTGAGGTCCAGGGCTTTCGGAAAAGCTCAGGGGCTTAAAGGACAGAGAAGACCCACCAGGGATAATAGGAAAGAATGGGATCTTTGTCAGCACCGGGTGAGAGGGGCGGTCAAGGAGCCACGGCCAGTCCCCGCCCCCTCCCTCCCTTTTCCCCTGACCTGGTGGCCTGGTTAGTCTGTTGGTACCCTCCTGGGGCCGCGGGCCTGTGACCCTACTGCGTCGACAGCGGGGGGCGCGGGCCCCCAGCCACTCTTGTTTTTCTTTTCCTGTCACTTTTTCATTCTCACCCCTCCCCTCTCAGTCTTTGGGCTCCGAACAGCTGCTGCTGTAGCTCCTAACTTTGTGCCTTTCTTTCTCCACCCCCCAACCACCACCCCCCCACAACGGCTGTTGGCGTCTTTGGAGACGCGGACGGGCCACCCCGCCAAGGGGGCGTGAGCAGGCGGCCGGTTACGCTGAGGGGGCACGGATGGTGCGGTGGAGACCGGATGGAACGGGAGAGAAGCACGAGGCGGCGAAGGAGGGGCGGCGAGGGGCGAGGGGGCGGGGCGGGGCGGGGCCAGTAGGCCAGGGGCTGGATGTGCCTGTTGCTGGGATGCTGATGGATAGGGTTACACCGCTGCTGGGGCCGACTCGAGGAGGTGAGGGGATATTTTTGGAGGGAAGAGTTTCTGAGTTCGGGATCGCGGAGTGGGGGGAGGGCGAGAGGACACTGAAAGTTCCTCCTACATCTGAGCTTTCGTCTCCATTCAGACCACGTAAAAGGCGCGGTCCCCGCCAGCCTTTGGGTGCCGCATGGACCTTCCCACTCCTCTCCTGTGCCTCGCGTCCGCTGGCCGGCCCCATAGGTCCTTCCAGATCCCTTTCTTCGCTTAGCTTCACTTGCCTGTCTTTGTATTTGTGACTGTTTTCCAGCCCCGGTCCTTTATTTGTCTTAATCTTGAACTGGTCACCGTCGCCGGATCTCTAACTATCTGGAGTCAGATCGAGAAGTACCTGAATGAAGAGTGAGACTTTTGGAGAAGCGGTTTTTGTATCTGCTTAGGTATGCTCCTTGACTTTGTAGTAACTATCGATACTTTTCTATGTGCAGTTAGTCACAGAATTCGGGGCTCTTACTCTCTCTGAACGGTTTGCAGAGAATCTGTTCTAATTCCGTCGTGGGCTTTTTTTTTTTCTTTTTTTTCTTTTTTTCGTTACACATTGACTGGTAAGTGAACTAGGTGCTCACTTTATTGGGGGAAGAAATGTAGATTCGTTGAGGAATGTACACAAGAGGATTGCCTGGCGCTGGGCATCGTGTATTTAGCCACCTATGGGATAAGTATTTATGGCTTAGGGTGGAAAGATTGTTGGGAAATCGTTGGTGTTTTGTTTGGTTTTATATCTGTACTTTTGTATCGCGCCTTGAGGGTATCGTTACTTTCGTGGATGTAAACTTTTCCGAAACTTTAAAGAAAACTAACGGGTAGAGTTCTTGAACTTTCTACTTATTTTCTTGTTGTTGTTGTTGTTTGCTTGCTTACGTGCTTGAATGAGATGCCTTGTGAAATACTCGGAATCACGTTGTCTGGTTCCTTCTCGGTCGTACAGTTGGAAAGTTTTCATCCCGAATTTTGTCTATTTCACAAATTAATTGTTTTAAAATTATTTTGATGCAGAATTCATTTAAGAAATTAGTTATTATCTTCTCGTTATTCTGACAGATTAAAGGGGATTAAGGAATTTAAACACTGATTCAAAACTTTAACACCTGAAAAAGGAGAAATCAACCTTTTTGCTACCTCAGGGCTGGGCTCTGCGCACCACAGTTCCCTGTCTGTGCCTTGCCCGGCTCTGGCGCTCTCTGCCCCCTCCTTTGACATTCCACATAATGAATATACTTGAAATATGATTCTTAAAGTAATATCTGTGTCGTATAGAGTGCGTAACAGGAATACCAGGGAGCTTTCATGGTTTATTTTTGTAAATGACCACCACAGTGAGTTTTTCCATATTTTGTTACCTTACTTTTTGTTTTGTAAAGAACGGAAAATTAGTTCTCAGAAAAGCGTGTGCTCTTGTTTTTCTCTACAAGTGAGATATATGTTAACTTTAATCATTCATCAAGGCATGAAATGTTCGGGAAGGGTTGCAAATTTAAGATAGTCTCCTGAGAATATTCTTGTCGTTTGATAAAATAAATGCCTAATAACAACTTTTTCATTCAACAGTAAATAGAAGCCTAAATGGTAGGATTGTAAAGCATAGTTTTAGGTGAATTTTTTTCACCTGTTTTTGTGTCCGTCTCAAAGCAAAGGATTGAAAGCTTTCCAAAGCAACGTGGCTCCACGTACCTCATCACTGCTGAGTGCCAGATTTTAGCAGAAGAGTAAGTATCTTTCACTGCACTGACTCATTAAGCCCTTGAAGTCCTGATTATAAAGGCAGTATCACCCCTTATTTTAAATTGCTTTCTGCCCACTAATACAATCCTGACATCCTAGGACCTCAAATCCAGTTTTAAGCTCTAGGCAAAACTCCTTGTGCTCTATTCCAGTAAAATTAGATTGACCAAGAAAACGAAATCTCAACTTCCTTTCTAGTATATTGGACCTGGGCTATAAATTGCAGTCGCAGTTCATAATGAAATTTATTCTAGAAATATTTGAGGGAAAGTAAGTTTATAATGGTCGGCTGCTTAGACTTGCAAGCTCTCATGATCTCTCAGATCTTCACATAATAAAAGGTTTGCATTTGTGTGTTCATTCCATTTTTTTCCTTGCTTTCCTTTGTTTTGCTGTGACTTAGAATCAGAGTTTGGCATTATCACCCAAACTTTCACTCAAAATGAAAACATATTCTTCACAAATTCTCATTTTGTTGTAATTACACTAGTGGATTAAATAAGCTAAAGGGCAGATTTAAACTTATTAAACATACATTCTTTGTTACTTTGTTAAAAGTGAGTCATTTTCTGATTAAAAGATTCAAGAATTAAAAGTAATTCACTTATGGAAAAGATCAAAATTTTGAAATGTACAATTTAATATATTATATTTGGTCATACTTTTTGTTCAGCATAATTTGATGCTTAATGATAGTTCAAGACCATAAATCCAGTAGATTTTCTAAAATTAAAAAATAAATGATATTTTAAAATCAACCTTTTTAACAACATCTTGTTCTATGATAAGAAAGGTTGTACTCTTCAATATAAGAAATTTAGTAGGCATATCTGGCAAAATAAAATAAATTCATAGATTCTTTAATAATTTATAACATCTTATTTCTTTAAAAAATATCCTTTTAGTAGAAAGTATCTTTTCTTTTCTCAAACGGAGACAACGTTCAAATCCAGGAAAAACACATAACTTATGACCCCACTGACCATTGCCAAAGAGAAACATAATTTCTCAGTTATGACTGGCATTTTTAGTTTGAACTTCTCTTGGATGCATTACCTTTAAGATGTAACATAAGCGGGATGTAAAGGAATAATAAATAAATAAATGGAATAAGAAAGAATAACAAGGAGGAAAATGTAACATAATTGTTTCTTAATGGAGAAACATTTAACTTTGAAGTTAACATGCCATTGTAGGTCAACCCCAAACTGTTGTAGAGCCCAAATCTGGTAGTGACACCAAAGGATGTTTTGTGAAGAATATAGCTGTTTTTTATCATAGGCCTCAGGACACTAAGAACTAGCATTTCCTAATCCTTGGTTTCTGTTAAGAACCCAAAATTGATCAATATTTTAAAATTTTCTCTAACTTCTCAAGCTTATTTAAATGCCACATTCCCATAGGCATTTATATTCAAAAAATCTTTATGTATTCTCATCTACTTGAGTTATGTATCAGTTCTCCTGATGAGTTTCCTTCCCCCAGCACATACCCCCAGGAATGGGGGATGGAAAGGTAGGTACTAAGAAGAATCTTGATTTTGGTATTTCAATGCATGTGGTAGAAATGCACATTTATTCTAGATTTGCTCTCTCCTTTTTCTCCATTTACACTTGTGTTTAAAGTTTAAAGGTGAGATTGGAAAAATAATTTTTAAAATTATAAGTCACTTGTCACACCAGCCAACTGAAGCCAGCCACTGGTAAAGTCCAATTATATTTGTGTCCACTCTATTTTCTGCATATATGTGTACGCACAGAAAAGTGCTAGCCACTGTCAGAAGCATGCTACGCACAGGTTTGTTTGGGCTTTTGTTTCTTTGGAAGTTCTTTTGTTTATTTTTGTTTGTCTTTTGGGTTTTGGAGTTACTTGGTGTTTTGAGGGATTTTTTGTGGGATTTTTTTTCCATGATGAAACCTGTGACCATTCTTCCTCAACCTGTCACGTAGCTAGGATTACAGACGTACACCAGCATCATTCTATATCTTTCTATCCTAAAGTTCTAACTTTTAGAGTCAGTCTTTATGTATGCCAAAAATACTTAATCGCTGAGACTCCAAATCATTATTCTATTTCATCTGAAGTATTATTTCTCTGCTTGTTTTATTGAAAAGCAATATACTCTGCTCAACTGCTGTGTCTTTGGTTAACAACCCATTACTGTTAAGTTCTCCAGCAATATTTAAATTTGTAAATATATTCTATACAGAAATTGCTAAATAGGACACTGAGTGCTATCTTTAATTTTTTTTGTTTTCATCCATATAAACTAATATGTTAAGTCACTGATTTCCCTTGAGATTAAGTCTCCCTTTGTGGTTAAGGCTGGCTTCAGACACGCTTCTCTTCTCCTGTCTCAGCATCCTGAGTGCCAGGGTTACAGGAGTAATCCTTTGGCACCAGGCCCAAAGTCTACATTTCCAAGTTTAAAAGTTTTCATTGCCTACAATGTGGCAATTTCAAACATTTTGATTACATGAACGTTTTGTATTTATTTGAGAATAGTACCTCTTGTGCACATTTTTAGGGAAAATCTCATTAATATTGTTTTTAATGTTCAACATTTTGTGCTTTTTCACAGACTATATTTTTTAATCAAGCTGACTGGCTAACTCATAATTATTTAAATATTACAAAGATTCATTTCTAAAGCTATGTAATTTGGAAAAACATTGAAATAATGGTGGTGGTGGGGTGGTGCGCATGTGCGTGTGCATGTGTGTGTGCGAGTGTGAGTGTGGCATCTGGTCTGTGTCTGGCTTGATCCTGTGCCGTTAATCTCCACATTCTCTTAAGAACTACTAAAGACTCCACTGGAAGCTGTGTTGAACATGTATGTAATTATTGTTACAGAAGCAAATAAATAGTAATAGTCCTCTAATTTTATGACAGAAAAGAATTTAAGATGAGAGTTTTAATTATTCACTATAGCAACTGTTCTATAAAACATCATGGGGTTTAAATAACTCTTCTCAGGCTTCAGTATAGAAAAGATTAGGCCATTTAATTTTTCTGGTTTTTTTTGTCATTTCTTCTACTGTGTATATTCAATCATAAATTATGTTTTCCTAGAAATATAGTTCATATGTATATGTATTGTGGCCTAATTAAATATTTGAAAGATGATAAGAAGTCTTTAAAGTTTGCTAATATAAATACATAGTTCATAGTTCACTTCAAGAACCATCTATGGCGGCTGGAGAAGTGATTCAGAGGTTAAGAGCACTGTCTGCTCTTCCAGAGGTCCTGAGTTCAATTCTGAGCAACCACGAGGTGGCTCACAACCATCTGTAATGGGATCTGGTGCCCTCTTCTGGGCTGCAGGCATACATGCAGGCAGAATACCTAATAAATAAATAAAGCTTAAAAAAAGAGAGAACCATTTATCAATCACTTCAAGTACCATTGATCACTCCATTTCCTAATTATTTCTGGAATTATTGTCATTATTACATATTTTAATGTTTTACTATATTCAGTTTGTTTTATATAAGTGGCCCATTTAACAAGTAAGTTTGTGCAGTAGGTCTATATAAATATGTATAAACTCATTAATCTGGAAACGGTGGTGCATTTTCACAAATAAATAGTACCACAAAATAGTAATTAATATCCCTAGAAAATTAAAATCCTTCTTGAATTTTGAATGCTGGTATTTAAGTGGGGAAATTAAGTTAGAGTATACTAAAGTAAGAGCATTCTAAGCAAGCAGGTAGATGTCATGTATTTGCCACATGTACTTTAATTTGTTTTGTTTTGTTTTTGTTTTTCGAGACAGAGTTTCTCTGTATAGCCCTGGCTGTCTTGGAACTCACTCTGTAGACCAGCCTGGCCTCAAACTCAGAAATCCTCCTGCCTCTGCCTCCTGAGTGCTGGGATTCAAGGTATGCACCTCCACTGCCCGGCCCACATGCACTTTCATTTGTAAATTTAATACCTTGATTTAGATGTATTACCAACTTTATTCCTTATTAGTATATGAGGATAAGGTATTTTTCCTTTCTGAGACATGCAAATTAGAAATCGATTTTAATGCAGATTATACAAGAGTGAAAAGCCAAAGTTAAGAGTTCACAGTCAACCAGGTGGTGGTAGCACATGCCTTTAATCCCAGCACTCTAGAGGCAGAAGCAGTTGGATCTCCAGTTTGAGGTCTATAGAGTGAGTTCCAAGACATCCGGGACTACACAAAGAAACCTTATTCAGAAAAAAGGAGACCACACAGTCTTATGTGGATGAATTAAGTGATAAATATAGATTATAGGGTACAAGGTAAATTGGGTTAGAATATAAACCGGAAAGAACCTGATATTAAGGCACTTCTCTGTTTTGGCCTCCAGATTATGTGAATGGAGCATAACCGAAAAGTCATGAAAGTCTTACACAGTGTTATCTTAGTTCTAAGTGCACTTTGTCTGAGTTAGGACTGTAGTTTAATGGTAGACTCCCTCCTCAATATGTGCAAGGCCCTGGCTTTGACTCATAGCACTGCAAAGGAGGAGAAGCAAGACCAAAGTGGGAGGCAGCCAAGGAAGAAAACAACTGAATGCCCTTTCTCAAAAGAAATTAAACTTTGAAATGTCCCTCCTGGTTCCACACAATATCAAGTATATGCCAAATGCTACTTCATATGCTACTTATTAGATGACTCTATGGATGAATAATGCTTAGAATGGTACTTAGCATATACTTAAGGACCAATATCCAATCCATTATTGCTGTTACTATTTTTTTCTTTTTAAAAGATTTATTTACTATGTATACAGCTTTCTTCCAGAATATATGCCTGCAGACCAGAAGAGGGCACCAGATCTCATTATAGATGGTTATTAGTCACCAGGTCCTTGCTGGGAATTGAACTCAGGACTTCTGGAAGAGCAGACAGTGCTCTTAATCTCTGAACCTTCTCTCCAGCCCCCTGTTTCAACTATTTTTAATGTTAGTTTTCCTGTATGTGTGAATGTATTAGTATGTGTGTGCACGCACATGCATATATGTGGGTTGTGTAGGTCTGTGTGTGTAAGTATATGTAGGTGCATTCTCACACAATAAAGTAAATGTGGAGACCAGAGGTCAATCTCTCTCCACCTTAATTTTTTGAGATGGGTTCTATGATTAAACCTGCAGCTTTCTAATTGATACACTGGCTAGCCAGCAAGCCTCAGGGTTCCTTCTACCCATCCTCAAAGTGCTGGGACCCTAGACATGCACTACTGCGCTCGGGTTTCCATAGGCGCTGGGGCACTGACCACAAGTCCTCATGCTTGTGCCCCAGGCCTGTTACCCATAGAGCCATCTGCCCGACGTTTTAGTGCTTGTTTTCTTTAATTAAACTTCTTGAAATTCTCTGAGAAGTCATTTGTGGCAAAAAAAAAAAATAATCATGTCTTGGTGAGTTAATAATATAGTGTACAACACGATGAATACAATTAATAACATTATAGTATGTATCCAAAACTAGAAGGAATGCGAATACACTCATCATGAAGAAATGATCAAAGCTCCTATGAGTTGATTTACTACATGAATCAAAACATCCCATTGTACCTTATAAATATGTGTCAATCCAATGCAATGTATGTTTTAATGGGGTCATTTCATGGATGCTATCTGGTAAACATTGAATTACAGTGGGTGTGGACTTTAACTTCAGCTTCAGACAGGGACTAGGGTTGTCCTGAAAGGAGCCTGGAGGTAAGCTCTGATTATGTCGTCTGATGTTGAGTGACCTCTTTGTGCTCACCCCTCATTATCTGGTGAAGAACCAGAAATATTGGCAACTGCATCATTCCTGAGGTGGCCATCTTCAGAGTCTTTTTCCTGGTCCAACTGTTGTATTCATGAGAAAATGTCGTTGAAATGTGCTCTCAATAGATGCTGTTAGAGACATTCACACCTTTTTATTTAAATAAAATAGATTTCTCTGATATTAGCCACTCAAAATAGCAAATACCAAATAAATAAATAAACAAATAAATAAATAAATATTTAAAACCAAAAATAGCAAATACCTTGAGTGATTTTTTTACAGAAATGATTTTATCTGTAAATTATGAAGCCTTTATTTTTAATTTTAAGCTTGCACTTCTGTTCATGACATGCACAGGGAAAGCCAGCGGCTCTCAAAATAGTAGCTCACTTATGTAGTAAACTTCATTATTTAGCAAGCGCTCTTTTCTTTGGGAATACAGCATCTGATTTCGAGCACTTTGTAATTGGGACTGTTTTCTGGCGATTGCAGGTAAACTGTCCAGCTTTCATTCAGCATTTCTGAAGCTCCTGTCAAGTACTAAGCAGTGAAGAATACAAACAAAGCAGAACTTGCCTAATAAAGGGCAAAGCAAGAATTTGACCCCAGGTCTTTTGACCATCAGACTTCACAATAAAACAATTCACTCTACCTTCTCTGACATAAAAAGATACAGAACAAATAAATATAACAGCACCTAAGTAAAAAAAATAGTAACAGCACCTGTTCTCTTTCACCACTAAGCCCTGTTAATTCCCTACGTAATTAACACGGATATCAAAGAAATACAAACTGTGTTTTGTATAAAGTTAAAAGTTAGCTTCAAACTGAAAACCTAGAGCAGGAAAAAAATCTAAAAATATATTTTTAAATAATTTCCTTCCAATCATATCAACCAGTATTTACAAGAAAATTCCTAATCAGGTTACACATATGATATATTTTACTGCTTTCAACATAAGTTGAAAATAATGTCTGAGGTTCATCTATTCTTTTAGAAATGAGTTGTACATAGTCTAGTTAAGCATGTATGTAGGAAACTTCTAAATCATTGTTGTTGTTGGAGCAGACAGAGTCAGGTATCAGAGCTGCATATTTTAAATATCCTTGTTT
Source organism: Apodemus agrarius (assembly GCA_964023405.1). Taxonomy (NCBI): domain Eukaryota; kingdom Metazoa; phylum Chordata; class Mammalia; order Rodentia; family Muridae; genus Apodemus; species Apodemus agrarius. The sequence goes on along the minus strand of OZ030010.1, from coordinate 68,763,281 downwards.
TCTTACAGCAGAATAACAGTGAATGCGCATATAGATCATCCATTTAATTGAACTGTTGCAGTTATCCCAAAAGAATATTGCCTTCTGTTCCTTTTGTTTGTTACACTGGGTGTTTATGGTAAATGTGTCCAGACACATAGTTTAGCTTCAAAATTTATGTAGTGAGAATTTTTTTAAAAAAAAAAATCTTGATTTCAACAAGCAATCAGCACTTTTTAAATGTAACAGTTTCTTAAATTCTGAGATTGAAAAGGCATGAGTCTAGACCCACCTTGGAATTAAAAGTATAAAAAGAGCTAAGAAGCCCTAATGTGTCTGCTTTAACATTTTCTGATCAATCTCTAAAGCCTTTTTTGCTTCTAAAATGCATATTGCTTCTTTTGTGTTTTGTAATTCCTTATTTTGGCCACAGTCAATAAATTTTATTCATACACAGTAAATTTATCGAAATTAATCAGGAGATTTGTAGTTGCACAAATGCCACTCAGAGTTTTGTGCTTTTTCTGACAAAGCTTTTTTATTTTTTGTCTTCTTTCAAGTTCTTTTACATTAACTCATTACAGTCATAGGCCAATTACAGTACAAAGTAGTAGCAGCATAATAGTGAATTTGTAAGGAAAATGCAATAGCAGAATGGAAGCATCTACGGGATTTTTTTTTTCAGGAGACTTCAAGAGCCTGAAAAGCAAAACTACTAAAGCTTCATTGAAAAAGGTACTTCACCTTATAGAGTAGTTAATTGACTACTTAATGAGGTGGAAAATAGATTATGTTGGGAAAGGGGTATTTAATGAAGCAACCCTAGAAATTCTCTACACTAGAAAAAAATCCTTGGCAACGAGCCTTTGTCAAATTGTCCTTAATTGTATACTTATCTATCTTACTTGTGCCTAATGGACGAAAGCTGTATTTAGAGCAGTTGTTAAACTACACTGTAGATAGGAAAGATGTATGTTTTTGTTCCTTTAGTCCACTTTTGCCTGTAATAATACTGATATAACTATGGAATTTCAGTTCTAGAGCTTTTACATTTTGTTGATATTTTGTTATATATGCTTAAAAGGATAAGTGTGTCTTCTTTGAAATAATTGTGATATTATTATTATTATTATTATTATTATTATTATTATTATTATTAAGTTTTGGTGGTGGTTATATAAAGTCATAGTACCTTAAATTTTTATTGACATTATTTTATTTTTTGTGTATGTGAATGCTTTGTCTACACGCTTGTACACTATGTGCAGGCCTGGTGCTTATAGAAAAGAGCATTGGATCACTTGGAGTTTGAGTTACAGGAGGTTGTATTCTGTAAGCCACCATGTGGGTGTTCGGAACCGAACTGGGGTAGTCTAAAAGAGCAGCCAGTGTTCTTTACCTCTCAGTTACCTCTCAAGCCCCCAAATAGTCATACTATCTTTAAGAAATTAAAAGTCAGCCGGGCGGTGGTGGTGCACGCCTTTAATCCCAGCACTTGGGAGGCAGAGGCAGGCGGATTTCTGAGTTCGAGGCCAGCCTGGTCTACAGAGTGAGTTCCAGGACAGCCACGGCTACACAGAGAAACCCTGTCTCAGAAAAACCAAATCCAAAAAACCAAAAAAAGAAAGAAAGAAAGAAAGAAAGAAAGAAAGAAAGAAAGAAAGAAAGAAAGAAAGAAAGAAATTAAAGGTCTAAATATGATTTTAAAGGTGAAAGGGAATTGGATAATTTAACTACCCATACTGTAAAATAGAATAGAGGTAACTTAACCTGTAAGACTTAATGATTTAAAAGTCCAAAAAGGAAACTGAACCCATATAATGTTTGGTTGTGGGAAAAGAATTTTCAGATGCTTCTATTTTAGAAAATCTGATACCAGTTATAATTTCAGAACAAGTAAAACTTCTTTCTCAATTTGTACTAAAGAGTAGTTTGCTCCCTCAGCCTGTCCACTGTGAATCTGTTGGCATATGGATGTCATGGACAGCCAACAAATTGTAGCAGAGACATAGCAAATTTTATCAACTTAAGATGACTTAGGGACAAGTGATTGTAAATTAGAATGAACTTTAGCATATAGGAGTGAGAAAGAAGAGAAGAAGGACAGGAAGAGAGGAGATTGAATGGGGAATTGAAAGGAGATTAAGGAGAGAGATAGGAGATGGAGAGAGAGGAAGGAGGGGAAGAAAGAAGAGAAGGGGAGGAAGAGGAGGGAAGTGAGAGAAAGGAAAGAAGGGGAAAGAGAAGAGGAAGAGAGGAAGGAGGGGAGAGAGGAGTGGGAGAGAGAGGTGGACAGAGAGATTCTGCTTTAAAATGATATTCTAAATTGGTCAATTCATCCATCAGAATAGACCACAAAGCAAGGACGTTTGCCTTATATTAATCCAATACCTTGATTACAAAAGATATATCTAGAATAATGTAAGTAGCTTGGCACTCCTGAGGACTCCTCAAACCTGAAAGTATGTGGTTTTCCCCACTAGATACAATCCAGATTTCTTCATGACTCCAAAGTTTTCTTTTCAAAATACTTACCTTTAAACAAATGATATTCATGAATAAGGAGTCTCCTGAGGCCACTTTAAAAACTTGGAAGGAAATGATGCCATCAAATTATCACATATAAGTGTTCTTTTACTAAATACTGTGGAATTATCACAAGACCCTCATTTCAAGACTTGCCTCCCTCCAGAGAGCATCTTCTCTTGAGCATCTTCTCTCTCTATCTTGAAAGTAATCACATTTTCCTACCCGGTTTTCATCTAAGTGTTTATTTTGTGGTTTAGTGCCATCTATAGATGAAGTATTTCAATCAAGGAAGAAATAAGAGTTTAAATGTTTGGGTTTAAATTTTTACATTAAGTTTGAGCTATTGGGTTTAGTGTCTAATACACCTAAGCTAATTTTTGTATTTCTAACATAATTAATGGGAACTAGTTAATTCTTACAGAGATCTTTACAATATAAAAACCTTACTTATAATCAATGCTATAAATTGGATCTCAGTTTGCTTGACCTAGATATAAGTGGATCAAATAGCCAATGACTTGTTTAACTAAACCCTTATTTGTATTACTTAAGTGCTATCTTTCTTTGTCTTCACATGAATGAAGAGAAAACAATCAAGCAGAAACTGTCAACTCTACACTTGGTTGGTTCTGTCATTTATGAAGATTAATGATTATTTTAAATGATGTCTTAACAATTCTATTTAACTCAATCATTCCATTTAACTCAATCATTCCTAGAAAGGAAAATTAAGATGAAATTTTTCAGATGTACCTTGTCCTGTTTTGTCATTTAAAAAGCATGATTGTGACTACATTGAATAATTTCTAAGTTTCTGTTTGTTTATTTTAGAACTATCACTTAATGTGAAATCCAATCCTTTTTGAGTCGATGGAACATCAACTCGCACCCATTCTTTCTGAAATACCTCCGACAGCGCCAGTTATCAATGGAGATCCCATGTGCCCTGTAAGAGAAGTGTTGCTTCTTTTTTGTTTTCACTATAACTGGAAATGTTACGAAATCTGGCATTGGCTTTTATTGGGTTTTATGGTCTATTACTTGGAATGTTTTTGATTTTGGTTTTGGTTTTCTTTTTATGCCTTTTGAAAATAACTTTAAGACATTTGACAATAGCTTACTTACCTATATAACATTTCTTTTTAAATTAATTTAGCTGCTTTTTTATACTTCTTTGCACAAGTTGAAAGGTCTATTTCTATACTGTTACATATCTACTATTTACAATTTCCTAGTGTATAATGTTTGAAAGTATGTGTTTAATGAAGACTAACATTCCTTCATGCTCATTCAGTAATAACTTCAATTATATAATATTTGAAATTATTGTATTTGAATAGCTATTAATTGATTTCTAGAATAAAAGGGTGTAATTAAGATTTAGCATTTGCCCCTTAATAGATTCAGGAGAAGGCATAACTCAATATATAATGTAAAAAGATGACGAACTTTTTGTCTCTTGAAAAAAAAAGCAAAGATGATACTTTCTCATAACAGTCAGAAATGATTGAGATATATGCATGCATAAAAACATCAAAATGATATTCAGTTTTATTATTATTGTATGATAATAAAATGTGTTACTTCTAAAAGTGAGAAAAGTAAAAAAAAATTGTAAGCAAAATTACATATTTTTTTTTAGGTGGAGAGTTATCTTCTGGACCCTAATGCCATGGCAGTGTGTTCTAATTATTCACAGATTATGACTGAGCCCAAGATGTATAATAATACCTGGACTTGTCCCCAGCCCTGGTCTCAAGTATGTCTGAATTTTACCTTCAGATAAATTGTGTTTTCTGGGGTTTCATTTATTTGTTTATAGAGGTTTTGTTCTGAGGGTAGATACAGAGGAGAATGTTGTCTTTCCACCTCAATGCACCTATTTTCTATGACCTTATTAAGTTTTACTTGGGTGGGGGAATGAACTGCTCTTACTAAGGGGTATTGAATTTCTGTTAAGTATCCACTGACACAATTGTACTCTTCTTGAGCATTTTGAAATCCCTATAATTTGGGATCCTAAATGTTATTCAAAAAAATGATAATACTGACTTTTTCCATAGACTTATGAAAACATGCTATTAAATAATTAATTACCTATTTCTAGATTGTATTTGTTCAAGTGAATCCTGGAGAAATCCTTACCATAAAGTCTGATGATGGGTCCATTCAGAACATTCAAGGTTTGTTAAAATAATGTTCTTACTGTTTGGAAGACTAAATATTCTTCTTGAAATATTCCTCATAGGCGCTTAGCACCAACAAAAGAAACAAAGCTAATCTTGCTTATCTTTCTAGAAATCTTCAAAAGTAATTTTTAAAAGATGAAAGGAAGTTGGTTGAGGAATTGTACTTGGAGATCAGACATTGTAAATAATGATTTTTACTTAGAGTTTTACTTCTGACTTCAATTTTTAATCACTTACCTTACAATATGACCTGTGCTAAAACTTTTAATTTAATAGTAAAATCTTTGAAGTGGTAAATGTACTTCAGATTAATACAGAGGACTATACTTTATGTCCAGTGAGATGTTTGTAAATATGACAGACTAGAGACTATCAAAAGGCAATGAAAATAGTTGCATATACTTTTAATGTTTGCATCAAATTATAAGGCCACAAAAAGACATATCAGGATGTGTAAGCCAGCTTTTATATACTTCTGCATTGACAAATATATCTATATTTTCAAAATTAAATGGCATCTGAAATATAGTGGCATATCTTCTTATCAAATTAGATTCAGGCTTATTGAATTTATAAAGCACAGTATAACTGATGAACAGAATAAAACAAAATGTTTCAAAAGCAAATGCATCACACATTCTCCTCTTAATGACCTTTCCTCCTCTTTTAAAAAGATGCAAGTATATATCTCTTTACTTCATGGATGTACATAATGTATTGTGATTGTAGCGTCGTTGCTCTCTCTTGCTCCTCCCCCCATGATACCCTTCCTTTTCTCATCTCACCTCCCTTCTGCTTTCATGGGTGTGGTTGCTTGGTTTTGGCGACCCTATTCAGTTTAGTTAGGGTTACTTGCATGACCATGGGCGAAGGGTTTTGTATAGAAGTGTGTATCTTAGGAATGGCTATACTGCAGAAGAAAATGGCTACTCCTTCCAACCACTATTAACGGCCAGTAATTCTTCAGGAAGGTGTGGGAACTTGTGAACCCTCGCCCCTCTAGAAAGAGTTAACTACCTAGAAATCTTCTAATTTTAAACATTCTGTCAAAAGGTAAATCTCTTGTTATTCACCAATCTGTACAATTTAAGCAACAAAACTAGATATACATTATATAAATATGTATCATATACATACAATGAATGTTTAATTGGTCAGTTTTAGACTGCTCTACAGATGGGACCTTCAGGTAGCTCATTTATTCACGTTTCCAACAAATATTTCTTTCATACCTGGCATGCACCATCATTGCACTGTATACCTAGTAATAATAATGTCCGAGAGAAGACACACATATAAAGTATTACATTGCATATAATAATTTTACTATACTATTAAATACTATAGTATACTATAGTATATATAATGATACTATACTATTATAGTATTTTAATTATGCATATACATTTTATTATGTGTAAAACAGAAATAATCTCAAATTTAAAGTCAATAATAAAGCTATTGCTTTATATCCATAGACTTACTATTAACTATTTTAAATTAAGATAGGTTTTTTTTTGCTTTATGCTAATTGTTTTATATTCTAAGGTGATTTTGATCTACTGCTGTGCCAGGAATGACAGTAACGAGCCAGAGGCTCAGTAAATGTACTTACCAGGTCAAAATAGATGCAGAAAATATTGATTAAATCTGCAGAATTCGAGGCATGGTGGGCAGTTTGTGGCAGATAATCATCCCCTGAAAGGGAGTGGGTTTCTTTTATACAGTTAAGGAAAGTTAGTCTTCTTTCATGTGCCATTTGCATAGGTCTATATTTGGATACATAAGCAAGCATATTAATATTTTGTTAAGTAGTAAATAGTATAGTATGAATTGTTGGGGTTTTGGTCATTTGAAATAAGTTACCATGGATCCTTAAGATTTATTGGACTTTAAAACAGGGCATACTCATACATCTTTAATCCTAGCACTCAGGAGGCAGAGGCAGGAGGATCTCTGTGAGTTTGAGGCTAAACTGGTCTGCATAGTTCCAGAACAGCCAGGGCTATAGAGAGAGACCTTGTGTCCAAAAAAAGTATTATTAGGCTTTTAATATTTGTATAAAACCTCACAGGGCACTGTGGTCAGGCTGCACATAGTGAGGGGCTGATGGTTAAAATGTGGGGATTTTTCTTTTATTTTTAGCCTTTTTAGCTCTAAATTTGCTCCCTGACAAAGTAGTAAGATCAAGTCATTGGTAAGGGGCAAAGATCATCATCTGGTACTTCTTCAATGTTCAGAAGGATTATCAAAGGGACCTTATTGATGTTGCTGATAATATCGTAGTGTTCAAAGACCATGGGCAAAACATAGAAGGTTTAAGCATTTTGGAGGGGAAGGGAAGAATGACTATCTCAAGATGTTGATGGCCTGAGTGTAACATCAACTTGGAGATTGTGAAGTCCTTGATGGAGGAAGACAAGAACTGATGCCAATGGTAATGCTAATGGCCCTGCAATAGGACCATGGGAACTTAATGACTTTTAATATGAAAAATAGCAATCATACCAAATGGTTAAGTGAAAAAGACAGAGAGGGTGAGGGAGGAAGAGACAGAGGCAGAGAGAGAGAGAGAGAGAGAGAGAGAGAGAGAGAGAGAGAGAGAGAGAGAGAGAGAATCCCAGGAGATGAAAGCCAATCAATCCCATGAGTCCTTCCATAGGAGCCATACCTCAAAGGTTCTCTCCACTTAATTAGATGCCTGCTCTTTTAATCTTATAACTGTATCTTGTACTATCCCTTCTTAATTGGCTTATATATGACATTTCTGTCCCAGGGCCAGGCAGGTACTCTTTGAGCTACTGTAAACAATTCTACCAGTTTAATATTCTAATTGAAACCTTTAGAAAATTAAACTGGCCCTGAAGGGATTTTGAGGGATACCTAAGTATAGTCTAGTCCCAAAGACTATTATGGCCAACAGGTATTATAAGAATAAGAAGCCAATATGAGTACTCTTATTCTGGTACCTATATCTGCCATGACGGCTTATTCCACCGAGAAGGGGATCAGATGAAAAGTCCTCTAGGTCAAGAGATTACAAAAGAAGGTACAGGGAGGAGATGGTTGAAAGGAGCAACCTGGATATCAAGAGCATTGTACAAGTATTAAATAAATGAATGAGAACATACCAAGAGACCGTACTTCTACATAGGAAGGAGGCGGCTGAGGAAGTAAGGCATGTGGTGATGACTAGATAGAAAAGTACGTGATTAGGACATTTTAAAAGGAGGAAGTTGATGCATGAAGGAAATTGTAGCAAGCCAAGGCCATTCCAAGAAAGAGCTGAAGCTGAGGGATTTCATGTTGAAATAATTAACTGTTAGATTTTTCTAATCCTAGTAGAATTGGGGAAAATTGATTTGGACCCACTATTGGTCATTATCAGAGAGAGAGGAAATAGGAAAAGCTTTCTGAGAAGAAACAGAATCTTGTCAAAGAGACAGACTGCAGTCACTAAGTGGCTAGCTTGATGGAGTTGGGAGTTTTAATCTAGAAGCATTTAAGAACACATGCCTGTGAGTGTTGTAGATTGTCTTGGATTGGGAGTATTTGAGAAAGAGAAGGTATGTTCTTCTTGTCTTTTTGTCCTCTCTAAGAGGAGAGTGAAGTCACATGATGAAATATGCCCAGAGAAATGGACTTTTCCTTGTGGCCCTAACAAAAATGGAAGTCTGGCTTAAAAAGACAATCTGGTGAATAAAGGGATATAGAACAGACATCTGTATTTCTTCTAACCATATGAGTGTTGAAAAGTGTCCCTCATGATAGTGATTCCATTAGAAGTATATATGGAGGGAAACTGTCAGTTGGGTTCATTTAAATGGAGTGGCTGGGTACAACATGATAGTCTAGTTAGGAGTTGTAGTCAGGCAAAGCCAGAAATCCTTTGCAAGAGTTGTTATTTTATTAGAGGGAATCATGGAGCCTTTGGTAAAGGCGATGAGGGAAAATGACTGTAGAGTGTAGGAATAGAAGTGAGAGGATAATGAAAGTCACAATGGTTAAAATTACCATGGAGTAATTTTAGGGAGGTGGGTAAGAAATATAATAATAATAATAATAATAATAATAATAATAATAATAATAATGGTTGTGAAGATGCAAAGAAATCTTCTGTACCATATAGGAACACAGTGATGGATGAAGATGGAGGAAGTGAGTCAAAGGAAGTGATAACTTCAGTCCAAGAATCAGTTAAGAAATCTCCCTAAGGACCACAAGATGGCTCTGCAGGAAAAAGGTCTTGCCATGCAAACCTGCAAACCTGAATTTAATTTCCAGAGCCCAAGAGCAAGGGGAGAACTGACTCCTGACATTGTTCTCTAGCCTCTCCCCATGCCTGCCCACAGTCACACATACACATTTAATTCATACACATAAAATACATACATACATACATACATACATACATACATACATCTCTCTGAAGGAAAATGTCTAGGATGAGTTCCCTAAACTGAGTTGAGTGTTGTAGAAAGAATATCAAGGGAATATGAGGAAAGAGCTTGTAAAATTATATCATAGAACATTTTTCAAAAAGAACTAGCTATTCATTGGGATCTAGGGCACTTTAAGAGTCTGTTTCACCTTGAGTCTTACTATAAGAGGAGTCAGAACTCTAAGGGGTTCATGGAAGCAGGCCTTTTGAGCTAGGGGTGGGCACAATATTCGCACTGGACTGATGAAGCCACGTGAAACTCAAATCCTGTAAAATCCCACCCTTCCTAAAAAGTTTCTTAGCAGGTTTCATCTAGAGCACCAGAGTCAAAACACAAGTGTTGCAGTAACTGGAAAGACTGTGTGTGCTGTTAGTTTAAGTCCTGATATGTTGACATTTTTGGGCGGAGATATGGGCCTTTGAACATAACAACCTTGTAGCAGCATGAAGACAGTTTTTGAAGAATTAGAACAATGTTTTGCTCTGAAGTGGACTTATCTGAGTTACAGATTAATATTCACATACTGAAGGAGGCTACTCCTACGGAAAAATTTAAGGGAGGAAAGGTCTCGGTACAGATAGGTTTTTTGTTGTTGTTTTTGTTGTTGTTGTTGTTGTTTTGTTTTGTTTTGTTTTGTTTTTTGGGGTTTTTTTGTTTGTTTTGTTTTGGTTTTTGTTTTTGGGGTTTTTTTTGTTTTTTGTTTTTTGTTTTTGTTTTTTTTGTTTTTTGTTTGTTTGTTTGTTTTTTTGTTTTTTTTTTTTTTTTTGGTTTTTGGTTTTTCAAGACAGGGTGTAGCCCTGGCTGTCCTGGAACTCACTCTGTAGACCAGGCTGGCCTCGAACTCAGAAATCCGCCTGCCTCTGCCTACCAAGTGCTGGGATTACAGGTGTGCACCACCACGCCTGGCACAGATAGGGTTTAAACATCAGGGAAGATAAGGTTATCCTGAAATCTCTGAGGTAAGACTGCTGAGTAACTTGAGTGAAAGGGGTCCTGCCATTATGACATAAACAGGAGCTGAGAGTTTGGGTAGACAGGAATACAAAGGAAAGCATCTTTAAAGTCTAACACTGGGAACCAGAAGATGTTAGAGGGTGTCTGTTCTATGAGGGTTAGGGACTGGAAACAATGGCATAGATCAGAACCTCATTCATAGTCCTCAAATCTTGGGCTGTTCTGTGGTATGGCCAAACAGGGGTGTCGCATGGGGAGTTAAGGAGTATAGTAGCCCAGAATTTATCAATGAAAGACTAAGTTTTTCTTGACTTCAGACTTGAAAGGATATTGAAACATTCCAGATAAGCTGTTAGGATCCTTAAGGGCAACTATGATAGGATTAGCTCTTAGGGAATATCCAAGAATGAAGATATCCTATTTCAGGGGGAATTCTTGTATGATGTAGACATCTACTTTGGAGAATATATGGAGGACCTTTGAGGCCCTGGACAGCAACATATCACTTCAGGACAAGAGAGACAGAATTAAGTAAGCCAAAGAGCCTCTGGACCCTTAAGTGGATCTGAAGTTTAAACATTGATGTCCCTGCCTAGGAGGGGAACAGATCAGCTAGGTTGGACCAGAAAAGAAATGAGTGAAAAGCTGTTTGCCTGTCATACAGGTTTAAAAGTTTATCAAGCAGGCTTGCCATTAACATCAGGGAGGAGGGCCTGAGATCAAAGTGCCAAAGATGAGAAGGTAGTCAAGATACAAATGTTCACTTTCTTACTAATAACTATTTTCATCCCTACCAGTTCTAGAACTGCTAAAGGCTCATCTGTAGAGATGGAGAGCACAAAAGTCTGTAGAGCCTTGGGGTTTGTCTAAGTTACTATTGCTGTGAGGTGACATCATGAGCAAGGCAACTTATGAAAGAAATTTAATTTAATTCACAGCTTGCCTACAGTTACAAAGAGTGACTCTACAACCATCAGTGTGGGAAGCATGGCAACACGTAGCCAAGTATAGTGGAGCCGTAGCTGGAAGCTTACATCTTATCTAAGAACTGGAAGAAGAAAGAGAGACTAGACCTGGCTTAGGCTTTTGAAACCTCAAAGCCTAATCTGAGAGAGATTCCTCTTCTAAAAAGGTCACAGCTACTTCAAGGCCACACACTTCCTAATCTTTCCTAACTGTCCACCATCTGGGAACCAAACATTCAAATATATGAGCCTATGGGGCCATTCTTATTCAAACTACAAGGCCTTATAAGTCCTTAGGGAGAGGGGTGCCTCTTTCCTTACTAGAAACAAAATGTAAGAAGAAAAGGAAGACAATGAGGCAAGCCCACATTGGTAGGGAGAAGTCTTTTTCTAAATAAACCAGAGAATGGCTTTCAGCAAAGAAAGGAAGAGGGTAAATTTTGTTTACAGGCTAGAATTTTTATTGGAGCTAAAGAAGGAACTGAGGTCAGGATGGGCCAGGTAGTAATTATGCGTAAACTAGGATGTGCAGGAATGATATTAGTGGTGTTGATTTGAGGAAGTTGACTATGGAAAGTTGTAACTGCTGGCCACCGGAAGGCTGTTCGAGCTGGAATGTAAGCACAGGAAGAAGGGGGCATTCAAGCTGGAATGTGGTTTATAGTGAGGAAGGGAGTGGAGTGGAGTGACCTCCCAAGTCCTATTCTTGAACTCTTGATTTTGGCTCTATGGCTCCAATAGAAGGTGAGGCAGCCATAGGCTCTCTTTGCTCAGAAGGACATGAGGCTTGGAAGTGAAGGGCCTGCCAAATAAGGATAGCTTTGGCTTGTTCTTGAGAGGTTGCACAAGAGTTTGTGACTCAGAAGGTTGCTAGGGAGAGGATCATGTGCACATCCAGGTGTGTCTTGACAGAGGTCAAGATCTGTATTCAGATGAGTAAATAAGAAAAGTAGAGTAATATTATAGGTTACAGGAAGGTACCCTATAATTCTTCACATGGCACACACAAGGCCTGAGAGCCACGAATTCAGAAGATTCCAATGGTGGATGCCAGGCAAGGGGAAAGGTCAAAGAAGGCTATCTGGAAGAACTGCCCTGGGGTCAGCATTTGATGTTAGAGTGAGTATGCCAGAGGAAGGGCTCTAAAGAGAGCACTTCCAAGGTTAAGTTGTGAAGGTGCTGTACTGGATTTTAGAGAAAGTGTGGGTAAGACTCAAATGGCAGATGGAGATGGAGTTGTAGAGAGACAGAGGAGGATGGAGGGTGGGAAAAGAAGGACAGGAAGAAGGGAAGTCAGGACAGTGGCCTCTTCCCTAGCAACTGATGAACCGGGATTTGCTAACTGATTGCTAAAAGGTACACAGTTCGGTTAGTCTAAGGGGTTCACCAGACTGAAAAGAAGGAGGTGTGTTGGTGTGGTAGATGGGGAAGGTGTGGTTAACATGCAGTTTCACACAGAAGGCTGCCAAGAGGTAGGTAGGAAAGAAATGCAAAGGATGTAAAAGGTGACTTGGCAGCCAGGCAAAGGGCCTTTTGGTTTGACCTCCTAAGGAGATGTTGAGGGGGTTGTAGGCAGGTAAGAAATCTCTGGAAATTAATTATAGTGACCTGACTGCATGGGTCTTTGCCTCAATTCCAGTCATCCCATGCACGTATTTGATTTCAGGTTTTCTAGTAGATGTGGTACAGTCCCCCTGTCAAAGAAAGCCAGACAGATATGGAGCAGGAAAGCCTGATCTCCTACCAGGGACAGGTAAACATAGTTCCAACAGGAGGAGAACATGGAGGAGTAATGGGATTTCAAGAGATGGATGAGCCGGGCGTGGTGGCGCACACCTGTAATCCCAGCACTTGGGAGGCAGAGGCAGGCGGATTTCTGAGTTCAAGGCCAGCCTGGTCTACAGAGTGAGTTCCAGGACAGCCAGGGCTACACAGAGAAACCCTGTCTTGAAAAACCAAAAAAAAAAAAGAGAGAGAGAGAGATGGATGGTATTGAGACAGTCTGGTTGAGGTATGGAAGTAAGGGCCCCTTTCTGACAGACAGACAGAGAGAAGTAAGGGGAGGGAGAGGTTAGGATGAGCATCAGAGAGCATGCCATCAGCTCTCCTTGTCCTCTGGGATGCAGCTGACACATATCAAGCTGGGTATTTTCTTTAATTGTTTATTCACTTTATGTATGCAAGTTATACTGTAGCTGTCTTCAGACACACCAGAAGAGGGCATCAGATCCCTTTAAAGATGTTTGTGAGCCACCAATGTGGTTGCTGGGATTTGAACTCAGGACCTCTGGAAGAGCAGTCAGTGTTCTTAACCACTGAGCCATCTTACCAGCCCAAGCTGGGTATTTTTGGTGAGATATCAGTAGGATTCCTGAAATAAGGCTCCTAAACTGGGTCTCCTGAAACAGGCACTCTGGTTGAGCTGAGGTGTTCTGCCTGTGTGACGGGGTAAGGAGAGATCAGGAAAGAAGTGATGTATACAGAAGAGAGAGACATTGTGGCACATCCTTGCCCTAGACTGCTTGCTAGGCCAGTCCAGAAATCGGGCCATTCAATCCCCCGAGGCGACAAAGTCTTTGAATGTGAGATGCCCTTGGCAGTGAATGGTAGCACCCCCTTTAGGCATTATGAATGCTTCACAGGGAGAAAGAAAAACCTCTCATTGGTGATGGTGTTGGCCTTTGGTATAAGGAAACCACCATTATTGCCATCAAGGAGATGGAGTAAATGATCCTATAGGTAGGTACATAGAGAGAGTCAGGAGAGATGGTCACTGCAGTGTACCAGGCTGAGGGTAGGTAGGACCCTTGCAAGTACGCTGAGCTCTGCCCACTTAAGAAGTGGGAAGTTTGCCTCTTTCACTCACTGAGAATGGAAGCAGTTGAGTTTCTCATGTTGTACCCCAACAAGGGAATCAAACAAGTGGGGAGGTCTTTGAAGAAGTAGCCTTCAATAAAAAAAAAAAATCCAGGGTCCCAGGAATGAGGATAGAATTGAGCTAGGGGGAATCCTTAAGGGAGTCATCTACTGTCTCTGAGTAATACTGAAGGGTGTTTGCGTCACAAAAAGGGTGTTGTCTGTAGCTGGGAGCAAAGCAGTCAGAGATACTGGTGGGAACAGCTGTCCAGAGGCTGCAGGGTAGAGAAAACTGATGAGACAAGACTGGAGGCAAAAGGACGAAATAGAGGAGAGGACAGGAAAAAACAACTAAGTAAAGGATAGACTGAAGGCTGTGACAAAGATCAGGAACAGTTGTTGCCTGAAGTTAGAGACAAAGACGCCAGCTCAGGTATTTGCATCAGTTCCTTTAGACAAAGGCGATACGCTGGGGTGATTAGAGCAGTTAGGCTAGAGTATCTAAGGCCTGGTTGCAAACACTGGAAAGGTAAAGGTGGAAACATTAGAATAGGTTGGGGAGCCCAAGAGCAGGAGGTCCAGGAAGAGCCAGCTTCAGGACTATAAAGGCTTTATGTATTTCTTAGTGTGGAAAACAAGTGAACATTGACATCACCATTTAATGTATGTTGGGGACACAAGTTCCAGTAGGTTATGAGATCTAAGATCCTTCTTGGCATTAGAAAAATGAATTAGGCTAATGTCCTCCTTCTAGGAGGCAAAAATTATATCTGGTATGGAGGTGACTGTCAGGCCAGATAGATAATCTGGTATGTTTCAACTAAGCCTTGTTTCTACACACTTGATATCCAAGGTTGCCTAGGAACTTGAAGAAGATATGGGATTCAGGAGACAATATAAGTCAGGGAGGAAGCATAAGAGCAGGTCTTCTATGTCTTAGAGAAGGGGCTTTGGAAAAGTTTATCCAAAGTACTGAATATTAAGAATCCCTGAGAGAGGACAGTCAAGGTAGTGTATTGGAAGAAATTTGAGTCATGAGTCAGGTAAGAAGTTCACAGGACTTGAGGTGGAAGGTAATAATGAAGAAAGAACCATTGAGGTCCAAGACTGTGAATTAGTGACCAGGGAGGGTTGAGAATGGAAGACCTAAGAGCTGAGGACTACTAGTTGGAAGGGTTCACAGTTAGAAGGAAGCCATTGGTTTCCAGACTGCATAGATAGGCATATTTTGGAGGGAATTCTCAGGAATGGGGCTACCAGAATCAAGGAAGTAAAAGTTGATGGAGGAGAAGAATGGGTATTGAGCTATCAAAATATATTCAGAAGGGTTATTGAGGGAGCTGTGTTACAACTGGTGCTATTGGGTAATACTAGACAACTGGGTCTCATACATACCCTAGGAGTTTCAGTGAAGGTCAAGGAATGAGGTTCTCCGTCAGCTGCAGGCTAGAACAAGAGGATAATTTGACAGAATTCAGGCTTATGGAGTAAGTTCCTCCCTAGTAAGCAAAAGGGACAAAGGGGTAAGAAAAGAAATCCCTATGGATAAGGTTTGGGAAATAGAGGGTGAATAGGAGTGTGGTATGTGAAATCTTAGGTTTTCCTCTTATGACAGCAAAAGGGAAGGAAACTCCTATAGTTAGTCGGTAGTCAGTTAGAACAGAATTAGTCAATTGCACCAGTATCCAAAAGAAAGGATCAAAATCTCCCTATGTTCTGAGGACTTAAGTGTTACAGGCACAAAGGATCCTGGGTACCTTCATTCCTTATTTAACAGCATCAATACAGAAGAAAGATGCTTAAGAGGACAGTTGTGACTATTTTCAGTAGAGGACTCCAGTCTGTGAATGTGCCCCCCCACCCTCCGGCTGAGTCAGTCCATATTCTAGTGGCCCTGGTGACTACAACCTAGGCATAGTTTGGATACCCTCAAGTTTAGACAAACCTTTGCCCATTATCAGAAATATTACAACAAAACTTGGTCTGGGTGGACTAGAAGTGTAGTGACAGGATTCCTTAGAGGCCTCTTGGTTTGGATCTTTTATAGCCAAGACAAGCATGTGATATTTAACTTGTAACTTGTAAAATTATTGGCTTTTTAAAGCTCAAATTGCATCTACTGTATTGTTAAAGACAAGAAAGATCAAGTTAAATAGGTCCTTTTGTGGGATCTGTGGATCAAGGCATTTCAACTTTCATTTTAATGGCTGTGGCTAATTGAGAAATGAACCAAAAGTGGAGAACAGTCTCTCAGGAAGCTCAGGTTTAAGACTGACAAATTTAGAAAGCCTAGGTTAATCCCATAGAAAGGGAACTGAGTTCTCAGTTAGAGCCTGTGTTACTTCCTCTAAGCTGTCAGTGGTTTACCTACCGCCTTATGGGCCTGCTAGGTCATGCCAGGTGAAATACTGGAGAAAATATGCTTGAGACATTGGTGACCAGCATCTCTCATTCAATTAGTGTTCTCTCTAGGGACAGCCCTGGCTATCTTCAAGTGATCATCAGGTGCCTGACAAACAAGACTGTCATCATGGTCCTCAGCCACCCTCCAGACATGCTCCTCCTCATTCAGGGTTAAAGAGGAATAAAGGATAATGCAGTCACCCAATCAGGCCAGGGCAAACAGTTGGGTGATATGGATAAACGGTCTATGGTCATGGTCAGTAGGATCCACAGAAAAGGAAAACTACCTGGCCTCTATTCAGACCAAGTGGGACTTGGAAAAGGAAACTGGACTCGAGGTGGTCCCTAGAGTCTGGCGACCTCATTTATGGGGAAAATGGTTCCAGACATCATGAAATGGGGAGAGATCACAGGGTCATGTAACAGGCGAAGTGTAATGATGATGGGCTGAGTCATAGGGCCATGGGAGCAGGAGGAGATCGGGAGTGTGAGAGCCAAAGGAGTGAAGGGCCAGGGAGCTGGAACTGAGGAGGCAGACAATGCCAGTGTTCTGGTGGCGGGCTCTCCTCAGAAGGAGAGGGAGTCAACTTCCTAAGGTGATGGCTTCTAAGAGGCTTAGGCTTGGAAAGAGGTTACGGAGGGGAGGGATTTTTTTAAATCATCAGAATGGTCTTACAGGTTGGAGAAGATAGTATTAATGGTTAAATTAGGATGTGCTGAAACAGTATATTCAGGTAAAGTCTGGAGTCAGGAAATTTAAATTGTTTGATAAAATGGAATTCCCTTCAAAACAAGATGATCATGAATCTTGCCACTCATTTCAAACTCACGATTCAGCAGGAAGACAGGGCAATCAAGTCTCTAAATGGAATGTCCTGGGGGGGGGGAGATGGTCCTAGGAAGACCTGATCTGAAGGACAAGGGCAGCTTTGAGGTGTTCTTGTGAGTTCACTTCACTGGGAAAAATTACAGTATCCTATGAGCCAAAACTTCTGAAGAGGTTAGTAAGCAAGGGAAGCAGAGGAATCCCAAAGTAAGCAAGATGGAAGGGGCAGCCAAGGAAAACAGCTAGGACAATGAAGAAGCCAACCATGAGCTGGGGCCCTGCAAAACTGCAGAGGCTCTATCCCTTAACCTCTCTAAATGATCGCTACCAGAGCTGACTTAATTATAAAGTAGCCCTGATCGTTGAGAAGTGCACATATACCCCTATGGGTGGCCTCCAGATAACAAAGTCCTGTATGACAAACAGCAGCTAGGGAACAGATCTGGTTGTGGACCACCAGGAGCTGATATACAACAAGTATTGAGACTTTCTAATACTTGTTGGAAGTCCCTGTGCCCACCTCTGTCAGACCCCCAAGATTTACAGGAGGAAGATCATCTTCACAGCCCAGAGAGTCCTGACAGAAGGCAAGTTCTGGGTTGGGATTTGTGAGTCAGGAGGAAAGAGAATGTGGGGCAGAGGAAGGTAAGAGGACACTCTTATCTGATAAAAGGAAGAGACGTATATGCCTGCAAGCTGCAAATCCGAAAGATTCCAGTGCTGTGTGACAGGCAGAGAGGTAGAAAGGTTAAAGCAGGATATCTGGAAGAACTTCCGTGAGTGTCTGCATTTGGTACTAAGAATGAGTGTTCCAAGGGGAGGTGGAGTGTCCAAAGGTTGAGACTGTGACGGGTACATGGGGTGGCATGACAATCTGAAGGGGACACCTCCAACATTAAGTTGAAAATACTTGTTTTTAAGAACAAGATTTCGGGGAAATCAGGAGCATGAATTTAATAGCAGGGAGAGATGTGTTTGGGGGGAGGAAGGGATAGCTGAGGACGAGTAAGTGGGAAAAGTAAGACACCAGGAAGGGATCAGAAAGCCAGTCTCTTCCCTGGCAGTCAGTGGGTCTGGGCTTTGGTTTCTGACTGACTAGCGGTGGGCGGTTCAGTTGTTCTCAGGATGTGCTGAAAAAGTATACTCAGGTAAAGTCAGGAAATTTAAACTATTTCATGAAATGGAATTCTTCAAATAGAGCCAGGAGAGGCATGATAATGTGAGTTTGAGCAACAGTGGTTAGGGTCAGGCGGTAGTGGTCAGATTGTTAGCTTCCAGAAGTGTAGCGCCCAACCTCGACCCACAAGGAAGGACACAACACCAGTGATCTTCTTCAAGCAGTTTAATCAGGAACCTTATACCATGGTGTCTCTCCCTCTACCTCGACCCCAGCACTCTCTTATATCTCAAAGGCTGGCCAATCCCTGGAAGACACGGGCGCAAGGCAGATAGGCTACCTTAAAGCAGAAGGACAGCATCTGATCACACAAAGCCAAATAAGGAGTTGTTTATCTCAAAGGGCACTCTCCCCCTGGGGAGAGGAAGTCTGAAACCAGCGCCATCTTTAAGGTGCAGCACTTCACAGTCCTCTACACAGAAGTTGCACAGGAGGCCTAGGTAGGCCAAGCAAAGGCCTTTTTATTATAGCCAGGATGAGACACTAAGGAGGTCATAGGTAGGTATGTGATCTCTGGAAACAGTTATGGTGGCCAGCTTGCAGGAATCTTCGTCTCCATTCCAACCATCCACATGTGTGTATAAAGATCCAGTGGAGTCCTGTCAGGCAGGGTGGAGTCCCGCTTCTGAAGCAAGCCAGGCAGCAATGGACATCAGGAAAGCCTTGTTAGCTTTGTGAGTGAGGCCAGTGTAGTCAGACCCAACAGGAGGAGTGGACAGCATCACTGAAGCTCTTCTGGAGATTAATAGTGAGCGAGGTGGTCTGGATTAGCTATCAGGTAAGGACCCAGACCCTGTCTGAGAGGGAGGGGATGAAGAAAGTGGTGACAGTGTTAGGTGGTAGACTGAGGGATGCATTCATCCATATCCTCTAGGATGCAGATGAGGTATACCAAGGTATGTCTGTGAAGGCGAGAGAGCATTTAGGAACTAGTGTGTTCAGGCCCCCAGGGCCCAAGGGAGCTTCCTGATGGGGGAGAAGGGGTAGTACCAATGGGAACCATCTTGCAGTTTGGGCGTGGGAGGGTCCTTTGGTTAGAAGGAGCTTGTGCAGGCCTCACATATGGGCTTCAAAGGGTGCATTGAGGTGAGAATCAAAACAAGATCTCAAAGGAGGAAGAGCAAGGAGTAGTCTATTGAGGCAGGGACAGAAATGGGATCCTGGAAATTAGCAAAGGACAGTAGAAGGGTCTGGATAACTAAAATAGATGCTCATTTAATGAAGCAGGATGGTCCTTTGATGTGCTCCAATTGAAAGGATGTGTGGGTCAAAGTGAGTAGCTATACATTAACTCAGAAGTCCAGCGAATAAAAGGGTTGCCAGAAACCTCAGGAAATTTGAGGAATGGAGGGTCAGGAAAGAAATCCAGTCCATATATAGCTGGAGGGAGGAGCAGGCTAGATCGTTTTGAAGATTCCATTCTCTCTCCTTTCCCATAGGACTGAGTAAGACAAGAATGTAAAAACTTATGAAAATATTTAGGGTACTCCAGATCCATTGAGGTGTTTGGTAGACAAAATCAGAGTCATTATCAAATTGAATGTGAGACATGAGGAATTATTTCTCTTAGTAGCCTTGAGGCCACAATAGAGGCACATTTCTTAGAAATGGGGAAAGCCTCCACCCAACCTGTGAAAGTGTCAACTACAGCTACTACCAGGAAGTGTTTGGTGCATCTTATGGGAGGAAGGCAGGAGTTGCACCATAAATAGATGAGTCAGGAAAGGTGGGTGCCTAATACCAACTTGAAGAGAGACCCTTGGACAGATGCTACATTGTTTACAGAGATCCTGTAAGCATAAGAGGGCTGAGATGAGCATGTGTACTAAGAACATGTCATGGTTGGCCTGGAAAGTAGGAACGGCTCTCTTAGAGGAAGGAAAAGCCTTTCAGCCAACGAAGAGACTGCTGGGTGGTTAAGAAACCAGTAGGGTTCTCAAAGGTTGGCTTCAGTGGATCTGAGGTGTTCTGCTGGTGTGAGAAGATAAATTTGAAAAGGAGACAAACTAATTGAAAGAGTCCAGTCACAGGGGAAAGATAGTGGGACACATCATGGCCCTTGGCCAGCTAACAGGGCTGGGGTTAGACAGTCATGTTCCCAAAGTGGAACCTTCTGGTAATGGGGCTGCTTCAAGGAGACACAGGGGAAGTTTCCTGTTAATAACGAGAAGCCCTTTGAAGTGAGGAAACAATACTCTCTTCATGTGAGGGAGTTTGAATGAATGATGTTATAGGAATGTTTAAAGTGAGCATAGAAGCTAGCTGTCCTATTTATAGCTAGGTGTAGGACCCCCATTGGGCAATGAACTCTGAATGCTAAAAAAAAAAAAAAAAAAAAAATCTGAAAAGGAAGGGAGCTTGCCTCAGCCACCCACTGGAGGAAGCAGTCAAAAATCATCACGTTAGCCCTCTAAGGTCATAGTTGGATATGGGGGTTCCTGGAGAATGTGACCATCAATGAATCTATCCAGTGGTCTAGGAATGGGAAGTGCCACAAAACCATAAGGATCTATCCATTATCTTGTAATAATTATGAAGTTTTGGGCCACAAGAAAGATGTTACCTGTATTTGTATAGAGAGCAGAGTGATTAGGGTTGAGTGGATTTCAGAGCTGAAGAAAAACTGGACATTGGAGAAGGGAAGTGTGACAAGACTGGGAACAAAAGGAGGAAGTGGAGGATGGTGCAGAGGGGCTGATCATGTGGCACAGAGGTGGGAGACACAGCAGAGGTTGAAGGAGAATACATTTGAAGGGCCTGGAATATCAGTTTCTACAACTTTAAGGCGTAAGGGGCCAGCTCTGATATATAGTTCCATTTCTTTAGAGAAGTGAGCAGCGGGTCAGAGTGAGTCTCCTACTGATTGGACTAGGGAAAGGCCTAGTTACAAGCTCTACAGAAGTAAAGGTAGAGAAGGCTCAGGAAGGGTTGGGAGCATAAGGGCAGGAGTTCCTGAGGGCCTGTTTCAGGGCTATAAAACCTTGCTGTGTGTCTGGACTGGAAAACAGATGACAATGAGATCATCTTTGGATTCCGCATAAGGAGGCTGGGAGTCACTAGCGACTCAGGAGACCTACAACAGCTAGTAACAACTGTGGCATAAAATTGAAGGGGCTCTCTCTGTCTTGGGAAAGGGAATTGGGTCCACTTCTCCAATTGGATAAGAATGATGTGGGGAGAGGGGGATATTTGGAAGGAGGAAGAGGTAGAGTCAGAGGGAAAGACAGGAGAGAAGAAAGAAGAGTGCCTGACTGCCTCTGAAGAACATTCCAGAAATGACTGGAGCTGTCTCCGAATTCCTGCTGAGAACCTGTCAGGTAAGTTACTGGGAGAAGTTCTAGTCAGGGTCAGTCCAAGTTAAGGAAGAAAGAGTTCAATTTTTGGCTGGAGAATAATGGTGAACAAGGAAACTTTGAGGTCCAAGACTGAAAAGGGAGGTGATGTCTGGGGGTCTGAGAGAAAATAGTAGACAGTGGGGGGATTCATGGGTCGACAGCAAGTAGGAGAGTATCGGTCCTGTCAAAAGTCTAGAGGAAGGGGGGAGGAACATTGGGCTTTCAAAGAGTAAGGATGGGCATGACATCAGTGGTTACAGAGTTGGAAGGCATGGGGATATTCACAGGGTGAGAAGAACAAGATTCACACAGGTAAAGCCAACAAGGGGGCTGAAGACGTGTAAAGAGAGAACTTGCTACCACTATCTGATTCTGATGCTAAAGTGAACAAGGTCCCTGAGAATAGCACAAGTCACGTGTGCTATTAAGACCACAGAGAGATAATCAATTTTTATTTGCATTAGGTCATTTCTTAGGTTAGACTTTACTCCAGAGACCCAATTTATACACGTTAGACAAAGGGCACCTTAATAGAGATGTTGCAGGTACTTGGGGGGGGGGATTTGGAAACCCATGGTGGTTAGGAGAGCCCAGGGTGTTCTGAAGACTCCTGACCTGTGTCCCTGTCAGGATGTCAGTCAACTGTGGGACATTTCCGGGGGAGGCCAGAAGAGGAAATGGCAGGCATCCCAGTAACAACTCCTTGGCCTCTTAATAGAGGAAGTACCCAAGGAACAGACTTCCTAGTCACCTTGGGAGAGACGCAGATAGAAGGGAATCACTGAGCATTCCAAGGACAGAATAAGAAGCATTCACAGTGCCAGAGCTGCTAAGGGAGGGAATATGAGAGGAAGTGGTGGAGAGAGGGGAGGAGGATGGGAGTAGAGGACAAGAGAGGAGGAAAAGGTGAGACAAGAGAGAACAAGAGGGAGAGAAGAGAGAGGAGAGAAAAAGAGAACTGAGAGAGAAAAAGTGATCCAGTTCGATGGTTCAATAAGTACTTAGAGTACGTTGGAGAGGGTTACATTCGGCAGAGGGTGTGGGGTGTCATGACCAGGATGCCATACTTCGACACAGTGTTCAATCATCTTCATGCAAACTGAGAACAAGGGTGAAAGAAAGAAAGAAAGAAAGAAAGAAAGAAAGAAAGAAAGAAAGAAAGAAAGAAAGAAAGAGAAAGAAAGAAGTGAAGGAGAAGATGGAGAGTAAGCCAGCAACTCTTCAGAATAGAGTCCAGGATGAGCTACCACAGGCGGCTGCTCCCTGGGTTGCAAGAAGACCCTGACACTCAGGAGGCAGGCCCACAGCAGCAGGGACAGGGTAATTTTGAAGTAAACCTAAGGGGGTCTTTCATCATAGAAGGTGAGAGAACAAATATCTCTTACAGGCTATGATTTGATCAGAGATGGGGAAGGGGCTGAGGTCACATTGGACAGGTAAATATCATGGTTAAACAGAGATGCACAAGAATGATGTAAGTGGTATGAACTTTGGGAAGCTGGCTGTGGGAAATTGAAATGCTAGCCACAGGAAGGAGGGACTATTCAAACTGTAATTTATTAACAGGAGGAGACAGGGCTGGAATGAAGGCTGCCACTGAGGCATGTTCTTGTTCTCTCCCAAATTCATGGGCAGTTCTCCTAATTTAGTTTTGTTCTGAGGATGAGTTCTTTGGGTGGATGTTGGCCTTCCCTTACAAGGCAGAAAGATACTTTCTTGCTTGCAATTGACCTGTTCTTTGTTGATTGGTTGTGCCCTGAGGAACACATATTGCTGAGTTTAGAACTGATGGTTAATATATCCTGGCTAACCACAGTAATAACAGGAAAGAGTCCTTTGGCTCTTAAATGAGCTGGTTCCTTGTGACAGAGCAGAGTGGCCACTAGATAGAGCTATAGAGTTTCCAGAGATGAGCTGGACATAGACAGTTGTTACAACCAATCTCTGTCTCTCCTTAGACTTCTAGTATGCATGCAACCTTGGCTATCTAAGTCTCCTCCTGGTTTTAAAGATCTTGAAGGCCATGTCTAATAAACTGAAGCAAGACTGTGGGATTCCTTTAAGCTTTTATCTAATGTCCAGAAAGATTTTACCTATAAAATGAAGCTAGGCTTTCTGACATGCAGCCAGATTAGTGTTCTTCTCCATGGTTTCAACTAGCCTAGACTGATGGTAAGTCGTGTTCTTGAGAGCATCCCTGTATCATCTCCCACAAATGGTTATACTTATTAAGTCTGATAACGACCACTTTCAAAATTCCCTCTCTTAGACAACATGCAATCTTGGCAAATCCTTCCCCATCAGATTCTACTTCAGTGGACTGGTAGAGCCAGAGGAACTACACTACATAGCAGGCACCACACTATACCCTGGCCTAACTAAACACAGAGGAGCCTTGGGTGCCCACAAATTAAGACTTCTCAAGGATATCACCTACAACTAAGCTTAGAGGTCATGGAATAGTATAGGACAATCTATTAAGGCACATAAGAGATCTCTCTCACAACTGAAGACCATGTGTCAGAGACATAGTGCCCCAGATATAAAGCACCTCAGAGATGTTTCATAAATTCCAACTGGATAGATCTAATTGTAGATTATAGTTATAACTTAATATGGCATGAGGGGGCAGGCATTCTTGATCTGTGAGTGAAAATAAGGGACAATTTTGTTACAAATAAAACTAAGAATTTTTTAATTTTAAGACTGACAATCAAAATTGTACCAGTTTTTGAGACCACACTGGAGGTTTCTGTCAGAGAGAATATAGAAGGAGCAACCCACTGCATGGGTCTGGCATGAGATGCAATGTTCACCCAGAAGGTATTTCTCAGGGGCAGTAGACCTCCCCTGTAGGCAGAGGTGAGATCCAGTTGCAGCATACTGACCAGTCTGGGGCATGTCCCAGCTAAGGCATCTGAGACAGAAACCCTTCCAACATTTGGAGGTGAAAGAGTTTCACCCAGACCATACCCATCTATTTAGTCAGGCCAAATTAACCTTGAAAGGAAATCTCACAGAACAAGGTGGATCACAAAATAGTTGTGAGGGAAAGGAGTGGATTTCTCATCCCACAGAAAATGTAAAATAACAATAATAATAATAATAATAATAATAATAATAATAATAGATAAATAAAAAATAAAAACCTAAATACTCCCTCCAGTTTTGAAAAGCAACAGCAAGCACTGGGACAGAGAGAAGAAGATGGGCAAACGAAGGAGTCCTCAGTACATGGGAATACATTCTGGACAAGCTACCAGCCATGCCACATGCTGAAAATGGCTCCTTGGCCTTACAGACTTTTAATGGACCTTCCTCCTTTCCCCCTGCCTTCAATTTTCAAACAAATAGCTTTGGCCAGAGTCTTGCAGTTGCAAATAAGTAAGCCTTTCAATAAGGGACAAAAAGGGACTTGTTGATGAATTATATTAGTTCAGAGTCATAACTCAGAAGCCATTGGAGGTCTCTGAAAACAGCCCAAGCCTACTTGGCTGACTACCATAACCAGAAGACTGCAGAAAGCCAAAAGAGGCAAGAAGGATTGCTCTACCAGACCCCAGAACGTTGTATCAGAAGCAACAGTGGGGGCCAAAGGCACCAGGGCAGATCTGTTTACCAGACTGGAAAAGATAAGGAAGTATTAATGTAAATAGAGTAAACTCTCTATCTCCAGGGAATGCCAGAGTTGTGTTACTCTCAGCCCTGGCCAGTGAAGCTTCTTTCTGCAGAGGGTAGTTGTTAATGCAGAGGCTCTGAACTTTACAAAATGCTAAGAATGTGTAGTTGTGATTGTTCAGCAGTAGATGGAACATCTACATCAACACACACACACACACACACACACATACACACATCCAAGAACACACAGGCGCACACTCAAACATGCAGGCAAGCACACACTCACCAAAAATCGCTCATGGAATATCTTGCAACTAGTTTCAGAAAGAGCAAGAACCATAGGATGGAGAGGAGTAGCACTGTGCAAGGCTGGCCTCTGGATGTGACATAGCTGTTGTACACATCAACTCTGCAGCTGTGGTTATTGAATAAGACTGGGAGGTGGGGAAACTGGGAAAGGGGATAATGTTTGAAAAATCAAATAAAGAATATCCAATAAAACAGACCAAAATTCAGTGTATGAATATGTGAAATTACAAAGGAAGGAAGGAAGGAAGGAAGGAAGGAAGGAAGGAAGGAAGGAAGGAAGGAAAGAAGGAAGGAAGGAAGGAAGCTTCAGAAACACAGCAAGATAATATACAGAGAAAGAATCACCCCATGAAAAGAAAGGAGAGCTATTGTAAAGAAAAGTTATTTAATCTCTTTTCTTCCCATTTACATGGCTATGTACCTGGGTAAGCTAGTAAGCATCTAACTGTTTTGTTAAGTAGAAAATTTCGTAGTACTTGTATTTCCTTCTTGAGATTGACTCTTGGGAACAAGGATCTTTGGATATTAGACTAAGATGTTAAGAGGTCTTCTTCCTCTTGCAAAGGACCCAGGTTTAGTTCCTAGCATCCACAAGCAGCCCACAACCATCTGTAACTCCAATTCCAGTGGATCCAACACCCTTTTCTGGTATAATGTTCAGCGTGATCTCACACAAATTACCATTCCAGGACCCTAGAAACTCCTGTATTCTTTGAAATAAGTACTAATTTTTTTTTTTTTTTTTTGGTTTTTCGAGACAGGGTTTCTCTGTGTAGTTCGGGCTGTCCTGGAACTCACTTTGTAGACCAGGTTGGCCTTGAACTCAGAAATCCGCCTGCCTCTGCCTCCCAAGTGCTGGGATTAAAGGCGTACGCCACCACCTCCCGGCAAAATAAGTACTAATTTTAATAATTCCAAATAAACCAAAGAATGATGACATATAAGTATCTGTACTGTAATAACTTTGAACTGCTGTGCACGGGTATGTGGAAATACTAAGGATATGTGATATAAACGTGTAATAGTGCATAAGTCCTTCTTATAGTAGATCATTCCCTAAAACTGTTTGCTTTTTTCTGAAGATGTGTTTATTTTTATTTTATGTGTATGATTGTTTGCCCTGTATGTATGACTTACGGCCATGTGGAGGCTAATAGAGAGCATTGAAAGCCCTGGAACTGTGTGGGATCGAACCCAGGTCCTCTGGAAGATCAGCCCGTGCTCTCAATGACTGAGCCATCCCTCTAGGCTCCCCTTTCACTTTTTAAACTATTTCTTTGAGATTACAACATAATCGTATAATTTCCCCCTTCCCTTTACTCTCTCCAGACTATCCCACATAGTCCTTGCTCTCTTGCAAGTTCATGTCCTCTCTTTTCATGAATTGTTCTTATGTACGTGTGTGTGTGTGTGTGTGTGTGTGTGTGTGTGTGTGTGTGTTCACTTTAATATTATGGAAGGAAGACCTAATAAAAATCCCTTTCATTTTATTTGTTAATATAACTACAAGAAATAATTCTATGACACAACGTAAAACTTTAGGCAACATAAGCATGCTAAGTGAGAGAACACTACCTTTATCTCACTTGCAGTGAACTTGCCAGTAGTTTTTATAATACACATTTTGCCCAGTACTCATTGGATCCCTTGATTATATTCCATTGGTTGGAATGAATTTTCAGTGATCTCATCTATACTTTGGCAACAGGCTTTGTGTATATGCAGCAATATTCTTTCAAAATGACTATTTTAAAGCTCAATGCTAGTTAACTGGAATTCTGTAATGTCATTGATTAAAATTCATTAATAATTCTCTTAGGACCTGCAGATGTACCTCTGATAGCACCAACTGGCAATTTGCCACCAATATACCTTCCTCCTGGTTACATGTCTCAGGTATGCTAATGTGGTTTTCTCTTGTGGTTAACTCTTTATTATCATTTAATATTTTTTACTATGTCACCATATGATAATAGATTTTTCTGAAATATGTATTTAGTTACTTTACTGTTATCATTCTTTGAATTTGGTTTTAGCTAAACCTTTAACTGAAATTATTTCAAGTGACTGATTTTAACCAAGCCTCCCTTTGATTGCTCCATATATGATACCTATTTGCGTAGAAAATTTAGATCACTTAATAGTTATCTTCCATTGCTTTGTAGAGTGTGTTAATCCATCTCAAGTACCATTACATTCATGGAACAATGGCTTCTGATAATCTTTATAATCTTTAGTCCTTAAAATAATGCACTATTTTCAATCCAGTAGGATATTATTCCTAAAGGTCTAAGAAAACTTATTTTTAAAATCCTCAAATATTTGTCCTGCTCTTAAAATGGGCAGAGAGATAACCCTCCTACCAAGATTTACAAAAATGTTCAATGGCCTTGGAATTACAGTACTTGATTTTTTTTTTCCAGACAGGGTTTCTCTATGTAGCCCTGGCTGTCCTGGAACTCACTCTGTAGACCAGGCTGGTCTCAAACTCAGAAATCCGCCTGCCTCTGCCTCCCAAGTGCTGGGATTAAAGGCATGCGCCACCACCGCCCAGCGGAATTACAGTACTTGAGAAGATGTCTTGTTATCCTTCCTCCTAGCCTTTGTTTTCATGGGTTGTTTGGTTGTGTATATTACAGTGTTGTAGATGTAAGTCAGTATAAAGTACTTTAATTCAACCGAAATGCTTGTAAGAAAATATCTAGTGAAAATGACATGCCTGCAGTCAGCAATTTCACTTTAAAGAATTAATCAGACATTTTTACACCTTTGCAATGATAATATTATTATAGCATATACATAATATTATTAATATAGCATATAAATAATATTCTTTGCAGTATTGATGTAATCACAAAAATGTCTGAAAACAAATCCGATGCTTATAAATGAGTGACTGTATGATATGTGGAGATAATGGAGCACTGGAAAACTAGACAAAAAACTTCAAAAAATAGTCTGTGTGGTGGTGGCACTTGCTTTTAATCCAAGCACTAGGGATGAGTTCCAGACCAGCCTGGTCTGCAGTGAGGTCAAAGGCAGCCAGAGCAACATAGTGAGACCCTTTCTCAAAAAAAGGGGTGGGGCAAGGGCAGATCATAAACTAAACCGAAAAGTTTTCAAAGGTATATTACTAAGTGAAAGTGAAAATGCAGATTGGTAGAAATAAAGCTATTGTGTTATAAAAATAAGGAAAAGAAAAAACTTTAGAAATGTTCATAAGAAGTTAACAGTAGCCGGGCGTGGTGGCGCATGCCTGTAATCCCAGCACTTGAGAGGCAGAGGCAGGCGGATTTCTGAGTTCGAGGCCAGCCTGGTCTACAGAGTGAGTTCCAGGACAGCCAGGACTACACAGAGAAACCCTGTCTCGGGAAAAAAAAAAGAAGAAGTTAACAGTAGTTTCGAGTTGGGAAGACTTTAGGAAGTAAGGATTAAAAAGGACACTTTTAAATTATATGTTACACTTTAAGGTTTTGAAATGTGTCAGAAATTACCTCTTTTTCAAAAGCTAGCTACAGCCAGGCATGCTGGTGCACACCCATTAATTCCAGTATTCAGGAGGCAGATCTATGTGTGTCTGAAGTCAGCCTGGTTGACATAGAGTTCTAGAGACTTGATACTGAGGTAAAAATCAAGCTACCCAAGGGGGGTGGGGCGGGGAATGATCTTACCTGCTTGATTATTGGTCCATGATACTTTAGATTTCTAAATTAACAGCATTTGATATAAATCCAAAACATAATGATTTCTGTGGATGTTAATATGTAATATAATTCCGTCTCCTTTTTTAGGTGGTGGAAGAAAATGGAATTCAAAAAATTATCATTTTACCTCAGACCCTTGACTACCATGTACCTGTGACTGCGCCTGTGCCGCAGCCCTTTGTAGCAGCACCACTGCTCACATACCCACAGGCCCCTCAGCTTCTCTATTCTCCAGTTCAAGGGGAATTCCCAGTGCCTTCTTACATCCAAGAGCCACAGCAGATCCCGCCACTGCCACTTCTACCACCACTGCCACTGCTACCACCAGCAACAACATTTCTATTCCAGGAGCATCTTGGTAGTCTATACTTTTCTTCTATTGAGATTTTATTTTTATTCCTCTGAAGTGGTTGTCTGATGAATGTATGTCTGTACACTATGTGTGTGTGGAATGTCCGTGGAGACCAGAAAGAAAGAGGGTATCAGATCCTCTGCAACTGAATTTACCTACAGTTATTAGCCACCGTGTGGATGCTGGAAATTGAACCCAGATCCTCTGGAAGAGTACCCAGAGTCCTTAACCACTGAGCCATCTCTCCAGCCCCAGCATATACATTTTATAAATGTAAAGCATTGTCATTGATCTGAGATGAAAACATAGATGTGACATGGAAGCAGACATAAGAGTATCTGGGAACTGGGGATATGATCAATTAGTAGAGTGCTTTGCCTAAAATACAGAGTCCTGAGTTTCGTTACCACATAAAACCAGATATGGTGGTATATGCATAGAATGTCAGCATTGTGCATGTGGAAGCATGAGGATTCAAAAGGCCATCCACAAGATAAGGAGGAGGAAGAGGAGGAGGAGGGGAAGGGGAGAAGGAACAGGGAGATGGTGACAAAGACAACTATCTCAAAAAGTGGAGAGCAGGACAGGGAGGAGAAAGAAATAGAAGGGTAAGGGGTAAATATGGACAAGTGCATGATATACTTGCAAGAAAATGTTTTGTGAAACAAATCACTACATACAATGAATATGTGCCAGTGTAGACAGAAATGTTTACAAAAGTGGAAAAATAAGTATTTTCAGTTTGTTAAAGTGAACATATGTGGGCACTTATTAAAGTGGAAAAAAGTAAATGATAATAACATTTCCATGAATGATTGCATATCATACATATATATTAGGGCTGATAATAGACAATAGGAAAATGCTTACAATACATAAAGTTTATGACCTACATAAAATACTCAAAAATTTTGACTATTAATGCTATCTATCGGGAATATAAAAGCCAATGGAGGATATCATCACATCCATCACAAGACCTTAAGATTTTAAAGTAAAGTTACTATCTAGAAAAATACTGTATTTTCTCATTTTTTCTATACCTATCAGTATATCCTAAATACATAACATAGAACATATAGATAAATACTGAATGTTTGCATTGAAGCAAAGAAAACATTTTTTAATTTTTTATTAGATATTTTTTAATTACACTTGAAATGTTATACCCTTTCCTTGTTTCCCCTCCAAAACCCCTTTATCCCATCCCCCCTCCCCATGGTCACTAACCCAGCACTTCCGCTTCCCTGTCCTTGAGTGCCCTACACTGGGACAACGAGCCTTCACAGGACCAAGGGCAACTTTGAAAGTAAACCATGATTTACCAGTGTTCTTTGAATGGTTAGCTAAAAAGGACTTGAGGGAATATGATTACTACTGAACATTATCACATTTATTATCTCACTTTTTCTCCAGATTTTTTTTATTTTCTATATTCTTTGTTTACATTTCAAATGATTATCCCTTTCCGGGTTCCCTTATTATCTCTCGTAGAAACCTATCCTCATGGAAGAGTGAGTCATACCCAATTTGAAGAAAGGACTGTAAAGATTGGAGAATATTCAAAGAAGAAAATAAGAGATCGCCAACTTGGTGAACACAGGATTAGCTCCACTTTTAGTGACATACCTTTGCTTCTGAACAAAGCCATTGACATGCCTCCTTCTGGGCCTCTCTGTCCTTACACTGTTGATACTGCTCCAGGCACTAACACTGATAACAGTACTTCAGACACTTACTCTCTGAATACTGTCTTAAACACTTGCACTATTGACAGTGCTCCAAGAAACATGGCTGACAATAATCCAGACACTAACACTACTGACACAGTCACTAGTTCTGATCAGGACCCAAGCATTTCTACCTCAAACGCTACTTTTTGCTCTGACAACAGTAACAATATTATAGGCCCTTCCACAAGTACTTACAATCAAGTCACCTCTGATGAAACTCGCGAACCACCAGATACTGAGAGTATTCCAAGCTGTACTTCTGAGAGTGCTTGCAATGCTTTCATCTCTGAAAATGCTCATACCTCCTCCTCCATTAATGATGGCCTCAGACCTTCTGATGCTGTCAGCATTTCTGAAAACAGTCATGGAGAGACAGAGGCTAACATGGGAGCTGAAGACAATAAGCAGATATTAGGTGAAAACCAAAAGAAGAGTCTGTCGTCAAACGCATCACTGGAAGGTAAACACAGGAACCCTATTTTGTTGCCAATGAGGATACAAGCCAAATAATTTGGACTCTCAGTGCATTTTTAAATAAATTTCTATTACATGTAATTATTTATTTAGTCTCTATGTGTATGTGAAGGATGAAAATCAGAGGGCAACTTATGGGAGTTTGTTTTCTCCTATCAAAGGTGAAGGTGCCCAGCTCCAACTTAGGTTATAGTGCTTGGTAGGTAGAAAGCACCTTTACTCTCCATATCACCTTGCCAGCCAATTCAAAATATTAGAGTGCCATTCTCTGCTTCTGTTTCCTCTTTACATCCATTTGTTTTCTAACTTATTTTTAATTTATTATTAATTGACAAATAATTATATATGAAATATAGAAATATAATTTGGAATTAGTAAATGAAGCTAACTAACATCCATCATATCACTTATCGACTAGGATTGGTTTTTTTCTTTTATTTTATTTTATGTTGAAACATATGAAAACATATATCTGCTATATTGAAATATGCCTTATAATAACCAAATCACCCTGCTGTTCAATAGCTCCCAAAACTTGTTCCTCCTATATGAATTTTTATCCCCTTTGATCAGGAATTCCATCCTGCTCCTATTCCCTGATTATTGTGTTTCTTTCAACTGTACTAAATTCTACATATGAGATTGTAACATTTAACATGTGTGTGTGCGTGTGGAGAGAGAGAGAGAGAGAGAGAGAGAGAGAGAGAGAGAGAGAGAGAGAGACTGGGTTCTAATGCATGTTTTAATAGAAATTTTATTAGGTCTTACTAGTTTTCATAGCAATGATTTATTTTTAGTCTGACCTAATTCTTTTGTTATTGCCAATACATTATGTTGTTTAAAGTATTTTTTTCCTCAATTTTAGAACACAATACAGAATATGAAACACAGCCACGTTGTTTCGACATTGAAAAACTTGTGGTATGTAACAAAAGTGAAGATTCCATGCTCTTCAATCTTTTCTATCTAAAACCTCCAAAATCAATGCTATTTTTTTTAATTTTTTTATTATTTACTGTGTTGATATATTCATAATATTCTGCAACAATGTTGTAACATCCAATGTGGCATCATTAAAGATAGAAGTGGTGGCTAATTACTTGATTATAATATTTAAGGACCTAATATGAGGATTGAACCTAGTAACTAAAGAAAAGTTTTCATTTAAAAATATAGATTATGACATTTAAGTATAATCCTTGCGTTTTCTTCATTTTAGGTTTCTGATATTCAAACGCGATCTGCTACTGTTTCATGGAATCTGAACACCACTGAAAAATATGATATTGATTCTTCTATGACATTTGAATTGGCACTGTCCAGCAGTGGTAAAAATGGAATCTATAAAAACATTTACATGTAAGTCATCCACATACATGTAAATTACATGTAAATTTACATGTAAATTATTTCACATAATTTAATTCAACTATACAATATAAACATATAGTCATTGTGCCGCAACTTATGACTAGGCTGAATTCCTCATTTTCTCCTAACTTCTTTTGGACAGGGGCAGGTTTCTAGTAGTAGGTTACCAAACCAATCCACAAAACTCATTAAAGTCATAGTATATTATTCAAATATCTGATCATGAACGAGCTATTGGTGATGCTCACCATTAGTACTAGCCCTCAGGAAGTAGAGTGCAAATCCAGCCTGATCTTTAGAGTGAGGGTCAGGACAGCCAGGAATACACTCAAGAGAAACCCTGCCTTGAAATACCTGGATACATAGATGGATGAATGGATGGACAGATGAATGGATGGATACAATTTGATTTTTGATAATTTTTCTTATTCAGAGACGAGGTAAAAATGCAAATTTATGTAAACTTTAATTTCTTTGATAATTAGTACTTAAAGTTGTGCAATCTAATAATCCCAACCATCAGTCAGTCCGTCCTCTGTGCCCTGTAGCACAGATGAGGATATGCAACATTGGCTTATATGGAAATCTTTTTCTGGTATGTCAGATAGTGCACTAGCACCACTACCTTAAAAAGATATAAAACTTAGCTTTCACCATTGGGAGGACAAGGAGGGTGAAGGGGAGGAGCTATAGCAGTAGGAGGAGATTGCCTGTGTGCTTCCACGTCTGATTACACTTTGCTTTTGAGTAGCCTTTGCTTAAAACTATCGGTATCTTACATTTTAGAGGGGTCCTTATAGGAACTAGAGCTAGAGTGAGTTGCTTGGAGTTTGGTCAGGAATATAATCCCTCTGTTCATGTGACAGACAGGATCTCACCCAGAAAGTCCCTCTTAAACTAAATGAACTAAATCTGTGTGTAAGACATGCTGTTCTTCAAAGCATTTGGTATCTACACTCTTTTAAATGAGCAACTTAAAAGCAAATTTGTACAATTTTGGTTAAATATATGCAGTAGTACAATGTAAATGGTCTGCTTGAAATGAGTAATATCATTGTTGGTGTATGGTATAAATATACAGTGAATGAAGGGACAAGACAAACTCAGAACGTCCTGGTGGCTGCTTTCCCCATAACTACTTTGTTCAGCTCCTTCGGCTTCCCTTGGTGCAGGTGTGCAGACGGGCAGATGAGTGGGTTTGCAGATGTGTATCCCCACCCTCTGAACGTGAGCACCTGCCTTAGAGACCTAAAGCAGCTCTGTGGCGTGTCCACGAGATAGTGAGGACCAGACCCTTCCAGATCCTACCATCCCTCAGAAACTCGAAATGCTCCACAATGGAGGCTGCAGCCTACTAAGAACATTATTTTGCACACATATAAAGTGGTTTAAAGTGATTGAAACTTTGAAAAGAATGGTGGTTCTTTATCAGTTCACTTATTACGAGACTAAGAACTGTTTAATTTGCTGTGAAATGAGTGTGAGATCCCATATAAACAAAGGTTATCTTCACAGTGGTGCTGGCTTTACTGTGGCCCTACGTGATCTACAACCTTGCATGGTCTACTTTTTAAGGTAGGAACTCTGTCCCACTCAACCTACCCCCAGCCTGTAGCTAGCCAAGACTTCTTAATCTATAAGAATTTAGCACTTAGAATTCCTGCAGGAAGCCTAGCTATTTGCTGACAATGTGCCCTTGAATAGTCATGAAAGCAACCATAGTTTAAACTCATGAGGCTAGAAAAAAGGGAAAAGCAAAAATCATGAAAGTAGAAAGCAGGTGACTAGTTAGGGAGATAAAGGGGATCAGTGAGGGTGGGAAGGGAGCAAAAGAGTGTTATGGGGAGGTAGGAAGATGGTCATATATGAGGATGCTATAATGAAAGTTCTTACTACAGACACTCAATGTGTACTAACAGGACAACAAAGAATGTCTAGAAACACAAACCTATAACTTGGGACCTCAACTCTTACAACAATTTCTGTTCCCTTTCAGAGTTACAACCATAAGAGATGCAG
Source organism: Apodemus agrarius (assembly GCA_964023405.1). Lineage (NCBI taxonomy): Eukaryota > Metazoa > Chordata > Mammalia > Rodentia > Muridae > Apodemus > Apodemus agrarius. The sequence goes on along the minus strand of OZ030010.1, from coordinate 68,728,043 downwards.
AACACAGAAGTGTGTCTGAAGTGGTTCAATTCTCAACGCTAGGCTGTGAACCAGACCCTCCTCTTCCACCCACACTGATTAGTAGAGCCAAGAACAGCCTGAATTTACAGTGGAAAGTAAGGATTTTACTGATAGAATCTCAATATGATTTTAAAACAGTATCCTGTTTCCTGAAATTTAACCATACACGATACATGCTTCATCTAAGTTATTTCTCCATCACATCCCTTCACAGCGATCACTTCGTTCAGTCGAAGAGATCATACCATGTGAATTGAGAAATGTCTATATACCTTGGATCATTAATAATAAGCTAACTGCCCATTTCTAGCACTTAAGTGTTGGTGTCAATCATCCCAGTTACCAATAACACTGTGTCTCCGGTTCCTTTGGTGTCCATTTTAACATCCTTCCTTTTATACAATCTGGAAATATGACATATACAACTGGGGTATGTCTTGGAGACTGTACAATGTGTGTTATAAACTTAAATCCAAATTGCCATGAAAATATATATTCCTACACAAATTTTTGCAGTTCAAACTCACTACACCTTCAATGCATAAATGTATGCTCATCATGTGTGCAGGACATATATGTGCCATATAAAAATTAACCATCATGATTTTATCATTCTGACCTTTTCAGGATTCCAATGATAATGGATCCAAAATAAGCAGCTTTCTTTTGGAATGGGATGAGGTATGCTCATTTATTATTAATAAGAGAGTTTTTCATATAATATGTAATCTGATTACTGATTCCTTTCTTCCAAATCAAGATCCCTGAACACCAACCCACCCATATGCAAATCTACACCCTTTCTATTTCTCTTTAGAAAGCAGGCCTGTCAGAAAACATAATAATACAATAAGATATGATTACAAACAAAGAAACCTGAATAGGACAAAACAAAGAAAATGAAAAAAAAGGAGTCAAAGAAAAAGCACAAGGAGCACATACAGACACAAAGACACACACTTTCATATACACCAAAGTCTCATAAAGACACAAACTCAGGAAACATAATAGATAAGCAAACGACCTGTAGGGGTTTTTATAATGACAGGCAACCCAAATTGTGTCACACAAACACACACAAAAAACCTTCAAAATTATGATTGAGTTCATTGTGTTGGCTAACCACTCCTGAGCAAAGGGAATGCCCTTAACTATGCTTTATACACCCAGTGAGACTTCATTGGAGAAAGGTCACTTTTCTGTACACAGTGAACACTCTGGCTTAGGGTCCAGTTCCCTCACTCAGTGCTGGGACTTCATCTAGTTTAGACCTGGTACACAGGAATTTTTAAAAATTACCTGATTGTGAAGGGTTCATGCTGTGCTGAACATGTGTTAAGTGTGGTATTTTTAAACATGGTAATATTTTGTGTGCATTGTCTAGGGTAAAGGAGAAGACTTCAAAAGTTGTTACGCTGGGCCCCTGAAACAGCACCAGCTCTTGAAACTGAGCCCTTCGACGAAGTATTCATTCAGATTAGCTGCCAAAAATCACTTTGGCTGCAGGTACACTGAGTTGTTTGCCCCACTGGAAAATCTGTACTGCCATCAGATCCTGAAATTAATGCTTTCATTTCAACTTATTCTTTTAGTAATTTCAGTGAAACAGCCGTCTTCTATACATCAGGAAACACACCTCCAGCCCCACTACCGCCTAAGTTGAAAGAAGCAGGAGTCTGCAGTTTGTCTCTAGAATGGTGTGCCCCAACAAACCCAAACCCAAATGACACTCTTACTTATGTGCTAGAGATGGAGGAAGCAAAATCTGTAAGTCTCCTTTTTTTCTTATTTATACAATGATCTTTATTCTCTGCTTTCAATAACTTTCTATACTTACTTCTTACTTGGAAAAGAGCCCAGCCTTGAGTCTCTGTGTTCAGAACAGAATCAGTGCAGAGCCACTGTTGGGCAGGTCTACATAGGCCTCCTTATCCCACAACTAGCTGATTGCAAGAGCTCCAAGCTCTACCCAGTGTCTATGCAAAGAAGCCTGTTAGCATCTTCAACTCCAAGCCTGTTCTAGGTGACTCTCTGTGGCCACATGTATTTTTAAGCACCTTCAGTGGCGTTCTCAAGCTGTATTCTTTCTTCATTTAGTTTCCTCATGTGGGTGAACAGCTACTTCATTCCTTTCTGACCTTCCTAATCGGTGTCAAAGAGCTAGTCAATTTAAAAAGCAGCTATAGTGGCTGGAGAGATGGCTCAGCAGTTAAGAGTACTGGCTCCTCTTCCAGGGGACTGAGATCAATTCCCATCAACCACATGGTGGCTCACAACCATTTTTAATGGGATCCGATGTCGTCTTCCGGTGTGTCTGAAAACAACTATAGTGTACTCATATAAATAAAATACATATTTTTTTTAAAAAGCAATCATAAGTGACCACATCCAAGTTACCAAAATTTAAGACAAGCATATAACATTGAGATCAGTTCGGGATTGTAACTAATTTGCGACATGTTTCCAGTTGTGCAATCTCATTGCATCTTGAAATAAATGAGCTTTTGAAAAGAGAAATTATCTCCAATTTTTATTGAAAATAGACTTTTCTCTCATATAATACAATACACCTGACCACAGTTTCCCCTCCTCCACTAGCCTGCTCCTCTAACCTGCCCCTCCCACCCACACACACCCCTTTCCATCAGAAAAGGGCAGGCCTCCCAAGGATATCAACTGAACATGGCATAAAACATTCCAATAAGATAGGCACACACCCTCATATCAAGGCTGGATGAGGTCACCCAGCAAGAGGAACAGGGTCCCAAGAGCAGGCAAAAAGTCAGAGACGACGCCCATTCCCACTGTTAGGAGTCTCAGAGAACACCAAGCTAACATCATAACACAGATGCAGAGAACCTGATGCAGACCACTTTGAGGTTGAAACCCATTCAGGTAGATAGTCAATTGAAGATACACCTTGAATCTAGTCTTTCTTCCTAAATTTACTATCCTCGATTTTTAGGGATTAGGTTTTAAACCTAAATACAATGGAGAAGACCTCTCCTGCACTGTAAGAAATCTTCAAAGAAATACTACATACAAGTTTCGGGTATGTTGGAGTGACTTATAAGTTGATATTGTTTTTCTTTGAAATGAAACTTTTCTTGGCATTTGTTTCATGGAAACTCTCATGCAGCTGGCTCTCTACACATTACTAAACCGAACATTGATTTCCATTGATTAACAAAATATTTCCTTCACACAAACAGATTTTTGCCTGCAATCTTGAAGGAAGGAGCAACCCTAGTGGAGAAGTAAAATATACTACTCGTCCAGCTAGGCCTGGATGCCCTAAAAAGCCATATGTAGTGGGAACGATCCAGGCACACCAAGTGACAATTGGATGGGGTAAATAATGCTTCTCTTTGGAAACTTTGCTCTCTCCATACTAGTATTTACTACTCAGAAGAAATCTTCCTGCAATTTCACTAAGCAAAATGTTCTCATTTGCATGTGAACTCTTCTGCCATATGAATGAGTTTAGTTGTTAACCCTATTATGTTTTTCTATTTCCTATTGAATAGCCTATTGCTGGCTTAACTATTCACAAGTGAAGATATTGTTGAACTTCGTAGGGATCGGTGACTAATCTTCTCCCAAGTTTGTATAAAAGATAAATGTCAGCTTAACCAGAAATACTATTTATACATATTTCTTACCTATAAACTAGATAAATGATAATTATTCCACATATACTTATTTAGTCTCTTCATAAGAACTTTGAAATGCTATCTAAGTGCTGATGGCTGATATCACATGTATATACCCTGTATTATGTTTAGAGATTATTAGTTTAATATAGAGACGTCAATATAACAATGTGACACAATTATATTTTTCTGTGAAAACATATAATTTATGAGATAAAATTATACTGGAAACTTGTGTTTTCAAAAAAACACATATTAAAAATGAATCCGTTGCCGGGTGTGGTGGTGCATGCCTGTAATCCCAGCACTTGGGAGGCAGAGGCAGACAGATTTCTGAGTTCGAGGCCAGCCTGGTCTACAGAGTGAGTTCCAGGACAGCCAGGACAACACAGAGAAACCCTGTCTCAAAAAAAAAAAAAACAAAAACAAAAACAAAAAAAATCACTTAAAATTTATTTCTTCCTTTAGACTTACCCAAAGACAATGGTGGAATGAACATTTCAAGTTACAGTTTAGAAGTTTGTGAAAATTCAGACTGTGGTAAGGCAACACAAATTTTAAAAGATTTTATTTTGAAATAATCTGACACTCATCTGGGAATTATGAAAAACGTCTACACAGTTCCTCTGTAAAACTTGCACTTGGATTCCCCACATAACAGTGCCTCACGTAGACATAGTGCAATTACCAGAACCAGAAAATTGGGATTAATACACACCTATAAACCAAACCCCAGCACATTCATGGATTCCTTTGGACTTCAATAAGAAATTCTTATTGACTGATCACTTACAATTTATGTTTAATTCTACTGATAATGAAATTATTAACAGTCATAAAAATATTATTGGATTGTTGCTGAAGAGATGTCTCAGTGGTTAAGAGTACTGACTGCTATTCCAGAGCTCGTGTGTTCAGCTCCTAACATCTACATAGTGGCTCCCAACCATCTGTAAGGGGTCTCGTGCCCAAGTCTGGTGTGTCTAAAGACAGTGTATTCAGGTACACCAAATAAATAAATAAATCTTTAAAACAAGATTATTGGATCAACTTATTTCCCAAAATGGTTTTTCCTTAGGAAACATACAATATGTAGATAGTATATATATATATATATATGGTTTATATCTTGCATACATTTGCTGTTATGGTGACCTATAAAATTTACACATGATTTATGAAAACTTGAATCAAATTTCTCTTCTTCCTTCAGCCAATCTCTGGAAAACAATCTACAATGGCACTCTGCAGGAATTTCTGTATGCCGACCTCCAACCAGGCACCACATATAAACTTAGAGTCTTTTGCACTTCACCTGCAGGCCAAAGCCGGGTAAAAAAAACAGAAAAGGGAAAGTTCTCCAAATGAGAATTGAAATAACCTGCTATATTACTAAATGTTTTCTGAAGATCATCTTGAATTTAGTATAGTAGTAAAATATTTTGTATTTCTCTTAGCCTTCAGACGTATTGACAATTCAGACGCCTACTCTTCCTCCTGACTCTTGCCGCTCGCAACCCTTACGTGGTAAAGCCAAGGGCAAGGAGGCCAACCTTCCTGGTAAGTAAGGCTTCCTCATGTGATTGACAACTCTCCCTAAACTTCCTGTCTTGGGACTTTTGCTTTGTGTGCGTGTGTTAATACTACCAAGTAGCATTTCCTTTTAGAACAGAATTGAACAATTCTTAGCAAACCAATCCTTAGTCATTGACAACCCAACATTTTAATGTCTAAGTCAAATGATGAAATTAATGGCTACAATAAGCTTTGAGTATCTAAGCATTTTTAAAGAGTTGTCTTATGTCTTAACTCACTGTGCAGTATGTTGTATTGTTTTAAAGAAACATCTCTAAAAACTAGGGACTTGGTGTGGAGCCAAAGGATGCTTTGTGTGCTTAGGATTCACAACTCACTGGGTTACATCAGTAGTACCAAGGTAAAGTTGAGGTGGGGGAGGGAAACTGAGTGCATTTTGCATATTTTGTAGATAATCGTGCTGTTAATGTGAAGCCAGAAGCACTGGTTCGTGGCAAAAAAGCGAAAGGTCCTCGTCATGACAGAAAGGAATGCCCCAGCTCTGAAAAGAAATGTGCAGTAAGTAAATTAGTTCCTGAGGAACCCAGAGTTTCTGGATGAAAACATAGAACATGAGTTTAAAATGTATCCTATTCAATTGACCCACTTGTGCTTTGTTTCACTTTGAATGAGCACATGCTTGCACTGTTCTTGTTGCCAAGGTGAAAAGTAACCATGCCTGCAAAGTCATGCATGTGTTTGTTTATTTGTATGTTTGTTTGATTTGTAGCCTGGATCTCAGTCAGTGGAGTGTGGATCTGTACCAGCCCGGCACCCTCCTTCTCAGTGTGGTACACCTGTGCTAACCTGCAAGGGTCCAACCTGTGTTATTGTCAGTTGGGAAGTATGTTACCAATTCAACTTTTTATTCATTCTGCTGATACACAAATATGTTCCTAGTGTAGAGCACTTTGGGGGAAAACACTGAAATGAATCATAGATTGGAATTAGAATCCTCCATACTTCAGACCATGCTTTCTAGAACATACATTCCTAGAACCTAATACCACTGATGTCATGAAGACAATACAACCAATAGTCTGTTCTTTGGATCTCAATTTTAAATTTGAGGACCAAAATAAACCATGAATCGGTAACTAACTGAATTTTTGAAGCTAATGCAAGAGTCAGTGAAGGTAAAGCAATTTATAAAAAGTTTAATTTTCTCTGGTGCTAAGGGCTGAACCCAGGGCTTCATACATGCTAGAAAAGTACTCTACTACTGAACAATATTCGCAGCCAAGAACTTGGTCTTTTTTGAAGAACTTCATTGGGAAATCTTCTGCTCCTATGTCTAACATGTAACTACAATGTGATACATAAAGAAGGAAGATTTTAAAATGTACTTTACAACCATGTGAATGTCTTACCAAATGAAGTTTTCAAAAATAAGAATTAGCCTAATTATTTAGTCATATCGGTTTATTTGTGCTATACTTTTTCCCCAGTATCAAGCAATGGTGTAATTTTTTAACATTAACCCAAAACGCTAGGTCTTTTAATGATGCATGACAGAGCTGATTCTTTAACTTTTAAAGGCCAGATCACCAGAGCATGTGTTTTAGCATACTAACCAATAGTAATGTTAAACAATCTTAATATATTTGTTTTCATTCGTCTAATATGTGGAATTAGCAAGTCCTTTCTCTTACTTTAACTTATTTCTTTTAATGTTATTACAGTGTCATGTCTGTGTTTGTTTCTACACATCTCTATCATGTATCACTTGATGGCTTGCAAGCTTTTATGCAGTATTCCTCCTCACAGTATCAAATATAGTGACCACGTAGAAAAATAACTGAATTTCTGTGTATGTTTCATCTTTCAGATTCCTAAATGCAATGGTGCTGAAATCATTGATTACCGACTGCAATGGGGACAAGTTGAAGATTCCATGCATTTAATTTACACTGGCCCTTGCGTACGCTATGAAGTTAAAGGTCTTATTCCTGCAGCCACATACTTTTGCAGAGTACAGGTAGACCTGAAATTCCCTTCACTGTAAAGAAACCAATAGCTATTAACCTATATTTCCCACATACATAATACTAACATCGTTTCCACTGTAAAGACTAGAGTCAAGAAGGAAAGAATTTTCAAATTGAGAATATTGCTTATAGTTAACACCAGAATATGTTGTTTGGTTGGTTTTAGCTTTTTGAGACAGGGTATGTCTTTGTAGCTCTAGCTGTCCTAGATCATCACTCTGTAGACTAAGCAAGCCTCCCACTCAAAATTCTACCCACCTCTGCCTCCTGGAGTGCTGCTGGGATTAAAGGTATATGCCAATACTTCATGGCCAATCAGTTACTAATTTCCAAGTTTGGTAATCATTATATTTAATAAGCATGTACAATGACTATAAGAAGAAAAGACAAAGGGGCTCGAAGTCAAGGACAGGTTTATTTTGAGATGAACTTGGGACAGACTCTCATTAGAAGTCAAGATAGTAAGTTAATGAACTTCTTTTACTGGCTAGGGTTGTTAAGGGGCTTGGACTTGGAGAGGGGCATTAGAGGGGCTGAGAACGTTTCCTAATGATCAGAAGAGTCATTGGTCAGATGAGGAAGTAGGGGTTTTTTTTGTTTGTTTTTTGTTGGTTTTTGTTTGGTTTTTGGAGACAGGGTTTCTCTGTGTAGCCCTGGCTGTCCTGGAACTCACTCTGTAGACCAGGCTGGCCTCGAACTCAGAAATCCACCTGCCTCTGCCTCCCAAGTGCTGGGATTAAAGTCATGTCCCAAAACCGCCTGGCAGATGAGGTAGTGTTAAGGATGTTCATGAGTGGTATATTCCACTAAAGCCTGGCTTCAGGAAACTGAAACTGTTACTTACGTGAAGGGGATTATTCAGGCCAGGATGAGAGTGCCTTCAAGACAAGATGGTCATGCATCTGTTCTTTCACTTCAAATTCTATGGTTTGGTAAAAAAGACAGGGCAACCAAGTCTTTAATAGTACTTACTCCCTGCTAGGGAGGGCTGATGCTCCTTGGAATGAATGTCTGAAGGAGGATGGAAATTTTAAGACATTATTGTGGGGGCCTGGAGAGATGGCTCAGTGGTTAAGAACACTGATTGCTCTCCCAAGGGTCCTGAGTTCAATTCCCAACAACCATATGGTGACTCACAACCATCTGTAATGGGATCTGATGCCCTCTTCTGCTGGGTCTGAAGAGAGTGACAGTGTACTCAGATAAATAAAATAAATAAATTAATCTTTTTAAAAAAAGACATTATTGTGAGTTCACTCTGCTAGTAGGAATTAAAGTGATCCTGTCAGCCAAAAGCGTCTGGAAAATTAATAGAGCAAGAAAAGAAGAGGAGTCTAGGATGATAATGACAATCAGGAACAAAAAAATGTTCCAAAAAACTGTGAAAGGGTTACTCACAGAAAAGAGAGACTGATGAGGAGCAAGGGCTCTGTCTTCTATTTTAATTTACTCTTGTGCGCATACCTAGTGCCCACAAAGGACAGAAGAGAAGGCAGCACTTCTGGTGGAATAGGCGCTCCATATGGTTGGGAGTCATCAGGTGGGTGCTAGGAACTAAGCCCATGGCCTCCGGAAGGCCCTTGATTTTACTTGTCAAACCACCTCTCCAGTCCACTAATCTTTAAATTTTGAGAACCATCTCTGTCAGTGCTGACTTACCAGTAAAGAAATAGCACTGTTCATTCAGAAGTGCACACATGGCCCAAGGATTGCCTCTAGAAGACAGAGAGCTAGAACATGGCAGTTCAGTATAACAACAGCAGCTAGGGAACAGATCTACTCTTGGATTGTCAGGAGCTATTATACAACATTGTTGATGTTCTATAATAGTTGAGTGGAAAGAGAGGTTAACTGGTTACTTACAGGATAGAGGAGTTTTGGAATTTCAAGAGATGGATGGTATTGAGACAGTCTAGTTGAGGTATGGAAGTAAGGGCCCCTTTCTGACTGACAGACAGACAGAGAGAAGTAAGGGGAGGGAGAGGTTAGGATGTGCATCAGAGAGCATGCCATCAGCTCTCCTTGTCCTCTGGGATGCAACTGGCACATATCGAGCTGGGTATTTTGGTGAGATACCAGAACTCCTGAAATAGGGCTCCTGAACTGGGTCTCCTGAAACAGCCCCTCTGGTTGAGCTGAGGTATTCTGCCTCTGTGATGGGGTAAGGAGGGATCAGGAAAGAACTGATGTATTCAGAGGAGAGAGACGGGCACATCCTGGCCCTAGACTGCTTGCTAGGCCAGCCCAGAAATCTGGCCATTTAATCCCCCAGGGTGACAAAGTATTTGTCTGTGATATGCCCTTGGCAGTGAATGGTAGCATCCCCTTTAGGCATTATGAATGAGAAAGAAAAACCTCTCATTGATTATGATGTTGGCCTTTGGTATAAGGAAACCACCATTATCGCCAAATCAAGGAGATGGAGTGAATGATCCTATAGGTAGGTACATAGGCAGGATAGATGGTCACTGCAGTGTTCCTGGCTGAGGATAGGACCCTGGCAAATACGCTGAGCTCTGCCTGCTTAAGAAGTAGGAAATTTGCCTCTTCCACTCACTGAGAATGGAAACAGTTGAGTTTCTCATGCTGTACCCCAACAAGGGAATCAAACAAGTGGGGAGTCTTTGAGGGAGCAGCCCCCAATCAAACAATCCAGGGTCCCAGGAATGAGGGTAGAATTGAGCTAGGGGGAATCCTTAAGGGAGTCATCCACTGTCTCTGAGTAATGCTGAGGGGTGTTTGCGTCACAAAAAGGGTGTTGTCTGTAGCTGGGAGCAGAGCAGTCAGGGATACTGGCCAGAACAGCTGTCCAGAGGCTGCAGGGTAGAAAGACCAATGTGACAAGACTGGAGGCAAAAGGACGAAATAGAGGAGAGGACAGGAAAAAACAACTAAGTAAAGGATAGACTGAAGGCTGTGACGAAGATCAGGAACAGTTGTTGCCTGAAGTTAGAGACAAAGACGCCAGCTCAGGTATTTTCCACAGGCTGGGGGTAATCAGAGCGGTTGGGCTAGAATGCCTAAGGCCTGGTTGCAAGCACTGAAGAGGTAAAGGTGAAAAGCACACGGAGAAGAAAACACTCTTGAGATCTAACAGAGTGACTTAAGGTTTTCAGGGGGCTGTGGTGTATGGGGGCAGTCAGTGTGAGAGACCAGGGTTCATCTGCACTAACAAGAATAGACAGAATTCACTAATTTCTGGACAAAAACAGCATGATTTTTACAATCACAGAACAATTTTACATATGTAAATGTGTACAAAAGGAATGAAATCTATCCTCAAACATCACAGAGTACCGAACCTGAGCCTAGGTGATGTGCTAACAAAGCATGTGTTTTTCAGGCTGTAAATATAGTTGGGGTTGGAATGTTTGGAGGAACCGCAAAAGTGACTACACCTGGAACCGTCCCAGCAATGGTTCCAATGTTACAAGAAGTAGAAAACAAGGTGCCTGCCAAGCTGTCATCAACTTGCATAGCTATCCAGTGGGAGGAGCCCGACTGCCATGGCTCTCAGATCACCGGATATAACATTGAATATGGAGATAAAAAAATGGTGACTGTCAAAAGAATAACTGAGTATGTTCTGAAAAATCTACAACCTAATACTACATACAGGTTAGTCACCCAGATCTTATTTTGGGTAAATGAAGAGAATGGTGAGAGCACATCCACATCTGTGTCTTTAATACACACAGATGTCCCTTGAAAACAGTTCTTAGTGAAATTTGATAACAGTAAGAGCCAAAGTCTGCTTTCATCAGTATTCTCCCTAGTAGTTATGTCTTGGAAATGTGTCTCGTGACTGGTATGATCGTCATTCTAATAGAGATAGAGTGAGTTGGCTTATATGAAGAAAATAATTTCATTTATTGAAAATAAATTTATAAATTTTACTTTTACCACTAGAATCAGAATTCAGGCGATCAATCATTATGGACTAAGCCCTTATAGCCCATCAATAAGATGCAAAACCAAACCACTACCACCAGAGCCTCCACAGCTTACTTGTGTGGTCTATGGACACCAGAGTCTCAGACTCAAATGGGGCACGGTCTCCAGCAAAAAAACACTTGCCAACTTTATCAACTACAACTTACTAATGGAAGATCGATCTGGAAGGTAACTGCTTTAACCATTTAAAATCTACTGCCGTAAAAAACAATTTAAATTTGTAATATCCTATCAGGCATGATCTCTCTCTCTCTCTCTCTCTCTCTCTCTCTCTCTCTCTCACACACACACACACACACACACACACACAAACACACAAACACACACACACACACACACACACACACACACACACACAAACCACCGCCTTGATTTGTATTGGCCTTTTTTGTTTTGTTTTGTTTTATCTTCCTGGCTTTATTTGACTTCTCTGGGCATAACTGATGATAATAAGATTGTCTCCTTAATCTTTATCTTCTTTCTCTCAGATTTTCTGTCATTTACCGTGGGCCAGATGTGACTCACAAAGTGCAAAAATTGAGTGAATATACAGAATACAAGTTTAAAATCCAGGCATGTAATGAAGCTGGTGAAGGACCAGAGTCTGACATCTACACTTTCACTACAACGAAGTCCCCACCCACTGCACTCAAAGGTAAATGGTACACAAAGACACTAACCATTTTACTGGTGCTTCCACAGAACATATGTCGAACTGAGCAGTACTTAGAAAATTCTAGACTCAGACAGGAGACCCGGGTCAGAAAGACAGATGCCACATGTACTGTCTCATGAAAACTCTTGCTTCTAAATTTTTATGTCAATGTGTTTAGGTGACAGTAACTCTGGGTAGAGGTCAGGAAACTAGAAATATTAAGGTGGGGACTAGGCTCTCAGGGAGGGGGACAGAGGGCATAGAACACATACTCTGAAAGTGGAAGGGGAAAGGCTGGGCTTGGAGAAGGCCCAGGAGCTTGAGCGAGCAGGAGCGGGGATGAACAGCCAATGGGGAAAATAACCAAGACTAAAAAGGGATAAAAGGCCATCCTTATCTAGCTCACAGTAAATGATCGGAAAGCTGAGAGAAAGAAGATAAAGATTAAGGAGACAATATTATAATCATCGGTTAAGCCCAGAGAAGTCAAATTAAGCAACAAACCTGTTGATTTGTTTGCTGACTAAAAATTAAATCTTGGGGCTGGAGGGTTGGATCAGCGGTTAAGAGCACTGGGTGCTCTTCCCAAGGACCAGGGTTTGATTCCCAGTGCCTGCCTCACAACTGTCTATAATTACACTTCCAGGGGAGCCAATGTCCTCTTCTGACCTCCACAGCTACCAGGCGTGCACTTAGTGCAGACATACCATTTATACAAGCAAAATACTCACACACACACACACACACACACACACACACACACACACACAGTGAACAATTTAAAAATTAAATCTTAAAATAAAACTAGCAGTAGTATTTTTAAAATTCACTAATAGGAAAGTTCCATAAAAAATATAGTCCTTAATGAGGGATTTAAAGGGCAATGTAAGATTTATTAAGGCTTCAGGCCAATAGAGGTAGAGGTGGTTCATGTCTTTAATCCCAGCACTCTGGAGGTAGAAGCAGGTTGCTGAGTCCAAGACCAGCCTGGTTTACAGAGTTCAGGACTGCCAGGGCTACACAGAGAAACCATATCTTGGAAACCATAAAAATGGTTTAATCAGGATTTTTCAAATGTCTTAGAGATCATCTAATTCCACCACTACCACTTTTAAGAGTAAGACCTGGAGCTGAGAGATATCTCAGAAGTTGAAGAGTACTTGCTCCTCTTTCACAGGGCCTGAGTTCTATCCCCAGTACCCACATGGTGGTTGAAAGCCATACATTCATAATTCCATTTCCAGGGGATCTGATACCCTTTCTGACCTCTGTGAACACCAGCATACACACTGCTACCCATACCTAAATGCAGGCAAAATACACATAAAATAGAACTAATCAATCTAATATAGTTTTAGAAAAAGAAGTGAGATGGTTAGTTCCACAGATGGGAGACACCATGACTACAGCAGTCTTTGACTGCACAGCAGAGCCAAGATTAGAACTGCGGGCTCTTGATTTCCATAATAGTGCACATTCCTCATTGTCATATCCATGTCTTGCTACTCAATACATTTTCTCAAACAGTTTGTAGTGAAAGAAATCAATTAGCAGGTGTAGCTATGCTGACCAATCTAAAATTAATATGTAACTTTAATAAGTTTATTGCTAAAACTCTTCTTATCAGTGTTATAGCATATCCACCAGAGAGGACTGCTCGGACATGAGCAAGAGAAATCTTTATTAGCCAGCCAGTTATCTACACTGGGTGTTTAGGATCCCATTATACCACTGAGCCTTTCTCAGGGTCAGCTATTAAGCACAAAGCCCATGTCCCAGGTGGACAAAATTCAGTTAACAAGAACAGTTATCTAGAAGCTCAACTACAGAACCTAAAAAGCAAGGTTAGTACATTCAGAGATATTCCAGAACTATGGAGTTTAGTGGATTAGGCCTTTTTTAGTTTTGGCAGGTGATGCTAAGTACTGAGTTTTGCACCCAGAATGTACTTTCATCATGGAGTTAGTTGTGCTAAGGTTGGGGGGCCTGCTACACTCTAAGCAGTAAAATACTATGTGTCACACTGACAGTGAGTACAACTCTGCAGTTCTCAGAACCTTGGACTTGAGGATTGCATTTCTAATTCCCAATTAGGATGCTTGGTTGATCCAGTGTTTCCTCATGAGTCCAGTCATTGTTTTTATTTATTTTATGTGCATCAATGTTTTGCCTTCATTTACAACTTTGTGAGGGTGTCAGATCCCCTGTAGCTGGACTTACAGACCGTTCTAAGCTGACATATGGATACTGCAAATTAAACCTAGGTCCTCTGGAAGAGTAGCCAGTGCTCTTAACTTCTGAGCCATCTCAAGTCCCCAAGTTCAATACTGGTATGAAACCCTTCCTCTTTAGTGTACTGCTAAATGAAACACGTTCAAGTTAAAATAATCATACTTAGATGACAGTAATGCCTTCTTTTCTGACTAATGTCCCTATCTATTTAGGCCCCATTTTCTTAAAATATAGAGAATAGCAACATGAAATCAAGAATCTGCTCCTTTCTGCCTCACATAATTGCTGAACTCCTACAATCAAAATTTTTATTCATAGGAAAACCCTTCTAAATGGACAATGTACCATATAGTATAGTGCATATTACTCTAGAAGTAAAGAGGCGCTATTAAAGTTTAGAAGATTTGAATATAAAATCTAAAGAAGCACTATTAAGTTATAACTTTGTTAAGGGTTTTCTACAATCATAATGCCTGATGGTATAACAAAATTATTTCCAATAATAATATACTTTGTTGGGTATTTGTAGTGCATGCCTTTAATGTCATCACAAGGTAGGCAAAGGTAGGTGAATATCTGTGACTTCAAGGCTATTCTGGTCTTCATAGCAAGTTCTAGGCCAGTCACAGCTACATAGGAAGACCATCTCTCAAAATACATAAATTTATTTTAAAAGTATGATGATATATTTCTCATGTTAGGTTTACATGTGCTTGTAGTGATTGTGTGGTTGCATTAGTCTTTTCAATGTATTCTAAACCATTTAGGAAAAAAATAGACCTTCTAAACTGTAATATTTTTCCCTAGCACCTAAAGTCCATCCACTGAATAACAACTGTTGTGAGATCAAATGGGAGTCTTTGGTGCCAATTAAAGGTGACCCCATTGTTTACTGTCTTCAAGTCACCACCGGAAAAAAGGCTAATCAGGTATATTCTCTCAAATTTAGTCTTTACCATTTTGACAGGCATGGTAGTTCATATCTGCAGCCTCAGCACTTGTGGGGTAAAGGCAGGAGGATACAGGTACTCTTTGGCTACACACCAAGTTTACTTTAAAAAAAATGCTAGGTTGTCATGGAGTATACCTGTGATCCCAGTTCTTGGGAGACAGAGGTAGATGGACCTTTGATTTGAGGCCAGCCTGGTCTAAAGAGCAGAGTTATAGGACAATTATGACTTAAAAAAATAAAGTTACAGCTCTATGTCCAGCGGAGGGTTGCCCTTTTGGCAGGGAGTAAGTTATTGTTGAAGGTGTTTAGAGTAACTAAATCTTATCCCAAGTTCCATCTCATCCATACCATTTATGTACATAATCTTCATTTGGAGACAACTAGCTTATTCATTTAATTAAATCATTACCATTGAATTGTATAATATTTCTTGATTCTCACTGGCCATGACCATAATGTAATTAAACTTTAACAGTTGTGGGGGTTGCTATGCTTTATTAAACAAAATCTAATCAAAATCTAATCAATACTGAACTCCCTCAGAACATTAGAAACACTGAATAATTTTTTACTTTTGTTATGAACATGTACATGAAATAATTTTCATTTCTCTTGTTGTAAAAACCTAGCCAATGCATCTTTAATTGGAAAGAAACCTATGATTTTCATTTGATCCTTTTCCCTCAGATTTACAAAGGCCCGAACACTTCCTTTTCCTTCTCCAACTACCATGCAAATTCACGCTATCGCTTCAAGGTCTGTGCAGGACGCCGATATGAAACCTCCAATGGTCTTCAAGAGCTGTGGGGACCATATAGTCCCAGTGCTCTTTTCTCCACTTATAAGCATCACTCCGGGCACGGTAAAGGCAGTGGGGGTAGAGGTAAAGGCAGCCACCATGAGAAAGCGGAAAAGTGCAAGACAGAGATGAGTGATGATACCTTCGTTCTCACCCTTCTGATAGGGTTTGCACTTATTGCTGTTTTGTGTGCTGTTGCCGTTCAGTACCTCCTGATCAACTAGCCTATTCTTTTAGGAAAAAAAGAAAGCAAATCATACCCAATTTAGAAAACCTTAGATACATCTTAATGCATATGCTTATACTTTAGGCTTATTGATAGAAAGTAGTAACAGAAAAAAAAACTGCCTTCATTT
Source organism: Apodemus agrarius (assembly GCA_964023405.1). Taxonomy (NCBI): domain Eukaryota; kingdom Metazoa; phylum Chordata; class Mammalia; order Rodentia; family Muridae; genus Apodemus; species Apodemus agrarius. Next base: position 68,711,858 of record OZ030010.1, on the reverse strand, counting down.
TACAAGCTTTTGTGACAGAAGAAGAGAGATTTCTAAGGAAGCATGTACCATAAATTTTACTATTTTCATTGTTCTGCCAAAAAACATTGCCTTCTCATGTAAAACTCACTCATCTACAGAAACTATTTTCTGACTTCACTTTTCAAATCAATATTTTCGAAAAATTTTAGAAATATGAAATAATAACAGTATTTTGGATTTTTTAGAACAAAATAAGAAATATTACTTCTATCTGTCCTGTTAGCATCCATATGAAGAAATAAAAATGTATTTACCAATCTTCTTGTGAACGCATATTTATTCAAAATAATATACTTAGCTATTACTGTCTACCAGGATAGAGACTTGGTGTGTTTGTTAGGATTCACTAAAGGAACAGAGCTGGCAGAATATATATGTATATACACACATACACACACTAACTGGGTATTTATCAGAGTGCCTGAGAGTGTGTGTGTGTGTGGTCTGGATAATCCAAAACTGACTGTATCCTGACAAAAAGGCCAAGAATTAGCAGTTATTTCATCCACAAGGCTGGCTGTCTCTGCACTCCCAGTCTGGGCCTGGAGTCCTTGAGGATTCCTGGAGAGCTGCTGGGTTTCAGACTACATTGGAATCCTGAAGAAGTTGGATTTAATACCAGATAGCAACAGGATAGATAAACTTGCCAGGAAGAGTAAGAGAAACAGGCAAAAACACCAACACTTCCTTGTCCTGTGTCCTTTGATGTAGTCTGCCACCAGAAGGTTCAACCAAAATCTAGGGTGGGTCTACCTGCTTGAAGTAATCTAATTAAGAAAATGTTGCACCTGGAACTACCCAGCACCTTGGGTTTTCATTGACTCCAGATGCCGTCATGTTGACAACCAAGATTAGCCATAATGCCTTGTAGTGGGAAAATAGTAATTTATAGCTCCAGGAGCTTTTCTCAGAATATGGCAAGAAACTTACTGCCCTCACTGATAATATTTAAGGTGCTATTTCCTATTTCAGTGGTTCTAACACTGAATACATTACATTCAGATTGAAGATATCCACTTCTAAAGGCCACTGACAATTTTGGCATATTCTAAGATACAGCCTTTTATTGGACACTGATAAGTGATATTATACAAGTACCACCACATTTTGGTACACATTGGCTCAGTCTTCCTTCTCATATTTTTTGCCGTGAGCCTATCCTTTAATGGCTGAACCATCTTTCCACTCCTCCGAGTGAATCAAAGACCTCAACATAAAACCAGATACACTGACTCTAATAGAAAAGAAAGTAGGGGGAAAACCCAAACTCATTGGCACAGGGGGAAATTTCCTAAACAGAACTCCAATGGCTCAGGCTCTAAGACCAAGAATTGGTCAATAGGACCTCATGAAATGTAAAAGCTTCTGTAAGGTAAAGGACATCATAGTCAGTTGGACTAATCAGCAACCTATGGATTGGGGAAACTATTCACTAGCTCCACATCCAATAGAGAGTTAATATTCAAAATATATAAAGAACTCAAGAAACTAACCTCCAAAAACTCAAACAACTCAATCAATAACTGGGGTAGAGAAAACTAAACAGAGAATTCACAAGAAAGGAATCTTGAGTAGCTTAGCAGTACTTAAAGGAATGTTCAAAGTCCCTAGTCATCATGGAATTGCAAATGAAAATGACTCTGAGATTCCACCTTACACCAATCAGAATGGTTAAAATCAAAAACTCAGGTGACAGCACATACTGGTGAGGATGTGGAGAAAGAGGAACACTTCTCCATTGCTGGGGCATTGCAAACTGGTACAAGTACTCAGAAAATAAATCGAGATTCCTCAGAAAATTGGAAAAAGATGTACCTGAAGACCCAGCTATGTATACTACTCTGGGGCATATACCCAAAAGATACCCCACCATACCACAGGGAATGTGCTCTACTATGTTCATAGAGGTCTTGTTTGTGATAAACAGAAGGTGGAAACAACCCAGGTGTCCCACAAATGAAGAATGGATACAGAAAAGGTGGATCATTTACACAATGGCATACTATTGAGCTACTAAGAACAAGGACATCTTGAGTTTTGCTGGCAAATAGATGGAACTGGAAAATATCACCCTGGGTGAGGTAACTCAGACCCAAAATGGCATATTGTATGTACTCACTAATAAGTGGATATTAGCAGAAAAAATGTACAGAATAGACAGGACACAGTCCACAGAACTCAAGATGGTCAACAAGCAGAAGGGCCCAAGTGAGGATGCCTCAATCCCACATGGGAGGGAGAAGAAAATAGTCATGGGAGGCATGAGGGACCGAGGGACCTAGGCAGGAGAGGGGACAAGGAGGAGAAAGGGGGAACAAGATCAGGTATGGAGAGGACAGGTGAAAAGCATTGAGGGCCAGCAGAATGAATGGAAATATGCAACCTTGTGGGGATGGGAGGTGAGGGACCCTCTGGAAGACCTTACCAGAGACCTAGGAGGTGACTCTCAGAATTCAAAGGGAGGGACCTTACATGAAATGCCCAACAGTGGGGAAGAGGAAACTTGTAGAGTCCACCTCCAGTAGAAAGACATCAAGTGGAGGGATGGGGTTGCCATCTCACAGTCAAAAACTCTGACCCAGAATTGTTCCTGCCTAAAAGAAACTGCAGGGACAAAAATGGAGAAGAGACTGAGGGCAAAGCAGTCCAGTGACCTGCCCAAATCGAGACCCATCTCAAGGACATGCTCCAAAGCCGGACACAATTTCTGATGTTATAGTGTGCTTACAGACAGGAGCCTAGCATGGCTACCCTCTGGGAGGTCGAACAAGCAGCTGACTGAAACAGTCACATATACTTACACCCAACCAATGGACTAAAGTCAGGGACCCCTGTGGTTGAATTAGGAAAGGCTTGAAGAAGCTGAAGATGAGCGCTACCCCATAGGTAGACCAGAAGTCTTAACTAAGCCAGACACCTGAGATCTCTCAGACACTGAACCACCAACCAGCCAGGCAGCATACAGGAGGTGGTCCAAGACCCCTGACACATATATAGCAGAGAACTGCCTAGTCTGGCCTCAGTTGGAGAAAACACACCTAACCCTCGATAATTGGAGCCCCAGAAAATGAGGGGGCCTGGTGATGGGGGCAACATCTTCTTGTAGACATGGAAGGAGGAATGGGATAAGGAAGTGTGCGATAAGAGGGGAGGAAGGACTGGGTAGGGGGCAATGGCTGAACTATAAAAAAAATAAAAGTAATAATAAAAAGAAAGAAATGTTAGAGACTACTTGAGACTGAAATAAAAAATAATGAGCAAGAAGAAAATATTAGGAAGTGTAAAATTCACTGGTAATGATAATTATTCAAATTCAGAATATTCTAATATGCTGAACATGGTCTGAGAACTGTTCATAGATTTACTATGGATAGAAATTAATAACTACATTAATATGTTAAGAGATTGGCAATAAGAGCTTGAGACAAAAAGACCCAAATACATATTGTCTACAAGAACCCAATTTAAATATGAAGAAATAGATAAAAGTAAAGAGATACACACAGATTAGAGAGAGATCATGCAGAAGAAGACAGAAACAGCTGTCTATATTTCAGGCAACAAAGGCTTTAGAATAAAGGACATCATCAAGGATAAATAAGGATATAGCATAATGACAGGTGACCAGTTCTCTGATCTTTTAGGCTTATTTTGTACACACCTAACAATAGAGTTCCAAAATACATGAAACAGACATTGACAAAATAACAATGAAAATAAGCAAAGGCACTATTCTGCTAGGAGACATCAGCACCCTTTATAAGGTACACAGAGCACCCTTCATAAGATAGATAATGACATACCTGATCTCAGCTGTACTACCAATGACTTCATCACAATTGATACCTGTATCTAAGAATAGTAGCATACATGAACATATTTGTCATGAGCTCACATGGAGTATTATTCCCTAAGGAAGACTACATTCTGAGCCACAAAACATAACTAAAAACATTTAGTTGAACCTCAACCAATGTATTTGATCATATTCATCTGTCGGGACCTCTTTCCAATTCCCCCTAATGCCACTACCCACATCTCTCATGGCATCATTACTTCCTGGTGTGTTGTTAATAACTCCTTGAGTCCAATGAGTGCTTCCTATGTACATGGATGTGGGGCCAGCTGCAGGCAGATGGGCAACCTACCTGCAGCCACATTACCCAAAAGAGAGTAATTCTCTCTCCTTCAACAGCCATCAACTGTTAACTGTTCCAACATAAGAGAAGGGCCTTGAGCACTGCTCTCCCATCCAGGATGGAATTTTTAACTGGCTTGATGACGTGCAGGTGGGTACAACTAGTGAGAGCTGTTGTGCCTGTGTGCAGTAGCCTTGCCACGTCCAGAGGTCAGCTTTCCACACCTCTCCTTATTTCCCAGTTCTCACACACTTTCCACCCATTCTTCCTGATACTCCTTGAGTCCTGAATCGGAAAAGGTTAATGTAGATGATTCGTGCATAGCTGATCAATGGCAGTTCATTCTCAGTTGACTACACATGGCACCGTGTCCCTTAGGAGCCTCTGCTACAAAAGGAATCATCTCAGGCCAAATTTGAGAGCAACACAAAGACCTAAGGCTTTTAAAAGCAGTGTGATAACAGGGCTAAGAGGGGCAGTGTATCTGCAGGGAGATCAGGATGAAAGAGCGGTCAAAGAAAGCAGATAGAACAATGAAAATGTTAACCATGAGCTGCACTACTGCAGAAGAGAAGTGGCTCTATCCCTTTACCTCCGGAATCCATCTCTAACAGTGCTGACGTACTAATTCACTAGCCCTGATCATTGAGAAGTGCACATATACCCCTATGGGTGACCTTCAGGTAACAAAGTCCTGTATGACAAACAGCAGCTAGGGAACAGATCTGGTTGTGGACCACCAGGAGCTGATATACAACAAGTATTGAGACTTTCTAATACTTGTTGGAAGTCCCTGTGCCCACCTCCATCAGATCTCCAAGATTTGCAGGAGGAAGATCATCTTCACAGCCCAGAGAGTCCTGACAGAAGGCAAGTTCTGGGTTGGGATTTGTGTGTCAGGAGGAAAGAATTAGAATGTGGGGCAGAGGAAGGTAAGAGGACACTCTTATCTGATAAAAGGAAGAGACGTATATGCCTGCAAGCTGCAAATCCGAAAGATTTCAGTGCTGTGTGACAGGCAGAGAGGTAGAAAGGTTAAAGCAGGATATCTGGAAGAACTTCCGTGAGTGTCTGCATTTGGTACTAAGAATGAGTGTTCCAAGGGGAGGTGGAGTGTCCAAAGGTTGAGAGTGTGACGGGTACATGGGGTGGCATGACAATCTGAAGGGGACACCTCCAACATTAAGTTGAAAATACTTGTTTTTAAGAACAAGATTTCAGGGAAATCAGGAGCATGAATTTAATAGCAGGGAGAGATGTGTTTGGGGGGAGGAAGGGATAGCTGAGGACGAGTAAGTGGGAAAAGTAAGACACCAGGAAGGGATCAGAAAGCCAGTCTCTTCCCTGGCACTCAGTGGGTCTGGGCTTTGGTTTCTGACTGACTAGCGGTGGGCGGTTCAGTTGTTCTCAGGATGTGCTGAAAAAGTATACTCAGGTAAAGTCAGGAAATTTAAACTATTTCATGAAATGGAATTCTTCAAATAGAGCCAGGAGAGGCATGATAATGTGAGTTTGAGCAACAGTGGTTAGGGTCAGGCGGTAGTGGTCAGATTGTTAGCTTCCAGAAGTTGCACAGGAGGCCTACGTAGGCCAAGCAAAGGCCTTTTTATTACAGCCAGGATGAGACACTAAGGAGGTCATAGGTAGGTATGTGATCTCTGGAAACAGTTATGGTGACCAGCTTGCAGGAATCTTCATCTCCATTCCAATCATCCACACGTGTGTATAAAGATCCAATGGAGTCCTGTCAGGCAGGGTGGAGTCCCGCTTCTGAAGCAAGCCAGGCAGCAATGGACATCAGGAAAGCCTTGTTAGCTTTGTGAGTGAGGCCAGTGTAGTCAGACCCAACAGGAGCAGTGGACAGCATCACTGAAGTTCTTCTCGAGATTAATAGTGAGCGAGGTGGTCTGGATTAGCTATCAGGTAAGGACCCAGACCCTGTCTGAGAGGGAGGGGATGAAGAAAGTGGTGACAGTGTTAGGTGGTAGACTGAGGGATGCATTCAACCATATCCTCTAGGATGCAGATGAGGTATACCAAGGTATGTCTGTGAAGGCGAGAGAGCATTTAGGAACTAGTGTGTTCAGGCCCCCAGGGCCCAAGGGAGCTTCCTGATGGGGGAGAAGGAGGAGTACCAATGGGAACCATCTTGCAGTTTGGGCGTGGGAGGGTCCTTTGGTTAGAAGGAGCTTGTACAGGCCTCACATATGGGCTTCAAAGGGTGCATTGAGGTGAGAATCAAAACAAGATCTCAAAGGAGGAAGAGCAAGGAGTAGTCTATTGAGGCAGGGACAGAAATGGGATCCTGGAAATTAGCAAAGGACAGTAGAAGGGTCTGGATAACTAAAATAGATGCTCATTTAATGAAGCAGGATGGTCCTTTGATGTGTTCCAATTGAAAGGATGTGTGGGTCAAAGTGAGTAGCTATACATTAACTCAGAAGTCCAGCGAATAAAAGGGTTGCCAGAAACCTCAGGAAATTTGAGGAATGGAGGGTCAGGAAAGAAATCCAGTCCATATATAGCTGGAGGGAGGAGCAGGCTAGATGGTTTTGAAGATTCCATTCTCTCTCCTTTCCCATAGGACTGAGTAAGACAAGAATGTAAAAACTTATGAAAATATTTAGGGTACTGAGGATCCATTGAGGTGTTTGGTAGACAAAATCAGAGTCATTGTCAAATTGAATGGGAGACATGAGAAATTATTTCTCTTAGTAGCTTTGAGGCCACAATAGAGGTACATTTCTTAGAAATGGGGAAAGCCTCCACCCAATCTGTGAAAGTGTCAACTACAGCTACTACCAGGAAGTGTTTGGTGCATCTTATGGGAGGAAGGCAGGAGTTGCACCATAAGTAGACGAGTCAGGAAAGGTGGGTGCCTAATACCAACTTGAAGAGAGACCCTTGGACAGATGCTACATTGTTTACAGAGATCCTGTAAGCATAAGAGGGCTGAGATGAGCATGTGTACTAAGAACATGTCAGAGGGGAAAGTGGTTGGCCTGGAAAGTAGGAACGGCTCTCGTAGAGGAAGGAAAAGCCTTTCAGCTAAGGAAGAGACTGCTGGGTTGTTAACAAACCAGTAGGGTTCTCAAAGGTTGGCTTTGGTGGATCTGAGGTGTTCTGCTGGTGTGAGGAGATGAATTTGAAAAGGAGACAAACTAATTAAAAGAGTCCAGTCACAGGGGAAAGATAGTGGGACACATCAGGGCCCTTGGCCAGCTAACAGGGCTGGGGTTAGACAGTCATGTTCCCAAAGTGGAACCTTCTGGTAATGGGGCTGCTTCAAGGAGACACAGGAGAAGTTTCCTGTTAATAACGAGAAGCCCTTTGAAGTGAGGAAACACTACTCTCTCCAAGTGAGGGAGTTTGAATGAATGAATGGTGTCATAGGAATGTTTAAAGTGAGCATAGAAGCTAGCTGTCCTATTCATAGCTAGGTGTAGGACCCCCATTGGGCAATAAACTCTGAATGCTAAAAAAAAATCTGAAAAGGAAGGGGACTTGCCTCAGCCACCCACTGGAGGAAGCAGTCAAAAATCATCACGCTAGCCCTCTAAGGTCATAGTTGGATATGGGGGTTCCTGGAGAATGTGACCATCAATGAATCTATCCAGTGGTCTAGGAATGGGAAGTGCCACAAAACCATAAGGATCTATCCATTATCTTGTAATAATTATGAAGTTTTGGGCCACAAGAAAGATGTTACCTGTATTTGTATAGAGAGCCGAGTGATTAGGGTTGAGTGGATTTCAGAGCTGAAGAAAAACTGGACATTGGAGAAGGGAAGTGTGACAAGACTGGGAACAAAAGGAGGAAGTGGAGGATGGTGCAGAGGGGCTGATCATGTGGCACAGAGGTGGGAGACAAAGAGGAGGTTGAAGAATACATTTGAAGGGCCTAGAATATCAGTTTCTACAACTTTAAGGCATAAGGGGCCAGCTCTGATATATAGTTCCATTTCTTTAGAGAAGTGAGCAGCAGGTCAGAGTGAGTCTCCTACTGGCTGGACTAGATGGACTAAGACCTACTTACGAGCACCAGAAGAGGTAAAGGTCAGGAAGGGTCAGGAAGGGTTGGAGAGCCCAAGGGCAGGAGTTCCTGAGGGCCTGTTTCAGGGCTATAAAACCTTGCTGTGTGTCTGGACTGGAAAACAGATGACAATGAGATCATCTTCGGATACTGCATAAGAAGGCTGGGAGTCACTAGCAACTCCGGAGTCCGACAACTGTAAGTACTCAGTGTGGCACAAAACTGAAGGGGCTCTCTCTGTCTTGGGAAAGGGAATTGGGTCCACTATATCTTGGAGAAGAATGTTGTGAGGAGAAGGGGATATTTGGAAGGAGGAAGAGGTAGAGTCAGAGGGAAAGACAGGAGAGAAGAAAGAAGAGTGCCTGACTGCCTCTGAAGAACATTCCAGAAATGACTGGAGCTGTCTCCGAATTCCTGCTGAGAACCTGTCAGGTAAGTTACTGGGAGAAGTTCTAGTCAGGGTCAGTCCAAGTTAAGGAAGAAAGAGTTCAATTTTTGGCTGGAGAATAATGGTGAACAAGGAAACTTTGAGGTCCAAGACTGAAAAGGGAGGTGATGTCTGGGGGTCTGAGAGAAAATAGTAGACAGTGGGGGGATTCATGGGTCGACAGCAAGTAGGAGAGTATCGGTCCTGTCAAAAGTCTAGAGGAAGGGGGGAGGAACATTGGGCTTTCAAAGAGTAAGGATGGGCATGACGTCAGTGGTTACGGAGTTGGAAGGCATGGAGATATTCACAGGGTGAGAACAAGATTCACACAGGTAAAGCCAACAAGGGGGCTGAAGACGTGTAAAGAGAGAACTTGCTATCACTATCTGATTCTGATGCTAAAGTGAACAAGGTCCCTGAGAATAGCACAAGTCACGTGTGCTATTAAGACCACAGAGAGATAATCAATTTTTATTAGCATTAGGTCATTTCTTAGGTTAGACTTTACTCCAGAGACCCAATTTATACACGTTAGACAAAGGGCACCTTAATAGAGATGTTGCAGGTACTTGGGGGGGGGGGATTTGGAAACCCATGGTGGTTAGGAGAGCCCAGGGTGTTCTGAAGATTCCTGACCTGTGTTCCTGTCAGGATGTCAGTCAACTGTGGGACATTTCCGGGGGAGGCCAGAAGAGGAAATGGCAGGCATCCCAGTAACAACTCCTTGGCCTCTTAATAGAGGAAGTACCCAAGGAACAGACTTCCTAGTCACCTTGGGAGAGACGCAGATAGAAGGGAATCACTGAGCATTCCAAGGACAGAATAAGAAGCATTCACAGTGCCAGAGCTGCTAAGGGAGGGAATATGAGAGGAAGTGGTGGAGAGAGGGGAGGAGGATGGGAGTAAAGGACAAGAGAGGAGGAAAAGGTGAGACAAGAGAGAACAAGAGGGAGAGAAGAGAGAGGAGAGAAAAAGAGAACTGAGAGAGAAAAAGTGATCCAGTCCGATGGTTCAATAAGTACTTAGAGTATGTTGGAGAGGGTTACATTCGGCAGAGGGTGTGGGGTGTCATGACCAGGATGCCATACTTCGACACAGTGTTCAATCATCTTCATGCAAACTGAGAACAAGGGTGAAAGAAAGAAAGAAAGGAAGAAAGAAAGAAAGAAAGAAAGAAAGAAAGAAAGAAGGAAGGAAGGAAGGAAAGAAGGAAAGAAAGAGAAAGAAAGAAGTGAAGGAGAAGATGGAGAGTAAGCCAGCAACTCTTCAGAATAGAGTCCAGGATGAGCTACCACAGGCGGCTGCTCCCTGGGTTGCAAGAAGACCCTGACACTCAGGAGGCAGGCCCACAGCAGCAGGGACAGGGTAATTTTGAAGTAAACCTAAGGGGGTCTTTCATCACAGAAGGTGAGAGAACAAATATCTCTTACAGGCTATGATTTGATCAGAGATGGGGAAGGGGCTGAGGTCACATTGGACAGGTAAATATCATGGTTAAACAGAGATGCACAGGAATGATGTAAGTGGTATGAACTTTGGGAAGCTGGCTGTGGGAAATTGAAATGCTAGCCACAGGAAGGAGGGACTATTCAAACTGTAATTTATTGACAGGAGGAGAGAGGGCTGGAATGAAGGCTGCCACTGAGGCATGTTCTTGTTCTCTCCCAAATTCATGGGCAGTTCTCTATTTAGGTTTGTTCTGAGGATGAGTTCTTTGGGTGGATGTTGGCCTTCCCTTACAAGGCAGAAAGATACTTTCTTGCTTGCAATTGACCTGTTCTTTGTTGATTGGTTGTGCCCTGAGGAACACATATTGCTGAGTAACTTTTAGAACTGGTGGTTAATATATCCTGGCTAACCACAGTAATAACAGGAAAGAGTCCTTTGGCTCTTAAATGAGCTGGTTCCTTGTGACAGAGCAGAGTGGCCACTAGATAGAGCTATAGAGTTTCCAGAGATGACCTGGCCATAGACAGTTGTGACAACCAATCTCTGTCTCTCCTTAGACTTCTAGTATGCAACCTTGGCTAAGTCTCCTCCTGGTTTTAAAGATCTTGAAGGCCATGTCTAATAAACTGAAGCAAGACTGTGGGATTCCCTTAAGCTTTTATCTAATATCCAGAAAGATTTTACCTATAAAATGAAGCTAGGCTTTCTGACATGCAGCCAGATTAGTGTTCTTCTCCATGGTTTCAACTAGCCTAGACTGATGGTAAGTCGTGTTCTTGAGAGCATCCCTGTATCATCTCCCACCAATGGTTATACTTATTAAGTCTGATAACGACCACTTTCAAAATTCCCTCTCTTAGACAACATGCAATCTTGGCAAATCCTTCCCCATCAGATTCTACTTCAGTGGACTGGTAGAGCCAGAGGAACTACACACTACATAGCAGGCACCACACTATACCCTTGCCTAACTAAACACAGAGGAGCCTTGGGTGCCCACAAATGAAGACTTCTCAAGGATATCACCTACAACTAAGCTTAGAGGTCATGGAATAGTATAGGACAATCTATTAAGGCACATAAGACATCTCTCCCACAACTGAAGACCATGTGTCAGAGACATAGTGCCCTAGATATAAAGCACCTCAGAGATGTTTCATAAATTCCAACTGGATAGATCGAATTGTAGATTATAGTTATAACTTAATATGGCATGAGGGGGCAGGCATTCTTGATCTGTGAGTGAAAATAAGGGACAATTTTGTTACAAATAAAACTAAGAATTTTTTAACTTTAAGACTGACAATCAAAATTGTACCAGTTTTTGAGACCACAGTGGAAGTTTCTGTCAGAGAGAATATAGAAGGAGCAACCCACTGCATGGGTCTGGCATGAGATGCAATGTTCACCCAGAAGGTATTTCTCAGGGGCAGTAGACCTCCCCTGTAGGCAGAGGTGAGATCCAGTTGCAGCATACTGACCAGTCTGGGGCATGTCCCAGCTAAGGCATCTTCTGAGAACAGAGACCCTTCCAACATTTGGAGGTGAAAGAGTTTCACCCAGACCATACCCATCTATTTAGTCAGGCCAAATTAACCTTGAAAGGAAATCTCACAGAACAAGGTGGATCACAAAATAGTTGTGAGGGATAGGAGTTCATTCCTCATCCCACAGAAAATGTAAAATAATAATAATAATAATAATAATAATAATAATAAGAAGAAGAAGAAGAAGAAGAAGAAGAAGAAGAAGAAGAAGAAGAAGAATAGATAAATTTAAAAAAAAACCTAAATACTCCCTCCAGTTTTGAAAAGCAACAGCAAGCACTGGGACAGAGAGAAGAAGATGGGCAAACGAAGGAGTCCTCAGTACATGGGAATACATTCTGGACAAGCTACCAGCCATACCACATGCTGAAAATGGCTCCTTGGCCTTACAGACTTTTAATGGACCTTCCTCCTTTCCCCCTGCCTTCAATTTTCAAACAAATAGCTTTGGCCAGAGTCTTGCAGTTGCAAATAAGTAAGCCTTTCAATAAGGGACAAAAAGGGACTTGTTGATGAATTATATTAGTTCAGAGTCATAACTCAGAAGCCATTGGAGGTCTGTGAAAACAGCCCAAGCCTACTTGGCTGACTACCATAACCAGAAGACTGCAGAAAGCCAAAAGAGGCAAGAAGGGTTGCTCTACCAGACCCCAGAACGTTGTGTCAGAAGCAACAGTGGGGGCCAAAGGCACCAGGGCAGATCTGTTTACCAGACTGGAAAAGATAAGGAAGTATTAATGTAAATAGAGTAAACTCTCTATCTCCAGGGAATGCCAGAGTTGTGTTACTCTCAGCCCTGGCCAGTGAAGCTTCTTTCTGCAGAGGGTAGTTGTTAATGCAGAGGCTCTGAACTTACAAAATGCTAAGAATGTGTAATTGTGATTGTTCAGCAGTAGATGGAACATCTACATCAACACACACACACACACACACACACACACACACATCCAAGAACACACAGGCGCACACTCAAACATGCAGGCAAGCACACACTCACCAAAAATCGCTCATGGAATATCTTGCAACTAGTTTCAGAAAGAACAAGAACCATAGGATGGAGAGGAGTAGCACTGTGAAAGGCTGGCCTCTGGATGTGACATAACTGTTGTACACATCAACTCTGCAGCTGTGGTTATTGCATAAGACTTCCAAAAGATCAGGAGATTTAAACTCAGCCACGGAGTATTCCAAGTATTTGTTTTGACGCAAAGTAGGAGAAACTTTTAAAGTAAACAGTGATTTATCAGTGTTCTTTGGATGGTTAAGTAAAAGCACTTGAGGGAATACTACTGAACTTTATTGCATTCATTATCTCTCTTAGAAACCCATCCTCACAGAAGAGTGAATCATAACCAATTTGAAGAAAGGACTATAAAGACTGGAGAATATTCAAAGAAGAAAATAAGACAGCACCAGTTTGGTGAACACAAGACTAGCTCCACATTTAGTGACACACCTTTGCTTCTGAACAAAGCCACTGACATATCTGCTCTTTCTAGTACTCTGTGTTCTTTACAGTACTTCAGACACCTAATCTCTGTGTACTGTCTTAAACACTTGCACTATTGACAGTGCTCCAAGAAACATGGCTGACAATAATCCAGACACTAACACTACTGACAGAATCACTAGATCTGGTTATGCCCGAAACATTTCTATCTCAAATGCTGGATTTTACACTGACATCAATAACAATATTATAGGCCCTTCCACAAGAACTTACAATCAAGTCACCTCTGATGAAACTCGAGAACCACCAGATACTGAGAGTATTCCAAGCTGTACTTCTGAGAGTGCTTGCAATACTTTCATCTCTGAAAATGCTCATACCTCCTCCTCCATTAATGATGGCCTCAGACCTTCTGATGCTGTCAGCATTTCTGAAAACAGTCATGGAGAGACGGAGGCTCTGGACATGGGAGCTGGAGACAATAAGCAGATATTAGGTGAAAACCAAAAGAAGAGTCTGTCGTCAAACGCATCACTGGAAGGTAAACACAGGAACCCTATTTTGTTGCCAATGAGGATACAATCCAAATAATTTGGACTCTCAGTGCATTTTTAAATAAATTTCTATTACATGTAATTATTTATTTAGTCTCTATGTGTATGTGAAGGATGAAAATCAGAGGGCAATTTATGGGAGTTTGTTTTCTGCTATCAAAGGTGAAGGTGCCCAGCTCCAACTTAGGTTATAGTGCTTGGTAGGTAGAAAGCACCTTTACTCTCCATATCACCTTGCCAGCCAATTCAAAATATTAGAGTGCCATTCTCTGCTTCTGTTTCCTCTTTACATCCATTTGTTTTCTAACTTATTTTTAATTTATTATTAATTGACAAATAATTATATATAAAATATAGAAATATAATTTGGAATTATTAAATGAAGCTAACACCCATCATCTCACTTATCGACTAGGATTGGTTTTTTCTTTTATTTTATGTTGAAATATATGAAAACATATATCTGCTATATTGAAATATACCTTATAATAACCAAATCACCCTGCTGTTCAATATCTCCCAAAACTTGTTCCTCCTATATGAATTTTTATCCCCTTTGATCAGGAATTCCATCCTGCTCCTATTCCCTGATTATTGTGTTTCTTTCAACTGTACTAAATTCTCCATACAAGTGAGATCAGAACACATTTGTTTTTCTCGGCTTGGCTTATTTCATTTAGTGTAATGCCCTTCAGGTTTTATATGTGATAGCAAATGACAGGACACTTATTGCACTTTTAAAGTCCAAATAGCATATGCAAATTCAAACTAGGCTACCTTTTATGCCATAAGGAGTGTTAGAATGAATCTCAGTGGTAGAGTGCTTTATAGTATGCCAAAGGCCATGGATTAAATTCCTAGCAACACACACACAACTACACATAATAAATAAGAAATATGTCCTTGAATTTTTCTGTCTTCTAATGGATAATTATAAATTTCAATCCCACTTAATTTGTCTAATTTTACTTAATTGAAAATTTGCAAATAACCTATGAGAGTTTCATATATGTACTGAATGGGTTCTGATTCAAATGTTTTAATACAAATAGTAATTGGGTCTTACTAGTTTTCATAGTGATGATATATTTGTAGTCTGATCTAACTCTTCTCTCTTGTCTTTGCCAATATATTATTTTGTTTGAAGTGTTTTTTCCTTACTTTTTAGAACATAATACAGAATATGGAACGAAGCCACTTTATTTCAACATTGAAAAACTTGTGGTATGTAACAAAAATTAAGATTTAATGCTATTCCATCTTTTCTATCTAAACCCTCCAAAATTACTGATTATTTTTAGAGTATTTACTATGTTGATAATTTCATAATATTCTGCAGCAATGCAATAACATCTAATGTGCCAGCATTAAAGATAGGAGAGGTGGCTAATTAATCATAGTTTTAACCACATAGTATGAGCATTGAACCTAGTATCAAACAACTAAAGAAAATTTTGCATTTAGAAGTATAGATTATGATTTTAAGTATAAATCTTGCGTTTTCTTCATTTTAGGTTTCTAATATTCAAACACGATCTGCTACTGTTTCATGGAATCTGAACACCACTGAAAAATATGATATTAATTCTCCTATGTCATTTGAATTGGCACTGTCCAGCAGTGGTAAAAATGGAATCTATAAAAATATATATACGTAAGTTTTTAATTATTTCAAGTTATTTAAAACAAATATAGAGTATTAACATATAGTCATTATGCCCCCAACCTATACCAAGTCTGAATTCTTCAATCTCTCCTAAATTCTTTTTGACAGGGGCAGGTTTCTAGTAGTAGGTTACCAAACCAATCCACAAAACTCATTAAAGTCATAGTATATTATTCAAATATCTGATCATGAACGAGCTATTGGTGATGCTCACCATTAGTACTAGCACTCAGGAGTTAGAGGCAAGCTGATCTCTGAGAACAAATCCAGCCTGATCTTTAGAGTGAGGGTCAGGACAGCCAGGAATACACTCAAGAGAAACCCTGCCTTGAAATACCTGGATACATAGATGGATGAATGGATGGACAGATGAATGGATGGATACAATTTGATTTTTGATAATTTTTCTTCTTATTCAGAGACTTGAGGTGAAAATGCAAATTTATGTAAGCTTTTATTTCTTTGATAATTAGCACTTCAAGTTGTGCAATCTAATAATCCCCAAAATCAGTCAGTCGTCTGTGCCCTGTAGCACAGATGAGGATATGCAACATTGGCTTACATGGAAATCTTTTTCTGGTATGTCAGATAGTGCACTAGCACCACTACCTTAAAAAGATATAAAACTTAGCTTTCACCATTGGGAGGACAAGGAGGGTGAAGGGGAGGAGCTACAGCAGTAGGAGGAGATTGCCTGTGTGCTTCCACGTCTGATTACACTTTGCTTTTGAGTAGCCTTTGCTTAAAACTATCGGTATCTTCCATTTTAGAGGGGTCCTTATAGGAACTAGAGCTAGAGTGAGTTGCTTGGAGTTTGCTCAGGAATATAATCCCTCTGTTCATGTGACAGACAGGATCTCTCCCAGAAAGTCCCTCTTAAACTAAATGAACCAAATCTGTGTGTAAGACATGCTGTTCTTCAAAGCATTTGGTATCTACACTCTTTTAAATGAGCAACTTAAAAGCAAATGTGTACTATTTTGGTTAAATATATGCAGTAGTACAATGTAAATGGTCTGCTTGAAATGAGTAATATCATTGTTGGTGTATGGTATAAATATACAGTGAATGAAGGGACAAGACAAACTCAGATCTTCCTGGTGGCTGCTTTCCCCATAACTACTTTGTTCAGCTCCTTCAGCTTCCCTTGGTGCAGGTGTGCAGACGGGCAGATGAGTGGGTTTGCAGATGTGTACCCCCACCCTCTGAACGTGAGCACCTGCCTTAGAGACCTAAAGCAGCTCTGTGGCATGTCCACGAGACTGTGAAGACCAGACACTTCCAGATCCTACCATCCCTCAGAAACTCGAAATGCTCCACAATGGAGGCTGCAGCCTACTAAGAACATTATTTTGCACACATATAAAGTGGTTTAAAGTGATTGAAACTTTGAAAAGAATGGTGGTTCTTTATCAGTTCACTTATTACGAGACTAAGAACTGTTTAATTTGCTGTGAAATGACTGTGAGATCCCATATAAACAAAGGTTATCTTCACAGTGGTGATGGCGTTACTGTGGTCCTACGTGATCTACAACCTTGCATGGTCTACTTTTTAAGGTAGGAACTCTGTCCCACTCAACCTACCCCCAGCCTGTAGCTAGCCAAGACTTCTTAATCTATAAGAATTTAGCACTTAGAATTCCTGCAGGAAGCCTAGCTATTTGCTGACAATGTGCCCTTGAATACTCATGAAAGCAACCATAGTTTAAACTCATGAGGCTAGAAAAAAAGGGAAAAGCAAAAATCATGAAAGTAGAAAGCAGGTGACTAGTTAGGGAGATAAAGGGGATCAGTGAGGGTGGGAAGGGACCAAAAAGCGTTATGGGGAGGTAGGAAGATGGTCATATATGAGGATGCTATAATGAAAGTTCTTACTACAGACACTCAATGTGTACTAACAGGACAACAAAGAATGTCTAGAAACACAAACCTATAACTTGGGACCTCAACTCTTACAACAATTTCTGTTCCCCTTTCAGAGTTACAACCATAAGAGATGCAGAACACAGAAGTGTGTCTGAAGTGGTTCGATTCTCAACGCTAGGCTGTGAACCAGACCCTCCTCTTCCACCCACACTGATTAGTAGAGCCAAGAACAGCCTGAATTTACAGTGGAAAGTAAGGATTTTACTGATAGAATCTCAATATGATTTTAAAACAGTATCCTGTTTCCTGAAATTTAACCATACACGATACATGCTTCATCTAAGTTATTTCTCCATCACATCCCTTCACAGCGATCACTTCGTTCAGTCGAAGAGATCATACCATGTGAATTGAGAAATGTCTATATACCTTGGATCATTAATAATAAGCTAACTGCCCATTTCTAGCACTTAAGTGTTGGTGTCAATCATCCCAGTTACCAATAACACTGTGTCTCCGGTTCCTTTGGTGTCCATTTTAACATCCTTCCTTTTATACAATCTGGAAATATGACATATACAACTGGGGTATGTCTTGGAGACTGTACAATGTGTGTTATAAACTTAAATCCAAATTGCCATGAAAATATATATTCCTACACAAATTTTTGCAGTTCAAACTCACTACACCTTCAATGCATAAATGTATGCTCATCATGTGTGCAGGACATATATGTGCCATATAAAAATTAACCATCATGATTTTATCATTCTGACCTTTTCAGGATTCCAATGATAATGGATCCAAAATAAGCAGCTTTCTTTTGGAATGGGATGAGGTATGCTCATTTATTATTAATAAGAGAGTTTTTCATATAATATGTAATCTGATTACTGATTCCTTTCTTCCAAATCAAGATCCCTGAACACCAACCCACCCATATGCAAATCTACACCCTTTCTATTTCTCTTTAGAAAGCAGGCCTGTCAGAAAACATAATAATACAATAAGATATGATTACAAACAAAGAAACCTGAATAGGACAAAACAAAGAAAATGAAAAAAAAGGAGTCAAAGAAAAAGCACAAGGAGCACATACAGACACAAAGACACACACTTTCATATACACCAAAGTCTCATAAAGACACAAACTCAGGAAACATAATAGATAAGCAAACGACCTGTAGGGGTTTTTATAATGACAGGCAACCCAAATTGTGTCACACAAACACACACAAAAAACCTTCAAAATTATGATTGAGTTCATTGTGTTGGCTAACCACTCCTGAGCAAAGGGAATGCCCTTAACTATGCTTTATACACCCAGTGAGACTTCATTGGAGAAAGGTCACTTTTCTGTACACAGTGAACACTCTGGCTTAGGGTCCAGTTCCCTCACTCAGTGCTGGGACTTCATCTAGTTTAGACCTGGTACACAGGAATTTTTAAAAATTACCTGATTGTGAAGGGTTCATGCTGTGCTGAACATGTGTTAAGTGTGGTATTTTTAAACATGGTAATATTTTGTGTGCATTGTCTAGGGTAAAGGAGAAGACTTCAAAAGTTGTTACGCTGGGCCCCTGAAACAGCACCAGCTCTTGAAACTGAGCCCTTCGACGAAGTATTCATTCAGATTAGCTGCCAAAAATCACTTTGGCTGCAGGTACACTGAGTTGTTTGCCCCACTGGAAAATCTGTACTGCCATCAGATCCTGAAATTAATGCTTTCATTTCAACTTATTCTTTTAGTAATTTCAGTGAAACAGCCGTCTTCTATACATCAGGAAACACACCTCCAGCCCCACTACCGCCTAAGTTGAAAGAAGCAGGAGTCTGCAGTTTGTCTCTAGAATGGTGTGCCCCAACAAACCCAAACCCAAATGACACTCTTACTTATGTGCTAGAGATGGAGGAAGCAAAATCTGTAAGTCTCCTTTTTTTCTTATTTATACAATGATCTTTATTCTCTGCTTTCAATAACTTTCTATACTTACTTCTTACTTGGAAAAGAGCCCAGCCTTGAGTCTCTGTGTTCAGAACAGAATCAGTGCAGAGCCACTGTTGGGCAGGTCTACATAGGCCTCCTTATCCCACAACTAGCTGATTGCAAGAGCTCCAAGCTCTACCCAGTGTCTATGCAAAGAAGCCTGTTAGCATCTTCAACTCCAAGCCTGTTCTAGGTGACTCTCTGTGGCCACATGTATTTTTAAGCACCTTCAGTGGCGTTCTCAAGCTGTATTCTTTCTTCATTTAGTTTCCTCATGTGGGTGAACAGCTACTTCATTCCTTTCTGACCTTCCTAATCGGTGTCAAAGAGCTAGTCAATTTAAAAAGCAGCTATAGTGGCTGGAGAGATGGCTCAGCAGTTAAGAGTACTGGCTCCTCTTCCAGGGGACTGAGATCAATTCCCATCAACCACATGGTGGCTCACAACCATTTTTAATGGGATCCGATGTCGTCTTCCGGTGTGTCTGAAAACAACTATAGTGTACTCATATAAATAAAATACATATTTTTTTTAAAAAGCAATCATAAGTGACCACATCCAAGTTACCAAAATTTAAGACAAGCATATAACATTGAGATCAGTTCGGGATTGTAACTAATTTGCGACATGTTTCCAGTTGTGCAATCTCATTGCATCTTGAAATAAATGAGCTTTTGAAAAGAGAAATTATCTCCAATTTTTATTGAAAATAGACTTTTCTCTCATATAATACAATACACCTGACCACAGTTTCCCCTCCTCCACTAGCCTGCTCCTCTAACCTGCCCCTCCCACCCACACACACCCCTTTCCATCAGAAAAGGGCAGGCCTCCCAAGGATATCAACTGAACATGGCATAAAACATTCCAATAAGATAGGCACACACCCTCATATCAAGGCTGGATGAGGTCACCCAGCAAGAGGAACAGGGTCCCAAGAGCAGGCAAAAAGTCAGAGACGACGCCCATTCCCACTGTTAGGAGTCTCAGAGAACACCAAGCTAACATCATAACACAGATGCAGAGAACCTGATGCAGACCACTTTGAGGTTGAAACCCATTCAGGTAGATAGTCAATTGAAGATACACCTTGAATCTAGTCTTTCTTCCTAAATTTACTATCCTCGATTTTTAGGGATTAGGTTTTAAACCTAAATACAATGGAGAAGACCTCTCCTGCACTGTAAGAAATCTTCAAAGAAATACTACATACAAGTTTCGGGTATGTTGGAGTGACTTATAAGTTGATATTGTTTTTCTTTGAAATGAAACTTTTCTTGGCATTTGTTTCATGGAAACTCTCATGCAGCTGGCTCTCTACACATTACTAAACCGAACATTGATTTCCATTGATTAACAAAATATTTCCTTCACACAAACAGATTTTTGCCTGCAATCTTGAAGGAAGGAGCAACCCTAGTGGAGAAGTAAAATATACTACTCGTCCAGCTAGGCCTGGATGCCCTAAAAAGCCATATGTAGTGGGAACGATCCAGGCACACCAAGTGACAATTGGATGGGGTAAATAATGCTTCTCTTTGGAAACTTTGCTCTCTCCATACTAGTATTTACTACTCAGAAGAAATCTTCCTGCAATTTCACTAAGCAAAATGTTCTCATTTGCATGTGAACTCTTCTGCCATATGAATGAGTTTAGTTGTTAACCCTATTATGTTTTTCTATTTCCTATTGAATAGCCTATTGCTGGCTTAACTATTCACAAGTGAAGATATTGTTGAACTTCGTAGGGATCGGTGACTAATCTTCTCCCAAGTTTGTATAAAAGATAAATGTCAGCTTAACCAGAAATACTATTTATACATATTTCTTACCTATAAACTAGATAAATGATAATTATTCCACATATACTTATTTAGTCTCTTCATAAGAACTTTGAAATGCTATCTAAGTGCTGATGGCTGATATCACATGTATATACCCTGTATTATGTTTAGAGATTATTAGTTTAATATAGAGACGTCAATATAACAATGTGACACAATTATATTTTTCTGTGAAAACATATAATTTATGAGATAAAATTATACTGGAAACTTGTGTTTTCAAAAAAACACATATTAAAAATGAATCCGTTGCCGGGTGTGGTGGTGCATGCCTGTAATCCCAGCACTTGGGAGGCAGAGGCAGACAGATTTCTGAGTTCGAGGCCAGCCTGGTCTACAGAGTGAGTTCCAGGACAGCCAGGACAACACAGAGAAACCCTGTCTCAAAAAAAAAAAAAAAACAAAAACAAAAACAAAAAAAATCACTTAAAATTTATTTCTTCCTTTAGACTTACCCAAAGACAATGGTGGAATGAACATTTCAAGTTACAGTTTAGAAGTTTGTGAAAATTCAGACTGTGGTAAGGCAACACAAATTTTAAAAGATTTTATTTTGAAATAATCTGACACTCATCTGGGAATTATGAAAAACGTCTACACAGTTCCTCTGTAAAACTTGCACTTGGATTCCCCACATAACAGTGCCTCACGTAGACATAGTGCAATTACCAGAACCAGAAAATTGGGATTAATACACACCTATAAACCAAACCCCAGCACATTCATGGATTCCTTTGGACTTCAATAAGAAATTCTTATTGACTGATCACTTACAATTTATGTTTAATTCTACTGATAATGAAATTATTAACAGTCATAAAAATATTATTGGATTGTTGCTGAAGAGATGTCTCAGTGGTTAAGAGTACTGACTGCTATTCCAGAGCTCGTGTGTTCAGCTCCTAACATCTACATAGTGGCTCCCAACCATCTGTAAGGGGTCTCGTGCCCAAGTCTGGTGTGTCTAAAGACAGTGTATTCAGGTACACCAAATAAATAAATAAATCTTTAAAACAAGATTATTGGATCAACTTATTTCCCAAAATGGTTTTTCCTTAGGAAACATACAATATGTAGATAGTATATATATATATATATATATGGTTTATATCTTGCATACATTTGCTGTTATGGTGACCTATAAAATTTACACATGATTTATGAAAACTTGAATCAAATTTCTCTTCTTCCTTCAGCCAATCTCTGGAAAACAATCTACAATGGCACTCTGCAGGAATTTCTGTATGCCGACCTCCAACCAGGCACCACATATAAACTTAGAGTCTTTTGCACTTCACCTGCAGGCCAAAGCCGGGTAAAAAAAACAGAAAAGGGAAAGTTCTCCAATTGAGAATTGAAATAACCTGCTATATTACTAAATGCTTTCTGAAGATCATCTTGAATTTAGTATAGTAGTAAAATATTTTGTATTTCTCTTAGCCTTCAGACGTATTGACAATTCAGACGCCTACTCTTCCTCCTGACTCTTGCCGCTCGCAACCCTTACGTGGTAAAGCCAAGGGCAAGGAGGCCAACCTTCCTGGTAAGTAAGGCTTCCTCATGTGATTGACAACTCTCCCTAAACTTTCTGTCTTGGGACTTTTGCTTTGTGTGCGTGTGTTAATACTACCAAGTAGCATTTCCTTTTAGAACAGAATTGAACAATTCTTAGCAAACCAATCCTTAGTCATTGACAACCCAACATTTTAATGTCTAAGTCAAATGATGAAGTTAATGGCTACAATAAGCTTTGAGTATCTAAGCATTTTTAAAGAGTTGTCTTATGTCTTAACTCACTGTGCAGTATGTTGTATTGTTTTAAAGAAACATCTCTAAAAACTAGGGACTTGGTGTGGAGTCAAAGGATGCTGTGTGTGCTTAGGATTCACAACTCACTGGGTTACATCACTAGTACCAAGGTAAAGTTGAGGTGGGGGAGGGAAACTGAGTGCATTTTGCATATTTTGTAGATAATCGTGCTATTAATGTGAAGCCAGAAGCACTGGTGAATGGCAAAAAAGCGAAAGGTCCTCGTCATGACAGAAAGGAGTGCCCCAGCTCTGAAAAGAAATGTGCAGTAAGTAAATTGGTTTCTGAGGAACCCAGAGTTTCTGGATGAAAACATAAAACACAAGTTGAAAAGTTATACCATTCAGCTGAGGAAGGATCAGGAGAGAAGTAATGGATACAGAGGAAAGAAACAGTGTGGCACATCCTGGCGCTAGACTGCTAAGCCAGCCCAGAGATCCGCCATTCAGTCCCCCAGGGTACAACAAAATCTTTATGAGATGCCCTTGGCAGTGAATGGTAGCATGCCCTTTAGGCATTATGAATGCTTCACAGGGAGAGAGAGAAACCTCTCATTGATGATGGTGTTGGCATTTGGTATAAGGAAACGGCCATTATCTCCAAATCAAGGAGATGGCTGAGGGTAGGACCTTGGTAAGTACACTGAGCTCTGCCTGCTTAAGAAGTGGAAAGTTTGCCTCTTCCACTCCCTGAGAATGGAAACAGTTGAGCTTCTCATGCTGTACCCCAACAAGGGAATCAAACAAGTGGGGAGTCTTTGAGGGGGCAGCCCTCAATCAAACAATCCAGGGTCCCGGGAATGAGGGTAGAATTGAGCTAGGGGGAATCCTTAAGGGAGTCATCCACTGTCTCTGAGTAATGCTGAGGGGTGTTTGCGTCACAAAAAGGGTGTTGTCTGTAGCTGGGAGCAGAGCAGTCAGGGATACTGGCCAGAACAGCTGTCCAGAGGCTGCAGGGTAGAAAGACCAATGTGACAAGACTGGAGGCAAAAGGACGAAATAGAGGAGAGGACAGGAAAAAACAACTAAGTAAAGGATAAACTGAAGGCTGTGACGAAGATCAGGAACAGTTGTTGCCTGAAGTTAGAGACAAAGACGCCAGCTCAGGTATTTTCCACAGGCTGGGGGTAATCAGAGCTGTTGGGCTAGAATGCCTAAGGCCTGGTTGCAAGCACTGAAGAGGTAAAGGTGAAAAGCACACGGAGAAGAAAACACTCTTGAGATCTAACAGAGTGACTTAAGGTTTTCAGGGGGCTGTGGTGTATGGGGGCAGTCAGTGTGAGAGACCAGGGTTCATCTGCACTAACAAGAATAGACAGAAATCACTAATTTCTGGACAAAAACAGCATGATTTTTACAATCACAGAACAATTTTACATATGTAAATGTGTACAAAAGGAATGAAATCTATCCTCAAACATCACAGAGTACCGAACCTGAGCCTAGGTGATGTGCTAACAAAGCATGTGTTTTTCAGGCTGTAAATATAGTTGGGGTTGGAATGTTTGGAGGAACCGCAAAAGTGACTACACCTGGAACCGTCCCAGCAATGGTTCCAATGTTACAAGAAGTAGAAAACAAGGTGCCTGCCAAGCTGTCATCAACTTGCATAGCTATCCAGTGGGAGGAGCCCGACTGCCATGGCTCTCAGATCACCGGATATAACATTGAATATGGAGATAAAAAAATGGTGACTGTCAAAAGAATAACTGAGTATGTTCTGAAAAATCTACAACCTAATACTACATACAGGTTAGTCACCCAGATCTTATTTTGGGTAAATGAATAGAATGGTGAGAGCACATCCACATCTGTGTCTTTAATACACACAGATGTCCCTTGAAAACAGTTCTTAGTGAAATTTGATAACAGTAAGAACCAAAGTCTGCTTTCATCAGTATTCTCCATAGTAGTTATGTCTTGGAAATGTGTCTCGTGACTGGTATGATCGTCATTCTAATAGAGATAGAGTGTGTTGGCTTATATGAAGTAAATAATTTCATTTATTTAAAATAAATTTATACATTTTACTTTTACCACTAGAATCAGAATTCAGGCGATCAATCATTATGGACTAGGCCCTTTTAGCCCATCAATAAGATGCAAAACCAAACCACTACCACCAGAGCCTCCACAGCTTACTTGTGTGGTCTATGGACACCAGAGTCTCAGACTCAAATGGGGCACGGTCTCCAGCAAAAAAACACTTGCCAACTTTATCAACTACAACTTACTAATGGAAGATCGATCTGGAAGGTAACTGCTTTTACCATTTAAAATCTACTGCCGTAAAAAACAATTTAAATTTGTAATATCCTATCAGGCATGATCTCTCTCTCTCTCTCTCTCTCTCTCTCTCTCTCTCTCTCTCTCACACACACACACACACACACACACACACACACAAACACACACACACACACACACACACACACACACACAAACCACCACCTTGATTTGTATTGGCCTTTTTTGTTTTGTTTTGTTTTATCTTCCTGGCTTTATTTGACTTCTCTGGGCATAACTGATGATCATAAGATCCTTAATCTTTATCTTCTTTCTCTCAGATTTTCTGTCATTTACCGTGGGCCAGATGTGACTCACAAAGTGCAAAAATTGAGTGAATATACAGAATACAAGTTTAAAATCCAGGCATGTAATGAAGCTGGTGAAGGACCAGAGTCTGACATCTACACTTTCACTACAACGAAGTCCCCACCCACTGCACTCAAAGGTAAATGGTACACAAAGACACTAACCATTTTACTGGTGCTTCCACAGAACATATGTCGAACTGAGCAGTACTTAGAAAATTCTAGACTCAGACAGGAGACCCGGGTCAGAAAGACAGATGCCACATGTACTGTCTCATGAAAACTCTTGCTTCTAAATTTTTATATCAATGTGTTTAGGTGACAGTAACTCTGGGTAGAGGTCAGGAAACTAGAAATATTAAGGTGGGGACTAGGCTCTCAGGGAGGGGGACAGAGGGCATAGAACACATACTCTGAAAGTGGAAGGGGAAAGGCTGGGCTTGGAGAAGGCCCAGGAGCTTGAGCGAGCAGGAGCAGGGATGAACAGCCAATGGGGAAAATAACCAAGACTAAAAAGGGATGAAAGGCCATCCTTATCTAGCTCAAAGTAAATGATCGGAAAGCTGAGAGAAAGAAGATAAAGATTAAGGAGACAATATTATAATCATCGGTTAAGCCCAGAGAAGTCAAATTAAGCAACAAACCTGTTGTTTTGTTTGCTGACTAAAAATTAAATCTTGGGGCTGGAGGGTTGGATCAGCGGTTAAGAGCACTGGGTGCTCTTCCAGAGGACCAGGGTTTGATTCCCAGTGCCTGCCTCACAACTGTCTATAATTACACTTCCAGGGGAGCCGATGCCCTCTTCTGACCTCCACAGCTACCAGGCGTGCACTTAGTGCAGACATACCATTTATACAAGCAAAATACACACACACACACACACACACACACACACACACAGTGAACAATTTAAAAATTAAATCTTAAAATAAAACTAGCAGTAGTAATTTTTAAAATTCAGTAATAGGAAAGCTCCACAAAAAATATAGTCCTTAATGAGGGATTTAAAGGGCAATGTAAGATTTATTAAGGCTTCAGGCCCAGTAGAGGTAGAGCTGGTTCATGTCTTTAATCCCAGCATGCAGAAGGTAGAAGCAGGTGGCTGAGTCCAAGACCAGCCTGGTTTACAGAGTTCAGGACTGCCAGGGCTACACAGAGAAACCATGTCTTTTGTGGAAACCATAAAAATGGTTTAATCAGGATTTTTCAAATGTCTTAGAGATCATCTAATTCTACCATTACCACTTTTAAGAGTAAGACACGGAGCGGAGAGATATCTCAGAGGTTACAAGTAATTACTAATTTTTAAAGTATGGTTAAATACTTATAATAGTTTCTCATCTTAGGTCTACATGTGCTTGTAATGATTGTGTGGTTGCATGGGTCTTTTCATTGTATTCAAAATCTAGATGATTACAAATTATTTAGACCTTCTAAAATGTAATATTTTTCCCTAGCACCTAAAGTCCATCCACTGAATAACACCTGCTGTGAGATCAAATGGGAGTCTTTGGAGTCAATTAAAGGTGACCAAATTGTTTACTGTCTTCAAGTCAACACCGGAAAAAAGATTAATCAGGTATATTCTCTCAAATTTAGTCTTTACCATTTTGCCAAGCATGGTAGTTCATACCTGCAGCCTCAGCACTTGTGGGGTAAAGGCAGGAGGATACAGGTACTGTTTGGCTACACACCAAGTTTGAAAGTACAGACCTTGCTTTAAAAAAATGCCATGTTGTGGTGGAGTATGCTTTTGATCCCAGTACTTGGGAGATAGAGACATGTGTGCCTTTGAGTTTTAGGTCAGCCTTGTCTAAGGAGACAAGAATTATATAGGACATTCAGGACTAAAAAATTAAAATTACAGCTCTATGTCCAGCGGAGGGTTGCCCTTTTGGCAGGGAGTAAGTTATTGTTGAAGGTGTTTAGAGTAACTAAATCTTATCCCAAGTTCCATCTCATCCATACCATTTATGTACATAATCTTCATTTGGAGACAACTAGCTTATTCATTTAATTAAATCATTACCATTGAATTGTATAATATTTCTTGATTCTCACTGGCCATGACCATAATGTAATTAAACTTTAACAGTTGTGGGGGTTGCTATGCTTTATTAAACAAAATTATCTAATCAATACTGGATTCCCTCAGAACATTAGAAACACTGAATAATTTTTTACTTTTGTTATGTACATGTACATGAAATAATTTTCATTTCTCTTGTTGCAAAAACCTAGCCAATGCATCTTTAATAGGAAAGAAACCTATGATTTTCATTTGATCCTTTTCTCTCAGATTTACAAAGGCCCGAACACTTCCTTTTCCTTCTCCAACTACCATGCAAATTCACGCTATCGCTTCAAGGTCTGTGCAGGACGCCGATATGAGACCTCCAATGGTCTTCAAGAGCTGTGGGGACCATATAGTCCCAGTGCTCTTTTCTCCACTTATGAGCATCACTCCGGGCACGGTAAAGGCAGTGGGGGTAGAGGTAAAGGCAGCCACCATGTGAAAGGAGTAAAGTACATGCTAGGGTTCGCACTTACTGCTGTTTTGTGTGCTGTTGCTATTCAGTACTTCCTATTCACCTAGTCAATTATTTAGAAAATAGAAAGCAAATTATATCACATTTAGAAAAACCTTAGATAAATCTTAAATCTTATGCTCATACTAAATGCTTATTGATAGAAAGTAGTAACATAAATCGAGGGGGGGAGGTGGGAGTGGGTCGTGTAGAAGGGCATATACTTGTAGGCGTGGGGTGGGAGGAGGGGTTGGGGTTTTTTTTTCGGGGAGGGGGAAAACCGGGAAAACGTTTACCATTTGAAATGCAAATAAAGTTTATATAGATTTAAAAAAAAGAAAGTAGGAACAGGAAAAAACAAAACAGATAAAACAAAAATCAAAAAAATTAAAAAACAAACACAAAAAAAATCCCTATCTTTCATTTTACAAGCTTTTGTGACAGTAGAAGAAAGATTTCAGAGGAAAGATATGTACCTTGAATTTTACCATTTTCATTGTTCTGTTAACAAGCATTGCCCTTTTATGTAAAAATACAACATCTGTGGAAACTTTCTGCCTTCACTTTTCAAGTTAATGTTTTAAAAAAAAATTAGGACTATGAAATAACAATGGTATTTTGGATTTTTTAGAACAAAGTAAGAAAAATCACTTCTATCTGTCCTGTTAACATCCATATAAAGTAATAAAAATATATCTACCAAACTTGTTTGTACTTATTTGTTCAAAATAATATACTCAACTATTGGTTTCTACCTGGATAGAGACTTGGTGTGTTTGTTAGGATTCACTAAAGGAACAGAGCTGGCAGAATGTATATGTATACACACACACACACATACACACACACACACACACACACACACACACACACACACTAACTGGGGATTTATCAGAGTGCCTGAGAGTGTGTGTGTATGGTCTGGATAATCCAACACTGACTGTATCCTGAAAAAAGGGGCCAAGAATTAGCAGTTGTTTCATCCACAAAGCTGGCTGTCTCTGCACTCCCAGTCTGGGCCTGGACCCTTGAGGATTCCTGGAGAGCTGCTGGGTTTCAGACTGCTTTGGAATCCTGAAGAAGTTGGATTTAATACCAGATAGCAACAGGATAGATAAACTTGCCAGGAAGACTAAGAGAAACAGGCAAAAACACCAACACTTCCTTGTCCTGTGTCCTTTGATGTAGTCTGCCACCAGAAGGTTCAACCAAAATCTAGGGTGGGTCTACCTGCTTGAAGTAATCTAATTAAGAAAATGTTGCACCTGGAACTACCCAGCACCTTGGGTTTTCATTGACTCCAGATGCTGTCATGTTGACAACCAAGATTAGCCATCATGCTTTATAGTGGGGAAATAGTAATTTTTAGCTCCAGAAGCTTTTCCCAGAATATGGCAAGAAACTTACTGCCCTCACTGATAATATTTAAGGTGCTATTTCCTATTTCAGTGGTTCTAACACTGAATATGCTAAATTCAGGATGAAGATATCCACTTCTAAAGGCCACTGACAATTTTGGCATAGTCTTAGATATAGCCTTTTATTCAACACTAAGTAATAAGTGATATTATACAAGTACCACCACACTTTTATACATATTGGCTCCATCTTCCTTCTCTTATATTTGTGGCTGTGAGCCTACACGTTAACAGCTGAACCATCTCCCACTCCTCAGACTTGCTTCTCTGTAAGCACTGTGTTGCCATCATGTGACAGACACCATTTGGTTTGCACTAAGCCAATAACTGTTGGTCCAAACTGACAACTGCAATAAATGCAGTTCCACATGCATTACATTTGATTTCGGATACTAGATTGAAACCTTTGCAAAAGATTAGACACTTTAGAAGAAAACATTACTAAACAGTACTACAGACCTATCTACAATAAGTGCCCATTAATTAAAAAATTATAACTGAGCTGGGCAGTAGTGGTCCATGGCTCTTGCCTTTAATCCCTTCACTAAGGAGCCAGACTCAGGTGAATCTCTGAGTTTGAGACTAGCATAATCTATACACTGAGTTCAGGCCAGCCACAGCTACACAGAAAAAGTATGTCTAGGTTCCCACTCTCCAAAAGAAAAGGGGAAAGAAAGAAAGAAAGAAAGAAAGAAAGAAAGAAAGAAAGAAAGAAAGAAAGAAAGAAAGAAAGAGAAAGAGAGAAAGAGATAAGAGAGAGAGAGAAAGGAGGGAGGGAGGAAGGGAGGGAGGGAGGGAGGGAGGGAGGGAGGGAGGAACCAGTAAGGTACGTAATTGAGCATTAGTAATAAACACAAAATCCTCTCATTTGTAGCAAAATTGTCAGAACTGAAGGACAGTCTATTAATTGACATAAGCCAAACACAGAAAGAGAAATACCACATGATTGTAGCTCATATACAGAAACCTAAAGGAGTCAGAGTGTCCAACACTAAGAAGTTAGGAAGTGGAAAAGAAGGAAAGATGAGATTGGTTAAGGGGTATTGAAAGCCAGACTGAAGAAATAGCTCATAGTGTTCCACAGAATAGTGGAATAAATGATAGTCAGAACATTATGCAGAATTACAAGAGAGATGCTAAAATGCTGCAAGCATTATTTTAAAAATCCATAAGGAGGCTCAAAACATAAGTGTCAAAGAGGTAAGGACATGGTTTGACCAGTGTGTGCTGCATACATGTGTTAAAATGTCACAGTGTACAATTATTAAGTGTTAAAGTGAAATAACATTGAATGTATTCAATGGAGAAGTAGAAGGAAATACAGGGTTGACCATCTCCCTCACAGACATGCCAATTTAAACCACAACCAATGCACCAATCTGTGTGCACAGGCTCCCAGGAAGCCAGGGGAAAATATTCCTGGTCTATAAAAGAATCCCTGAAGGAAACAAAAAGGACAGCGTTGCCTGTGGTGTTCCACCCTCAGCTCCATGCAGCTCAGCTCCAGATACCTCCCACTTGGGAAAGAGAATTAAATCCAGACTTGAGGTTTGAAACCCAATGCCAAGCAGGGCCGGCCCCACCCCCTGACCCCAGGCCTTATCCTCACACTGAGCATCTGACCCCTCCCAAGCCTGATGACTAGGATACCACCTCCATCAGCTCCGGGCCCCCCCCCCCCGCCCCATCTCAATCTCAGGTGGCAGAGCAGTGAGATCATCCAACCCGGTGAAATGCAAAGAAATAAAGTGAGACTAATGCTTTTCCTTGGAGCTCAGTGCCAGGACCACTACATGGAGACTTGATTTCTAAAAGGTCCCAAAGGCCCCTGTCTCCCAGACCAACCATTATAGATGGAGCCTCAAGACATGCCCAGCACCAGACAGGGACCTACTTTCTGGTGAGGCTGACTTCCAAGCTATATGACTACAAGTAAGGCACAGAGAAGAAAAAGAACCTAATCCTACCTCCATATGCTCCCCTGTCCCCTCTCCCACTCAGGTCCCTCCCTCCCTCTGCCTCCCATGACTATTTTGTTCTACCTTCTAAGTGTGATTCCAGGGTCCTCTCTTGGGTCTTCCTTCCTGTTTAACTTCTTTGTGTATGTGAGTATATACCATGCATATCCTTTTAGGTCTGGGTTACCTCTCTGAAGACTGGACAGAGATCAGGGAGCCTTATAGAAGACTTGGGGGAAGGATTGAAGGCCTTTGAAGGGGATAGGAACCCCAAAGCAAGACCTACAGCATCAATTATCTTGGACCCCTGAAAGCTCTCAGAAACTAGCCACCAACCAAAGAGCATAAACTGGCTGGACCATGGTCCCCTACACATATGTAGCAGAAGGCTGCCTTATTCTGCCTAAGTTAGTGTGGATTTGCCTAATCCTACAGAAAATTGGTGCACTCGGGTTGGGGAGATACTTGGAGAGGGAAACCCTCTCAGAGGTGAAGGGGACAGAGTGAGGGGAGGGATTCTATGATGGAAAACCAGGAGGAGGACAGTATTTGGGATGTTAATTAATTATTAATTAATTAAAAACAGGATGAGCACCGGGCGGTGGTGGCGCACGCCTGCAATTCCAGCACTTGGGAGGCAGAGGCAGGCAGATTTCTGAGTTGGAGGCCAGCCTGGTCTACAGAGTGAGTTCCAGGACAGCCAGGCCTATACAGAGAAACCCTGTCTCGAAAAACCAAAAAACAAACAAACAACAAAAAAACTGGATGAGTTTCAGCAAAACAGAGATATAATGTAGTAGTAAATTGGAGGAACTTAAAATGCTGGGGGGTTTTTTGTAGTTGTTGTTGTTTGGTTGGTTGTTTTTTGGATTTGGTTTTTTCGAGACAGGGTTTCTCTGTGTAGTCCTGGCTGTCCTGGAACTCACTCTGTAGACCAGGCTGGCCTCGAACTCAGAAATCTGCCTGCCTCTGCCTCCCAGAGTGCTGGGATTACAGGTGTGCGCCACCATGCCCGGCTCTTACTGCCTTTAATATTATTTCTTTGTTTAGCACATTTGGGGTTTTGATTATTATGTGACGGGAGGTATTTCTGTTCTGGTCCAATCTGTTTGGGGTTCTATAGGCTTCTTGTATATTCATGGGCATCTCTCTGTTTAGGTTGGGGAAGTTTTCTTCCATAATTTTGTTGAAGATATTTGCTGGCCCCTTAAATTGTAAATCTTCACTCTCATCTATACCTATAATCCTTAGGTTTGGTCTTCTCATTGTGTCCTGGATTTCCTGGATGTTATGGGTTACAAGCCTTTTGCATTTTGCATTTTCTGCATTTTCATGACTCCTGTTGAGTCCATGGTTCCTATGGTGTCTTCTGCATCTGAGATTCTTTCTTCTATCTCTTGTATTCTATTTTTGATATTTGCATCTATGACTCCTGATTTCTTCCCAAGGTTTTCTATCTCCAAAGTTGTCTCCCTTTGTGATTTCTTAGTTGTTTCTACTTCTGTTTTTTGATCCTGGATGGTTTTGCTCAGTTCCTTCACTTGTTTGTTTGTGTTTTCATGTAATTCTTTAAGAGATTTTTGTGTTTCCTCTTTCATGACTTCTGCCTGTTGACCCAATTTCTCCTGCATTTCTTTTTTTGTTTGTTTGTTTGGGTTTTTTTTCTGAGACAGGGTTTCTCTGTATAGCCCTGGCTGTCCTGGAACTCACTTTGTAGACTAGGCTGGCCTCGAACTCAGAAATCTGCCTGTCTCTGCCTCCTAAGTGCTGGGATTAAAGGCGTGTGCCACACCACCCAGCCTTCTCCTGCATTTCTTTAAGTGATTTTTGCATTTCCTCTTTATTGGCTTCTATCTGTTGACCCATATTCTCCTGAATTTCTATAAGTGATTTTTTGTGTTTCCTTTGTAAGGGCTTCTACCTTATTCATGTTTTCCTGTATTTCTTTAAGAGATTTATTTATGTCCTTTTTGTAATCCTCTAACAGCATCAGGACCAGTGCTTTTAAATCCAAATCTTGTTTTTCTGGTGTGTTGAGGTATCCAGGACTTCCTGCTGTTGGAGAATTGTGTTCAGATGCTACCATATTGCCTTGATTTCTGTTAGTAACGTTCCTACGTTTGCCTTTTGCCATCTGTTTATCTCTGGCGTTAGTTGGTCCTGTTGTCACTGGCTGGTGCTTGGACCTCCTGTGAGCCTGTAAGGCTATTTCCACACCACTGGATAACTGGGTTCCCCCTGGCACAGATTGCTGATGAGCTACCCTCCTCTTGGGTGCCCTTGGAGCCCTGGTGTGCCTTGCCCCAAGCAATGTTATACTCAGGTTGTCTCTGTGTACCTGGTGTTGCCTGTCTGGTCCGCCTGGGAGCAAAGACAGCGGATGTCGCGGGACCCCCTCCAAGTGCCGATCACTCTGCAGAGCAAATGGCCCAGGACAGGGCTGGCACACAGGCAGTCCGCAGAGCTGCCCATGCCTTGGACACAGGCAGATGCTAGACTATGTACCTGGCGCTGCCCGTCAGGTTCGTCTGGGAGCCAAGATCTTATTCTTGTTTTTATTATAGATCAT
Source organism: Apodemus agrarius (assembly GCA_964023405.1). NCBI lineage: Eukaryota > Metazoa > Chordata > Mammalia > Rodentia > Muridae > Apodemus > Apodemus agrarius. Next base: position 68,677,999 of record OZ030010.1, on the reverse strand, counting down.
GGGTTTAACCTAGTGTGCCACACCAACTCCAGTGTCATCTCTGTGACATGACAGTATGTCATTAAGGTGGATATGTGCCCCTCGGGGCTAGGCTCCCTGGAGGTCCCTGGCAGTGTGCCCACCTCTGGCCTTGAAAAGGGCCTCGATGTTCTCCAAGGATACCGCACTTCCTGGGTTATGGGTTCTGCACGGTCTTTCTTTTTCTTCTTATTCTTAATTCTTTATACAGCACGATCCCAGCCTACAAGCTAGTTAATTGATAAGGAGAATTTGATATTCCAGTGGTGGAAGGAAAAGAGGATGTGGCTATTATGCCTACTGTTCCCAGTCCTAAACTCAATGAACTCATGTTGAACCTTAGTGAAGGAAGGTCTTGGAATGGTCCTCATCAGGGCTTTCCCCTTTATCACTAGCCTTAGCAAAGGTAGTGCACAAAGAACATGAGATATTAGGGAATGCTATGTATAGTTTGTAGCAGGAAGAACACAGAATGAGAAAGTATAGGACTACTGATGAGCTCTTGCCTTATACCGGTGTTTATGATAAAGTAACAGATGGGTAAAAGCATCGAAGGGCAGAAGGTCCTATAGTATTCTTTAAATGATAGAGATAAATTAGCTTGAGCCAGACCACCTTAGCGTTTGCTGTCCAGGGCAGTACAGAGGCCTCTTGTAATGAATATGTGCTTATTCTTAAGACATTCTGACTTTTGGTGGCAGAAGAAGGCTTATAACATACAAATTGGCCTGAAGGCCCAGGTTCCTCTATTGATTAATAATGAACCTTCAAGTGAATAACCACATTAGACTCAAAAGCCACATGTCTAAGGTTCATGACCATAGTCTTCTTCTGACCATGGTTCACAGGGCAAGAGTTCCTGTGGGCACCATGCCATGTCTACTCACTGTTCTAATTAAGATGGAAATGTGCCTTGTTTAGTAATTGTTTGAGTGTTCCTGGAGGTGTGCCAACCTTGACCTGTTCCTCAGTATACTATAAAAATGCCTGGCTAAAAAAGTAAAATTGCAGCAGATTCAAACCACTCTCTGGTGTGTCTGTCTGTCATTACCTTGCTGCACCTCTGCCTTCCTGATTACCAAAGTCCTCGTTTTCCTATGGTCGTGACTATTCCGGTTGGGTCAGTCTATGGCACTAGTGTGCTCAGGCTTCCAGAGCAAAATAAGGCCATGTATGACTTCTGCAGAGAGAAACAAGAAGCCGCTTTTAGTTATATTATTCTCAATGAGGAAACTGCACCTCCACAAGTTGGTCTAGTCTTGTCTTGTTCATGTCCCATCAGGGTGACTGACCCTGCCTGGCACTGGAAGGTGATAAGGGATACCCTCCCCGAGAGGGAGGGGAGAGCTTCCAACCCACCTGACAGCAGAGTGCAGAATGCAGGCGGCCTCACTCTGACAGGTGGGACCCTGACCCTCCCACCCCCATATCCCTCCTTGGTTTCACCCTACCCTACCCACTTCTGTCCCCAGTCCCACTAACAGCTTTGAGTAACTGTACATTTTTCTTGCTGTTGGAGAAGACTTATTTGTTGGAGTTTCAATTGTTAATGGTCTGGGCTTATTTTGGGGGAAAAAACAAAAACAAAATAATCAAAAAGAAAAAAAGAAAAGAAAGACAGGAGAACACAGGTAAGCATCTAGAAGTCCTCAAAGAGGAAACACAAAAATCCCTTAAAGAATTACAGGAAAACTCAAACAGGTGAAGGAAATGAATAAAACCATCCAGGATCTAAAATGGAACTAGAAACAATAAAGAAATCACAAAGGGAGACAACCCTGGAGATAGAAAACCTAGGAAAGAGATCAGGAGTCACAGATCCAAGCATCACCAACAGAATACAAGAGATAGAAGAAAGAATCTCAGGTGCACAAGGTACCATAGAAAATATTGACACAATAGTTAAAGAAAATGAAAAAAGCAAAAAGTTTCTAACCCAAAAAAATCCAGGAAATCCAGGACACAATGAGAAGACCAAACCTAAGGATAATAGGTATAGAAGAGAGTGAAGATTCCAAAATTAAAGGACCAGTAAATATCTTCAACAAAATTATAGAAGAAAACTTCCCTAACCTAAAGAAAGAGATGGCCATGAACATACAATAAGCCTACATAACCCCAAATAGACTGGACCAGAACAGAAATTCCTCCTGTCACATAATAATCAAAACACCAAATTCACTAAACAAAGAAAGAATATTAAAAAGCAGAAAGGGAAAAAGGTCAAGTAACATATAAAGGCAGACCTATCAGAATTACACCAGACTTCTTATCAGAGATGATGAAAGCTAGAAGATCCTGGTCAGATCTCATGCAGACTCTAAGAGAACACAGATGCCAGCTCAGGCTACTATACCCAGCAAAACTCTCAATCAGCATAGATGGAGAAACCAAGATATTCCATGATAAAACCAAATTTACACAATATCTGTCCACAAATCCAGCCCTACAAAGGACAATTGGTGGAAAATGCCACCACAAGGAGGGAAACTACACCCTAGAAAAAGCAAAAAAGTAATCTTTCAACAAAACCACACAAATATACTTTCACCTCTAAACAACAAAAATAACAGAAAGTAACAATTACTTTTCCTTAATATCTATTAATGTGAAAAATAATATTACCAGCATTTCATAATCAATTGAAATTCAAAAATATGAGGAATTAGAAATTTGTTGGCTCTCACCCAGTGGTCTCTTTAATTTGGTAATTGCAGAGTTATGTCCAATATTGTACAATCCGTATACACTTTCTGCTTGTTTGTATGGGACATTGTCTTGCTGTGAACCAAATAATGGTCTTGAAATCATGCTTCTCCTTTCTCAGCCTCTCTATTAGTGGGATTGTTTATTTGATGTTTTTACACTATACTATGGTTTTCAGAACAGCTTGCATGTTTCAAAAATTTTTATACAGCCAAAAGAAATGTAAACAATTAATTTGGGAGATGCCTTGTAAGAGAACAACAAAGAGTGAGACTGAATGTTTTGCTTGATATTTATAATTATTGTATCAATTTTGGTTTTTTTTGTTTTTTGGTTTTTCTTGGTTTTTCGAGACAGGGTTTCTCTGTGTAGCTCTGGCTGTCCTGGAACTCACTCTGTAGACCAGGCTGGCCTCGAACTCAGAAATCCGCCTGCCTCTGCCTCCCAAGTGCTGGGATTAAAGGCGTGCGCCACCACGCCCGGCTCTATTGTATCAATTTTGAAGAAGATAAATGTATAAGTTCCTCTTTTTCTGAGATGAAAGCTTTTCAAAATCATCACAGCCAATGTACCAGAATCTTACCCTCACCTAATGTCTGTGCCACCCTCCAAACAGAACCATTATTCATTGAAAGAGTTGATGAATGACTTCATGGATAGACCATCTTCCTTACTCATAAGTTTAAGGCATGGATAGACCATCTTAATATACACACCATTTCTTAAATGAATGTAACCTGTTCCCTGTGGGCTGAGAATGATGATAATCACACAAATCAAATAGCTTTGACCATAGCAGGAAATCTGTATCCAAATAATCATGTCTACAATTCATTCTTTGGCGCAGCAGAACTGTCAACTCTTAGCTTAGGTACTATGGAGGTAAAATCCTTTGGTGATATGAGGGACATTGAAGTACAGCCTTATCATAATTAACTCAGATGTTTAAAAATTGTTCTTATTTTGGGTTTGTACCATAGTAAGAGCCAAGATTTTAAGCTCTACTAAAAATAAAACAAACAAAAAGACTTTATCTTTTTATGTTCATTTAATAACACATCCATTATTTTTATGATTGGAATAAAATATATACTGTGTTGAATATAATAAAAAATAAAAGTAAAAAATAAAGCATACTTCATAATATACAGAATATAAAATTGGGCATGATAGAAGGAGAAGTAGAAAGACGAGACCAAATCCAGTTTGCTTACCTCAAGGTAAGACTCCAATATTGAGTGGAAACCAACTGCAACCAAACAGATGCAGCAGTCAATATTTGTAATTGCAGGACTTGGGCAGCCAAGACATGAAAACCACAATTTTAATACCTGCCTGTGCTACATGGTGAGTTCAAAGCCAGTCTTGAGCTATATAACCACACACTGTAAAAAAAAAAAAGGCAAGAAATAAAGAAATTAAGAGTTGTTGAAAGAGTTAGACATTCAAAAATATATACAGTCAAGTGGGTCATTTCTTACTACCAATCATACTTTCTACAAATGTTCCTTCTCATTTTTGAAAATGTGTACTTGAACACAATGGAGTTTCGTGCCTACTAAATGGATTCATAAAAGTATTGATAAAACTAGACACTATACAACAAAATGTTACTATTTTGTCCAAATACAAAGCACAGTTTGCTTAGTTGTGTTCAAATAATATGCAAATATAAATTATAATATATTCCACTCAGTCCATAAACTGTTTGCAAAGAAAATCACAAGATATTAGCCAACTAAGTGTAGTATATACATGTCTATATAATTGTGATGGATAAAGATGTGATTTTCTTGTCTAGGATATTAAAGATTTTATAATGGAAGTTTTCTTGTATTTTCCAGTTCCCTTAAAATGAATGGAGGTACCTGAAATGTTTCAGTTTCCATAAATAAGTTACTTAAGACATGTGCCTGCAAAGTGATTATCATAACAATTGGACATAGAAAAGATATTAAAATGTTGGTCCACTATAAATTCAAACTTTTATTAAGGTGGGAAAGAAATAAATACATTTAATTTGGAAATACACTGGGGATGAGACTAGACAAAGTTCAAACAGATTTCTACACTGTTTCTCCAAAAGAGCTTGACTTTGGAAGATATGATGAGACACCATGACTTCCTTGGGCAGGAAAGGAGTTATTCATCTTACAGTTGTATTCCATCATTCAGGGAAGGCAGGGCAGGGGCTGAAGTAGAGACAACAGAGGAGTGCTGCTTGCTGCCTTATTTTCCACTGCTTGCCCAGCCTGCTTTGTATACAACTAAGGACCATCTGCCCAGCAGTGAACCACCCACAGTGGCCTGGGCCCTCACACATCAATCATCAACCAAGAAAATACTTCAAACACTTGCCTTAAAGGCCAATCTTTTTTTTTTATTTTCTATATTCTTTGTTTACATTCCGAATGCTTTCCCCTTTCCCAGTTCCCCCCTCACCATATGTCCCATAAGTCCTCTTCCCTCCTCCCATTCCCCAATCACCTCCTCTCATTTCTCTGTTCTGGTACTCCTCTACAATACTAGATCAAGTCTTTTCGGGACCAGGGTCCTCTCCTTAAAGGCCAGTCTTAGAGAGGCATTTTGTCAGTTGAGGTTCCTTCTTCCAGATGACCCTGGCTTGTGTCGAGTTCTCAAAAATAAAATAAAATAAAATAAAATAAAATAAAATAAAATAAAATAAAATAAAATAAAATAAAATAAAATAAAATAAAATAAATAAACCCTAATCAGCACAGACATTATGTGTAGGTTGTGAAACAACTCTCATTCAAGAAAGAAAAAAGAGAGAGCTATATTTGGAAATAAAATAGCTTCAGAATACACACATACACACACACACACACACACACACACACACTTACCAGAAAAAGCATCAGAGTGAAACAGGACTCTCATTTCTCTGCTTTTTGCTTTCCACAATTTCAGTTGCCTGTTGTCAACCATGACCCAAATTTATTAAATAAAAAAATTCCAGAAATTAACAATTCATGAATCATAAACCAAAGCTGTTCTCAGTAGTATATTAAATTCTTGTGTCCTCCCATATCGAGCCATCCCTTTGTCTAGTTTACTCCAGCTATACACGGGTTCACCCATGAGTCAGTAACTATTTCAGTTGTCATATGTGTGTGTGGGCAAATAACTGTTATTTTACTTAACAAATGGTCCCAAGGCACACGATAAGTAATTCTGGAAATTGGGATACTTCAAAGTAAAATAAATTGCATTGGGGAAAAAAAGACGATAGAAACAAAATACTCCTTATATTTTGCATAGACAATTTTTAAGTCAAAAGTGTGGCAGTCAAACGGTGCTTTTTCTTTTCTTAAATTGTTATATACTATGTACAAACTACTTGTTTATTAATTTCTACTTGTTTTGAAAAGGTAATCGTTAGTTTTGTACATTGCTCAGTTGGTTTAAGAGTGGGGGGAGGGAGCTGGAGAGATGGCTCAGCTGTTAAGGGCACTCACTGACTGCTCTTCCAAAGGCCCTGAGTTCAAATCCCAGCAACCACATGGTGGCTCACAACCATCTGTAATGAGACCTGACCCCCTCTTCTGAAGGCAGCTACAGTGTACTCACATATAATACATAAATAAATAAACAAATAAGTCTTTAAAAAAAAGAGTGGGGGGAAATGACACTATGGAACAACAAAGACTCCCACTGGAAAATAAAGCATTGCTAAGGCACAGGGCGCTGGGGGTTGGGGGGGTGGGAGAGGGGCCGGGGCGTGGCAAGGGGCCGGGGGCGTGGCAAGGGGCGGGGCTCAGGGAGCCGATAGCGTGTGTCCGGCAAGAGAGCGTCAAAGTTCAAGATGGCTGCCGAGGAGTCCGCTGCGTCTGACGAGATTGTTGAGGCGTTGGCGCCTGTGTCTGCGTCCAATGAGATTGTTATGGTGTTGGCGCCTGTGCCTGCCTCTGTCGAGATGGGGGCGTCGGATGTGGTAAACCAAAGGGTTAGCTAAACTCTGAAATTTTAAATATGTGAGAGATATTCCCGGAGAATTTTGAGTAAAACAGTGTTTATTATAACTCAGAGACCCCTTCAGTTGTGAGGAAGTGAAGGGCCCTTCCTTGGGAGGCGTAACTCGCTAATCTTGGGACGCGGCCGGCGTCAAGATGTTCCCATCATGGCTCTAGAGCTAAATACCAAAGAGACGGGATGTATTTTGTGAAGTCACCCTGATAGGACTTGTCGCTAATCAGCGGGCCTGGTTGTGTGTGATCTAGGTGTCATGGCAACCTTTTTGCAGGCAGAAGAGAACCGAGCTGTTGATCCGCGGGATCCTGTTGCAGGAGCCGGATTCTCTGACTCCTTTTAAACCACACACTGTTAACTGACGCCTTCCTAATTCTATGGGGAGGGAAAGTGGACACCATGGTGTGAAGCTCATGGTCCCCAAGCCCAGGGGCATCTGTAGAGGTCGGAGGTCATCAGACGTGTCCTGCGGGAAGCTTCTCTCTTTGCCGGTCCCTCTTCATAATGTATTCTGAAAAAATATATGGGAGTGGGCGATCTGGGAGACGACAGAGAGCCCAGTTCCCGCCTTAGCAGTGGGAGCCCCTGGGCCTGTGAGGACTCAGGCAAGCAGGCGCTTTTGTAGGCTTGACCAAATCCCTACGTGTGAAGAACGCTGTCTATCCCACTGGTTTTCAACCTTCGAAATACTGTACCCTCTAATGAAGTTCCTCAGGTTGTGGAACGCCCCCCCCCCCAACCACATAACTGTAATTTTGTTGCTGTTATGTAAACAATGTAATTTTAATATATATACATATATATGTATATATATATGTATGTATATGTGTGTATATATATCTGTGACAGGGTGGTTCGACCCTGAAGGAGTCGCAGCCTGCAGGTGGAAAACCTCTGCTTGATTGGGTAGGGTTACCAGATTTGAAAAGGATTCCCTAATGCCCACTGAAATTTGAACGCCGCCGCAGCAGCAGATCCTTCTGTACTATCGATATGGGGCTGGCTGTGTCACTGTGGTGATACACATTCGGTGTTAATGTGACAGGCCGGTGTGATGGTCTGCTGTGTTTGCCAGAACCATATTCACCCGGCGACAGAGTAGAGGAAGGGCCTCTGAGGAAAGCTCAGAGGACCAGCGGTCATCACAGGGGCACTGAGGATGGCCGCAGGGGAGCTGGCGCCGCGAGCTGCGAGGTCACTGAGCGTTGCCAGGGCGACTTGTCCGCACCTCCCCGCCTCAGAGCCTGCGTGGGCCCCGGGTAGCCAAGCCCATACAGGTGGGGGCCGGCGGCTGGGAAGCGGCGGCGGCCGGGGAGCTGCATGCGAGGACCGCCTTCCATCCCCCACAGGGGTGGAGCCTGGCCGAGGTGGAAGCCGCCTGCAGCTCTATCTCCGAGGTGGAGGAGCCGCTAGAGAAAATGGAGCCGGCCAAGATGGCGCCTCTCAAGAACGCTCCGAGGGATGCCTTGGTAAGCGCGACGGGAGCGGGGCCAGGCGCCCTCGCTGGCTTTGGGACCTGTGAGACCGGCCAGAGCGAGCGCCTGGCGGGGGGGTGGGCTAGGGGGGGCTCGCGCGCCGTTTGCAGGCGGGAGACGTGGCTGGGAAGGGCAATGGGGTTGCCCTGTCCCAGGGGCGCTGTCCGTATTCCTGGGGAGCCCCTCAAAAGGGCTGTCGCGGGGCTTTGTCTCGCTGACCGGAGGCTGCCCCCACCCCAGGTCCGCAGCCTTCCTGGCTTCACTATGAGCCCTGACTGCGACGTGGGTTCTGATGCTAACTAGCTTCCCTCGCTGACAGATCCGAAAATGACAGCCAGCTGGACCCACCCCTACCTCTGCCTGGAAAACCCGTAAAGGCCAATTCTGGCGCCTTTGCTCCCACCCTTGCGAAAAGTTTTCAGCAACAGCATACGACTGATTTTGTGTGGCCACTGACAGACACGCACTGGGAGCGGCACAAGGAAGAGCAGTTTACTGCATATAAAAATATGCCTCCGATCCTGCCTTGCTTTCTTTCACTTACCTCGCACACTGCGTCTGGCATTTTGTTTTTCTTTGAATCCACAGGTGATGGCGCAGATCCTTAAGGATATGGGAATCACAGAGTATGAGCCAAGGGTTATAAACCAAATGTTGGAATTTGCTTTCCGTAAGTTAATACACCCAAAACCTGACCTCATGAATTAGAAAAGATCGTTTACTATAATACTTTAAATCAAAATCAGTTGTTATAATCTAGAAATGGGTAAAGCACTAAAAAGGGGCGCAAGTTAAGGGAGAGCAGTATTTAATTATGGCATGCCTGTTTAAGTAAGGTATGTGAATAGGACAATTAGTTATTAAAGCCAAAATTCATAAATGTTCCAGAAATTAGTGGAACCTTTTAAAACAAGAAGCCATAAATAGTAAGATGCCTTGAGGTTATTCTTGGTGATGCATACTATAATCTAGCCCTTGAGAAGGAGAGGCAGACGTGGGGGTCAGAAGTTCCCGGTATCCCTTGGCTATATAGTGAGGCCATATAAGATCTAGTTAAGATCCCACCTGGAAATGTCTTCATTCATTTAAAAAAAATATTTTGCTCTTAAAGGATATGTGACTACAATTCTGGACGATGCAAAAATCTACTCAAGTCATGCTAAGAAACCCACTGTTGATGCAGACGATGTGAGACTGGCCATCCAGTGTCGGGCTGACCAGTCTTTTACCTCTCCGCCCCCGAGAGATGTGAGCAAACGTTTCTTTGCAGTTATTCTTACTTACACTTTAAAAGTTATATTTCTAATGAGTATTTTTCTATATTAGTTTTTACTAGACATTGCAAGGCAGAAGAATCAAACCCCTTTGCCACTGATTAAGCCATATGCAGGACCCAGACTGCCACCTGATAGATACTGCTTAACAGCTCCAAACTATAGGCTGAAGTCCTTAATTAAAAAGGTAAGATTTTCTGGACAGGTGTAGTCGCTAGCTAGTGCCTATAATTCCAACAGTAGAGATTCTAAGGCAGGACTAGGAGTTCAAGGCTGTCTTAGGCTACATGAACTGCTTATATCAAAAGGGGGACAGGCTGGGCCGTGGTGGCTCACCCCTTTAATCCCAGCACTTGGGAGGCAGAGGCAGAGGCAGGTGGTTTTCTGAGTTCGAGGCCAGCCTGGTCTACAAAGTGAGTTCCAGGACAGCCAGGACTACACAGAGAAACCCTGTCTCGAAAGAAAGGAAGGAAGGAAGGAAGGAAGGAAGGAAGGAAGGAAGGAAGGAAGGAAGGAAGGAAGGAAGGAAGAAAAAGAAAAAAGGGGGACAGGAGCATTTCAGTTAGCTTATGGGTTTTTTTTCAATAATTTATTTACTCTATATCCGGATCCAAGCCCCCCTCCTCCCAGTCCCCCCTCTCGCAGCTCCTACTCCTCTCATCCTCCCTCCCCTTCTCCTCTGAAAAGGGGAAATCACATGGGTATCCCCCCCCCGCCCCCCGCCCCCTGGCACATGGAGTCACTGCAGGACTAGATGCACCTTCTCCCAGTGAGGCCAGACAAGGCAGCACAGTTAGGGGAACAGGATCCACAGGCAGGCAAACGATTCAGGGACAGCCCCCACTCTAATTGTTGGGAGACTAAAATGAAGACCACACTGCACATCTGATACATATGTGCCGGGGTGGGAGGCCTAGGTCCAACCCATCCTAGCCCTTTGGCTGGTGGTTCAGTCTCTGGGGGCCTCCATGGGTCCAGGTTAGTTGACTCTGTCTTATGGAGTTCCTATCCCCTCCAGGTCCCTCAAGCTTATGTTTTTTAAAGGGTGGAAGTAATAGGTAAACTTACAGAAAGCCAAATTCCTGTAGATGGTACAGTAAAGGTTAAAATAATTCTTGGAATGTTTTTCAGAGCTAGGAGGAATTTTATTATTTCATCTAACCCAATGGGAATTTTTCTTACCGTGCAGCTGAACCGCAGCTCATGGAGTCAGGGACGGAGCTAGGACTGAGTCCCAGATCTGGGAGTTCACAAACTCTCCACTTTGCCGTAGCTTTTTGTGTGTGACATTCAATAATGAAGTGAATGATATTTGTAACTAGACTTTTTTTCAGACATATGACCTAAAGCTCTCTGAGCACTAAAAAGAGAACTCTCCATATTGGGCCATCCTTGTTTTCTGAAATTCTGCAATAAGACAGTTTTAATTTAGGCAGAGCTAAGACACTGATGAGTTAAAATTCAATGTTATAATACAAGTGAGCATTTGTCTACTTTAAACATACAGGATAGGGTCATATATGTGGATATATGGATGGATACAAAAACTCCCAATAATTGGTTTTAAAACAGAAGAGTTCAGTCCTCAGTAGCATGACAAAAACAAAAAAACACAATAAAAACCAAATAGATTTGCATTGGATCATCCACTAATAACCCACATTAACAGTTCCAATTTCATTCTTTATCAAGTTCAGCTATCAAAGCTTACCATGAAAACTAACTTGTTTTTAAATCCCCCAGGGACCTAACCAAGGAAGACTAGTTCCGAGATTAAGTGTCGGTGGGGTCAGTAGCCGACCTACTACTCCTACTGTAGGTAAGGGAAGGGGAAAATGGCCATTCCTTCTTTTTTTGTTTTTGTTTTTGTTTGTTTTTTTTGTTTTTTTTTTTTTTGTTTTTTCGAGACAGGGTTTCTCTGTGTAGCCCTGGCTGTCCTGGAACTCACTCTGTAGACCAGGCTGGCCTCCAACTCAGAAATCCACCTGCCTCCGCCTCCCAAGCGCTAGGATTAAAGGCGTGCGCCACCACTGCCCGGCGAAATGGCCTTTCTGAACTGTAAAAACAGCCTCTCAGCATTTGCTTTTGAACCATAACCCAAGTCAAAATGGGAGTCATAAACTCCAATATGTTATCACTGATAATTTCCCTCATCCTCTAGTAAAAATAAGGACATGTGTTTTAATCAGATTCAGTGGGGGAAGAAATCCACAAAAACTGACTTATCCCAAATGGCATTGGCCCATCCCTTGTTCATATAAACGGTGATTCCAGAAACCCTTTATTCTTAGCTGTTTCCACCTTCTATGTTCACATCTCCAAACACACCCATGCCAGCTACCTACTTATAATAGAACTTAAGCAAATAAAGTGGGTACAGGTTCAAAGAAGGTTCGAATATATGAAAAATTCAACATTCCTAAAATTAGTATTTAGTACTTACCTTTTAAAAACAGTACAAGGACCAGCCTGGGTAGCACAGAAAAAAAAAAATCATACTAATTATCCTATATTTGTCAGTGAGGGCCCTTGAAGCTGTGTCCTGAAATCAATTTGATAACTCTCAGTCATACTGTGGGTATTTCTGACATATGATGCTCCAAGCCTCTTATATTTCTATGTCCAAGTTTTAGAATTGAACACTTCTCTAAAGAGCCTTAGTGAACAGTAACCATTATTTGTAATGTTTTAAAATTTTTAAGGTGTTGGGCAGTGGTAGTACTTGGGAGGCAGAGGCAGGTAGGATCTGAGTTCAGGGGCAGTCTGGTCTACAGAGTGAGTTCCAGGACAGTCAAGGCTACACAGAGAAACCCCTATACCCCAAAAGAGAAAAGTAAGTTTTCTAATTTTTTCATGTTTTTCAGAAAAAAAAAATCCTCTTTTTTACTTGTATTAATTTCATGACTCTTACTATCTTTAACTTGAGTCTTATAGGTGTCGTTATACTTCTAGTATAAGACTAATTTTTTTTCAAAAAAAAATGGGTCTTACTTTGGAACCCAGGATAGCCTTAAATTTGCTATCCTTCAGCCTTCTGAGTATTCAGATTACAGTTGAAGAATACTTCCCAGCTAGCATTTGATCTTTGAGATATGAATGATCTTTTCATATTCTCGGGATATAAATTTACATGCCAGCAGTTTTTATTGGTTAGTTTGTTTATTAGCATTTCAAATGTTATCCCCCTTCCTGGTTTTCCCCCCGAAAGCCCACCATTCCACTCTATTCCCCCTGCCTCCACCAGGATGCTCCCCCACCCACTTACCCACTCCTCCCCCACTGACCTATCATTCCCCTACACTGGGGCATCGAGCCTCCACAGGACTAAGGGCTTCTGCATCTATTAATGCCAGATGAGGCCATCCTCTGCTACATATGCAGCTGGAGACATGGGTCCCTCCATGTGTACTCTTTGGTTGGTGGTTTAGTCCTTGGGAGCTCTGGGGGGGGGTCTGGTTGGTTGATATTGTTCTTCCTATGGGGCTGCAATCCCCTTCAGCTCCTTGAGTCATTTCTCTAAGTCCTCCATTGGGGACCCTGTGCTCTGTCCAATGGTTGGCTGTGAGCATCCACATCTGTATTTGTCAGGCTTTAGGGGACAGCTACATCAGGCTCCTGTCAGCAAGCACTTCTTGGCATCAGCAGTAGTACCTGGGTTTGGTGACTGGATATGGGATGGGTCCCCAGGTGGGGCAGTCTCTGGATGGCCTTTCCTTCAGTCTCTGCTCCACACTTTGTCCCTGCACTTCCTTAGACAGGAGCAATTCTGGGTTAAAATTTTTGAGATGGGTGGGTGGCCCCATCCCTCACCTGGGGGCCGTGCCTAACCTCTGGATATGGTTGCTACAGGTTCTCTTTCCCCTCTGTTGCGTATTTCAGCTGTCCTTCCCTTGGGTCCTGGGAGCCACTTGCTTTTCTGGCATCTGGGACTTTCTGGTGACTAACCCCAGTTCCCTATCCCCCATTGCTGTACACCTCTGTTCAATTTCCTGTCCCTCTGTACATACCAGCATTTTTAAACTGTTATCAGATGTGTCACTTCAATAATCTCTATATGAGCGCCTGTCAACATAAATTTGCATATAAAAGCTATGTAACTCTTCAGCCATATACTACTTACCCCTATATTCCCATTAATTACTGGAATATCAAATTTTGCTTTTTTTTTTTTGAAAGTTATCTATGTTGTCTGGGCTTATCTTAAATCCTAAACTCAAGTGTTCCGCCTGACCCTGCCTCCAGACTAGCTGCACTAGACAGGTGTGTACTATTGCACTTAAAAACACCAGGGCATAATGATCAGTTACACGTAACATGCATCTGTTAAACATTTAGAGTTTAACCACCTAGAATAGGTGGTCTTGACCCAAACGTTTTTTTGTTTTGTTTTGTTTTGTTGTTTTTCGAGACAGGGGTTTCTCTGTGTAGCCCTGGCTGTCCTGGAATTCACTCTGTAGACCAGGCTGGCCTCAAACTCAGAAATTCGCCTGCCTCTGCCTCCCAAGTGCTGGAAGTACAGGCGTGTGCCACCACTGCCCGGTGAACCCAAACTTTTTAATCAAACATTCAGTCTTTAAAATTAAGCAAACTTACTTTTTTGTTTTTTGTTTTTATTTTTTTATTTACGTTCCAAATGTTGCCCCCTTTCCCAGTCCTCCCTCCCAGAATTCTTCACCCCATCCCTCCTCCCCTTTGCCTCTGAGAGGGTGTTCCCTCACTCACCCACCTCATGCACCCATCCCCCCACCTCACCCCCCAGCATCCTCCTTCCCTGCAGCATCAATTACTTTTTATTTTAAAGCACAGGAAACATATTCACACTAAGGAAAAGTGAGGGGAAAAAATCCCCAGAATGAGAGAAGGGTACAGGGGAAGAATACCCACTGAACAAGTCTTAAATTACTCTGCCTTCATTCCTGATGATACTTTCTCATCTCCCATCAGCCCTCTGTACTTTGAAGGTTTACTCCTATAAACTATGGACTATAGAGTATGAATGTGTTCTGAGTCATCTAACTAGTACGATCTGTTCATTTCAACTATAGCACCCCCACAAGCAGTATCTGTCCCAAATAAGGTTGCAACTCCAGTGTCAGTGACAAGCCAAAGATTTGCCGTGCAGATTCCACCTTCTCAGTCCACACCTGCCAAACCAGGTAACATGATACAGAAGAGGGGACAGAACTCATGAGTGACTCTCAATTATACCACAGTTTGTATCACTGTAGGAAGACTTTTGTTTCAGTGTCACAACAGGGAGACAGGTAAAGCTGCAAACCAGGGTTCTTCAAGCAAAGTCTGTATGATTGCGTGAAGTTTTTCATATACCTAAAATTTCAGGAGGAGTGTAGTAGACTGAGGTGCTCATCAAATCCTAAAATACTATAAACTAAAGAAATTGGGGTTCACAGATCTAAGACATCTTCAGGGAAAAGCACTTTGAGTAGAAACTCAAAAAAGCTGATACAGTTTAGTGATGCACATGTATGATCCCAATGTAAATGTGAATGAAAATGTGCCTTTATTCATACCGTAGGTGGCGGCTGTGATTGGACTAATGTAATAGGCTGCTCACACAGCAGTCTCCTGATGTGTATGTTTAGACTGCACATCTTTTGAAACATATCTCTATAAAAGAAGCAACTTACATAAAAGTTGGGGAAGCAAGATTTTGCCACCAAGCCTTATCTAGGTTTAATCCCCAGGACCCCCATAGTATAAAGAAAACCAACTCCAAAAAGTTGTCCTCTGACCTTCATATATGTTCCATGGTACATACACACCTGGGCGCACACGCGCACGCACACACACACACACACACCAATCAATAAATGTAATTGTTTTGGAAAATGCCCTATAAAAGAAGCATGTCTCCTGGCCTTGCACATGAATCCAGTGTGCCGAATACTAATTAAAAATTCAGGTAATTAAAAATAAAACAAAATTAAGTTAATTTTGCAATAGGTTTAGGGAGATTATATATATATATATATATATACATATATATATATATATAAATTTAAATAAAAATATTTAAAGATTGAATTCCACTGTTGATAATTACCTATGTCTCATGTATGATGTAATTATGTGCTATGCTACTGAAACTTGTCTAAAATTACATTCTGCTTTGTTGTCTACTTTGAATCATGGATAATTCATATCTGGGGTCGGGGGGTCTCTTCTGTTTACAGCTCCTGCGGCGACTGCAGTCCAAAATGTTCTGATTAATCCTTCAATGATTGGGTCCAAAAATATTCTCATTACCAACATGGTTTCCTCACAGAACACAGCCACCGACTCAAACCCACTAAAGAGGAAGCATGATGATGATGATGACAATGACACTATGTAAGGAATAAAGTCTGCTCTGCATACATTAACATTTTCGTGTGTTTGAGCCCATGGGGTGGACTCAACAGCCTAGGTCGTCATAAGTTTTCTCTTAGAAATGTAGAGGTAATATTTTTCACATTAGTTACAACTGGTAGGTTTTGTTACAGTGGATACAAATGTTTTCTCAGTAGGCTTCAGGTATACATGTACTTGCTTCTAGACAGCTTCACTGATTTTGAGTCTCACCATGGCAACTCTATTTTTAGAAGCAGTTTTCCGATATGTGTCACTAGCAGCAGCACTTGGATTTCAGTTACTGGTCTCATTTACATTTAAGCAGGACTTTCTTTTGATAGTGAACTATTCACATTGTCACTTTTTTAACCAAATCTCTCAATTTAGGAAACTCTTTTTTGAAACAGTGGATTTAGAAGTGTGCTAAATCCATTTTGAATGTATTTGGGTTTTGGTCTTCTCTAATTCCCTATCTAGATCCCATTTGTTTTCTGTTCCCACCTCTCATCGCCTTAAGTCATTTGCCATTGCACTTAAATTTAATAGACTGTGACTGGAATTTGTAATATGCCCTAGATGCCTGGCACTCTGAAGTCCCCTTGACCCTGAGTGTGTGCGTTTGCTCCTCTTCACTCCGAAAGAGAGCATCTGGGTCTCAGCCCTTGCCTTTCACGCCTGTTAAGGTCTTCTCGTTAACAGGCACTTTTACATCAGTTACATTCACAGTCTTTCATGTTTATAATTTAAGATATAACTTTAAACCTGCCTTAGTAATTTACACTGGACCCAGACAATACCACTGAAGAGCTTTGTTGTTTTTCTTACCACCTGCATACACACACACACACACACACACACACACACACACAGTTTTGGTCACCACTGTCCGTTTCATTCAGATCACCTTTCTGGCTTGCTGCTGAGGGTGTCACACCTAAGGTGGGATCAAGCCTGAAGGAAGATTCTAATGATTCTCTTTCCCTATCAGGCCAACAGGGCAAACAGATTAGTGTTATCTGACTCCATTTAGGAATCATACAAAATTTCCCCGCCATGTTTCTACACACCTTCTCCTAATGTGTTTTAATACATACCTACAAAACTCATTGGAAACAACAGCAAAGCTTTTTTCAGAATATAAAAAGAACCACTTTGATTTGGTTTAATTCCCACATAGCCAACATTGGAAAAACTTTCTGAAACCTTCATGTCACTTAGAATTTATAGCCATGGATCATCAAAACGTACCAAGTATCAGCATAGGATGTTGTTTGATACATGAAATAGATCAGTAGCAAGACAGGGTTATTTCATGCCAGTTTGAATTGTCTAGGAAGGTTAGGGAAAGCTGATCTGATCAATATCATAAGAGAAATGTGTAGTATACAACAGATGTCAGGACTAGAATGTTCTCAGGGAGCAGAATACCAGAAAGCCTAGGTTCTAGTATTAGTTTCATTTATCAACAATGTGACCTTACTTTACCTCTGAGCCTTGTTCTCACTAGTAATAGAGAAATAACATCTACCCTGCCTACCTCACAGGGATGTTGTGAGGCTTTAGCTGGTGTGTGTGAAAGCATAGATTATAAAAGCTATATAATTATTAATGTATTTGTTCCAACAATATTAATAAAAACTTAACTTTAATCAGTGACCTTTCATCTTTTTGGTTCTTCGAGACAGGGTTTCTCTGTGTAGTCCTGGCTGTCCTGGAACTCACTCTGTAGACCAGGCTGGACTTGAACTTAGAAATCCGCCTGCCTCTGCCTCCCAAGTGCTGGGATTACAGGCGTGCACCACCACACCCGGCGGCTCTTTCATCTTTTTTGGTTTTTTGGTTTTTTGAGACAGGGTTTCTCTGTGTAGCCCTAGCTGTCCTGGAACTCTGTAGACCAGGCTGGCCTCGAACTCAGAAATCCGCCTGCCTCTGCCTCCCAAATGCTGGGATTACAGGCATGCGCCACCACCGCCCGGCTTCTTTCATCTTTTTTAACTGAACAGATTCGAGGAAAGCGACTAAGGCAACAGTGTAGCAATTCAGATCTACTGATGTTGACAGCATGGTAAAAAAAAAAATGATGAAAATCAAAGAATATGGCTTTAAATCTTATAAACTTAAAATATTCTTTAGTGGAAATTTGTACATGTATAGAGCTCTGTACTGAACTAAAACTAGTCTTAGGAAGGTTGCTTCTGGGGAGGGAAGCCAGGAGACAGCTAAGAATGGTGCCTTATCTTAGATCCCTGTTTTGATTACATATAAACCTGTTTATCATAAGGTATGAAAAAGCAGGAAACAATGAGAATTGGGGTTGGGGGTCTGGCTGCATCAGGATCATGAGTTTGGAGCTACGTCAAACAGTATTGTAAAAATCTTGTCATTCTACATACACACATACACACACCCCAAAAGCCCAAATTTAAATTCATTTATATCATGGGGATTAGGTAGACATATTCAAGGTGATTTAAAATATATGCCTATAACATATATCATTAACTAATTAACATTAGTAATTTTATTTTTTCCAACTATTATCCCCTAGGGTCTTTTTTTTAGTCGATATTTTATTTATTTATATTTCAAATGTAAATAAATAAACCCTTTCCTGGGTTTCCCCTCCAGGAACTCCCTATCCTATTCCCCTCCTTCTGCCTCTATGAGGATGTCCCCCACCTACCTACTCCTGCCTCCCCACCCTGGCATTCCCCTATGCTGAGGCATCAAGCCTTCACAGGACCAAGGGCCTCTACTCCCCACTGATGTCCAACAAGGCCATCCTCTGCTACTTGTGCATCTGGAGCCATGGGTCCCTCCATGTGTAACTCTTTGGTTGGTGGTTTGGTCCCTGGGAGCTCTAGTTGGTTGACATCATTGTTCTTCCTATGGGGCTGCAATCCCCTTCAGCTCCTTGGGTCTTTCTCTAGCTCCTCCATTGGGGAACCTGTGCTCAGTCCAATGGTTGGCTGTGAGCATCTGTATGAGCATCTGCACCTGTATTGGTCAGGATCTGGCAAGGCCTCTCATAGAACAGCTATATCAGGTATATCAGGCTCCTGTCAGCAAGCACTTCTTGGCATCAGCAAATGTCTGGGATTGGTGCCTACATGTGGGATGGATCCCCAGGTGGGACAGTCTCTGGTTGGCCTTTCCTTCAGTCTCTGCTCCACTTTGTTCCTGTATTTCCTTTAGACAGGAGCAGTTCTGGGTTAAAATTTGAGATGGGTGGGTGGCCCCATCCCTCAACCAGGGTGCCATGCCTAACCTGGATATAGGTTTTACAGGTTCTCCCTCCCCTTGGTTGGCTATTTCAGCTCATGTCATCCCTGTCAGGTCCGGGGAGGCTCTTGCTTTCCTGGCATCTGGGACTTTCTGGTTGCTACCCCCAGTTCCCCATGCCCCATTGCACACACCTCTGTTCAACTTCCTGTTCAATCTCTTCCATCTCCTCCCTCAATGGGAGGGGAAGCCCTTGGTCCTGTGAAGGCTTGATGCCCCATTGTAGAGGAGAGGGGAGTGAGTAGGTAGGTGGGGAGCACCCTCATGGAAGAAGGGTAAGGGGGGATGGGATAGGGAGTTTGCAAAGGGGAAACTGGGAAAGGGGTTAACATTTGAAATGTAAAACCCAAATTTAAAAAAGCACATCCTTGTCAGCCTGGGCTACACAGTAACTCCAGAAAAAGAGTAAACAGACATAGAGGGGGAAATGCAATAAAGGGTTTCCAAGGTTAAAAAAAAAATTCTGATGTGTTCACATATATCGCAATGTTCATACTTTTAGTGGGTGTTGGAATAAATTAGCATAAAAAACTGGGAAAATTGCTTCATTTTCCGGTCTTTGGACAGGTCTTACTTGGTAACCTTGGTCAGTATTGAACTATGTGTTAGGATTAAAGTGCACTGTGCCCAGCAAAAAAGTTATATAATATAGCACACTACACACATGAAGGGTACTTATAGTCATAAGCTAAACCTTCGGGCTTGAAAGAGGGTCTCACAGACCACACTGGCCAAACTCACTATGTAGCCAAGGATGACCTCCTCACCTCCATGCTACCCAGTGATGAGATTATTATATCACTATTAGCAAATTTAAATAAAACACCAGGTCCAGGTTCTTCATAATATAAACTTCTGATTAATTAGAAGTCTGGCCAAAACAATCCTGAGAATGAAGTATATATGTGGAACAGAGGCTGCCTTCTTCAGGCTATGAAACTGACATATCTGGAAACCACAGGTACTTAGAACCATGAAGTGGGAATCAAGAGAAAAACAATGATCTCAAGAGAGACCATGAATGAGTAGGAGGAATGAGCTGGCCCTTAATTTGGTTTTGCTTGTTTATAGACCTTGGGTTTTTCAATTGATATCCAACTATGAAGCACTATCATAAAGCAGTAGAGTAGGCTTTCAGTAAGGAGCCAGTATTTATCTAATTCCACCCCACCCCCCACCATAGCCCCAATCCTTCCGTTCAAACTGTAGGTTCTCTTCTGTTCTCACCCTTCTTAACAAAGTATGACGGGAGAAACTTCAGTTTCAGTGGACATCTTTATTGTTTAATAGATCATCAACTTCTCCAAACTTACAGCTGGGATTTCATCGTATTTCCATGCTGAGTCATGAACAGTGACTAAGCTAACCAGAGGCTACACACATCGAAGAGAGCTAGTTTTTACAGCTCACTTCCTCCCACAGGCAGAATGTAAATAGATGCCCTCTACAATGCACAATGGTTTTAGTCACTAGGGAATTTAAATGGGATCTTGAAGAACGTAGACAAATCCCGATGCAGTGAAGACGAGCTGAGATGCTGTGCAACTGTTTTTAAGGGTTCCTGGTGCTGTAACTTGGCCACTAGCTGAATCTTGCGCTAATACCAAATGGAGATGCGGAAAACACTAGGTTGACTTAGGGGCTGTGCACAGGAACCAATGACAGGAAAGAAACTACTAAACATTGCTGAGAGCATCCACGCCAGGAAGGACTTTACCTGAGAAAGCACACATAGAGACAGCATTACATTAAGACCCACTAAGCTTTGTCTACCAGCTCTTTATTAGGTTATATGGCAGAAGTTAAAAAAAAAAAAAAACTTCTGCATTCTGGGTCCCAGGTCAACTAAAATGTGTTTCTACCTAGCCCTCCCACCAAGTGGAGGCAGGAGAGTTATTTGTGCTACCTAATGTGATTGCTAGTGACAGCGCTGCCCAAAGTTGAAGTTCTCCACTCTTTGCTCCACTTCTCAGAATGCAGTCTTTACCCTGACTTCAAAGGAGCCCAAACCCAGAGAATAACCTCACCTTCCAGGAGCTCTAGGCTGGCGCCGCCCCCAGTGCTCACGTGGCTGACTTTATCCTCTGTGTTCCATTTGGCACAGCAAGTGGCAGTGTCTCCACCACCTGTTGAATGAAGAACAGGGAAAATGTTTTCACATCAAAACTAACTGTGGTTCCAAACCCAAAATGTAGCTAATGAACCCGTCCCATGAAGAGAATCCCCTATGAATGGTACATCTATGACCTATCAGAACCAAGAGACCCAGAAATGTTAACCGTTTCATGTGCCTTCCCCTGAACATAACCCTGCCACATGTTAGTGAGTTTAGCACAGCAGCCCTTACCTATGATAGTGATGCAGCCCCTAGAAGTGGCTTTCACCACCTCATCCATGAGTGACTTGGTTCCCCTGGCAAAGGCTTCCCACTCAAACACCCCAACAGGACCATTCCAAACAATCTGCTTAGCTCGGCCCACGGCCTCAGCATATTTCTTGCTGCTCTCAGTGCCACAGTCCAAGCCCTGGAGGGTAGAATTAAAAAGAGGAAAACTGTCAAAACTTACTAGGAACAACCATCACCTCCACCAAGACCATAATGTAAGGCTGAACAACAAGAGTTTCTATCTACTAGGGCCAGACAGTAAGCAGTGATGCACGCCCTTAATGCCAGCATTTGGGAGGCAGAGGCAAGTCGATCTCTTGACTGGTCTAGAGTGAGTTCCAGGACACCCAAGGCTATAGAGAAACCCAGTCTTGAAATACAAAGCTCCTACTAGAATCAAAATGAGACCAGCAAGGGCATTGGAACTCCTGGAACTGGAGTTATAAGTAGTTGTGAGTCACCCAATGTGAGTAACTAGGAACCTAATTCTTCCCTAACTACTAAGACATCTCCCCAGATCCCAAATTTGCCTTTTAAAAACAATTTCCGAAAATGATGCTTGAGGACACTTTAAGAAACAACGTAACAAAAATGTCTAAGAAAAATGATAAACAACTATTGACCAACATGACATGACTTTATATAGTTATCAAACTAAAGGTGTAGTGGCACACCAGTAATTACTAATTACTAAGCAGAAGCAGGATATTAAGTTCAAGGTCCACCTAGGCTATACAAAACATAAAAACCATCATGAAGATGAAAAAAGAGAAGGTATTTGGTACCAAACCATAGGCAATTATGTACACATATTTCTCATACAGTCCTTAAAATTAAGCACACTTTCATTACCTTTTTGTTTTTGTTTTTTTATAATTTATTTCATGTATGTGGGTAGACTGTAGCTGTCTTCAGACATACCAGAAGAGGGCATCAGATCCCATTACAGATGGTTGTGAGCCACCATGTGGTTGCTGGGATTTGAACTCAGGACCTCTGGAAGAGCAGTCAGTGCTCTTCACCGCTGAGCCATCTCTCCAGCCCTTTGTTCTGTTTTTTAAGACAGGGTCATGTCTTGTGCTAGCTGTCCTTTAGACCAGGCTGGCCTCAAACTCAGAAATCCTCCCGCCTCTGTCTCCTGAGTGCTGTGATTAAAGGCGTGCGCCACCACTGCCTGGCCATTTTGTCTATGTTTTGAGAAAGTTTTTAATTTTTATCTCTTATGGTTGTTATTTTGGGAGCATGCACACGTCATATAGAAGTCAGGACAATTTTTGGAACCGTTTCCTCCTTCCAGTGCAGGTCCTACACCAGGCTGCTGACTTTGACCCACTGAGCCACCTTACCCACCTGAATGTTCACTTACAATGGCTTGTAGCTATTAGCACTGTAAACCAGAACAGTTCAAACCATGAAAGTGCATAGTACTAGCTCTAGCACACAGTGCTAAACATGCATTGAAAAAGAATGAAGTGGGTTTGCCCTCTTATTAATGAAAACAGCAGCAGTCTGCTAGCACTGCCTTTACCCCAGGGATTTGTCCTCGGGTACCCACTGCATCATTTGCAGTACTCTTTGACAGTTCCCCTGGGGTCTATGCCTATTGGAGGCATATTAATTCTTCTTAACACCTGAGGCACACAGGTGGATCTCCAACGCCACAAAAAGAATCTATTAGATGAATGAATGGATGAATAAATGACACCAAAAATTTCTGATCCCTTACATAAGCAAACAAGCAGCTGACTCACCATCCAGCCAGCAGGTATACCAGAGGCCACAGTAGCTTGGCCAGTCTTGGCATTCTCATCAAATTTGTCAGCAGTGACAAAGTCAACAGGCAAAGTAATCTTCACACCATTTTTCTCAGCTTTGGACATGAGATCTTTGACAATCTTGGCTCCTTCTTCATCATACAGAGATGTGCCAATCTACACAATAGAACCAAGGATATGAAGATCAGCCCACCTATACTAAGAACACAACAGACAGGAGCATAACATACTATAATGCTGTGATTCTCAACCTTCCCAATGCTAGGACCCTTTTAGATTCTTTTCTTCAAAACTTCATGACTGTAATTCTCCTACTGTCATGAATTATAAATATGTGATGTGCAGATTATCCAATATGCAACTCCTGTGAAAGGGTCATTTTTTTTTCAACCTACCCAGGGGTCACAACCCATAAGTCAAGAACCATGGCTACAATACAGGGACAAAAGAAACTCCACGTTCTTAGGATTCACACTGAGTTTACATCAAACTGCTCCTTAGCGAGGCATTTCACAGCCACTTGCCATTGGCTCCCTACCTCCATGTTGTTGAGCACCTTAAGGAAGGTAAAAGCCATTCCACCACCAATAATCATCTCGTTGACTTTGTCTAGCATATTATTGATCAGCTGGATCTTGTCTGCAACTTTAGCTCTGGAAGAGAAAATAGGAACCATCAAGGCCAGCACAATTGATGAGTGTAGTGAGTGCTAACACTCAAAGCCACAGTAGGAAAGCAACAAAAGCACCACCTAAACACCAGCAGGGGGCGTTCCCTCCCACATTCCAGACAGTCACTCAGATCCAAGCCAGAGAGTTCAAATGTTAATGTGAAGAAGCCAAAGCCAGGAGTCTGATGCTTTTAACTCTTTAAAAGAAAGGTTCAGGGGGCTCAGAGGTTAAGAGCACTGGCTGCTCTTCCAGAGGTCCTGAGTTCAATTCCCAGCAACCACATGGTGGCTCACAGCCATCTGTAATGAGATCTGACGCCCTCTTCAGGCAGGCAGATGTACACGCAGCAGAGCTCTCATATATTAAATAAATAAGTAAAATTATATAAAAAGGTTCAATGATTCCAGGATTTTAAAACAACACAAAACCCCATACCCATCTCGGTTTCTCCAGGGACCCCTGAAACAGAGCTCATCAAGTCTAGAAAGCAACTATGTTACGAGAAACTGACACAATCCTAGAGTTAATTTTCATGAGGAAACAGTCCACTGAAGCATCATGGTGCTCTCTGCAGAAAGCGGCTGCTGCCTAACAGCTATGCCAAGCGAACCGCAGCGTTCCCATCCAAGCAGTCCGAGCTCTGATGATCTCCTCTGCCAGATGATCAGCCCCGCATCCCTGACCGTACCTCTGTGAACAGTCCCTTTATTAGATTGTCCTCAGTTACCCAATGTAACTGTAGCCACTACCAGGCTAACACTATTTAAAGTATGATCCAAAAGAGTTCTCCATACCCTCCCAAGATAGCCAGGAAGGGTCGTTCTGGACTCTCCAAAGCCTTGGCAAAGTAGTTCAGCTCCTTCTTCATCAGAAATCCACCAGCCTTCTGTGGCAGATTCACACCCACCATGGAGCTAGGGGAAAAAAAAGAGAAAAGTGCATTCCAAATCTAGTCAAATTGTACCATCTCCCCACCTAGAAGTTAGCTCCATACCACTAAAATACTTTCATCACTTCTAAGATACTAAGAACCTGGTTTCATCCCTAAATTGCAATAAAGCCACTTATATCTTAGGTAACTTTGCTGGCTAATAGTTTACAGTCAAGGGTAAGAAAGAATTGAACTGAGGTAGAATTTAAGATGCCCAGGTAAAGGGTTGAAGAGGTGGCTCAGCAGTTAAGATCATTTGCTGTTCTTGAAGAGGACCTGGATTCAGAACCCAATCCCCAAAGTGTAACTCAAAAATGTCTGAAACTCCAGCCCCAGGGAAACAAGTGCCCTCTTCTGGCCTCAGAGGACACTGCATATACATGGTACAGAGAAGCATGCAGGCAAAACACAACAGTAAGGAAAAAAAATGCCCAGTTAATAGTTTTTAATAGGCCAAAGGGGTTAAATCACAGTATATAATCAGCCAGTTGATGAGAACATGTTTTGACAGTATGTTGCTAAAGGTAACTTGTTCCTAAAGCTACAAGGAAAGCTTTACCACTCCCAAGTTTTTATCTGTATTTCCACTTTGAATCAGGATATTTAACAAGGGCCATATAGCACAAGTAGAGATAGGAGCTCAAAACATATCTCTTGGTTTATATTGTCAACCTAAGACAACCAACCTAGAGTTCCCTAGAAGAGGAATCTTCCCACTCAGTGTAGCCTGTGGGCATGTTTGTGAGGCTTTGTTCCTGATTGCTAATTGATGTAGGAGGGCTCAGACCACGATGGGTAGTACCATCCCTAGGCTGAGGGGCCTGGACTCTACGAAAACTGGCTGCCACTGGTGTCACTCAAGAGACAGAGGCAGGTAGTTCTATAGTTCAAGGCCAGCCTGGTCTACATGGTGAGTTCCAAGCTAACTAGGACTCAAACATGAGAGTGCCTAAACATAAGCCAAACATAAGCCAGTGAATGAGCCGGTAACCAAAAGCTTGAATTCTGTTCTTGACTTCTTTCAAAGACGGATTGTGATCTAGAGACGTACTCCAAGTCAACCCTTTCTTCCCATAAATTACTTTTGATTAAGTGTCTAAATCACAATAGACACAATAGAAAATGATAAGCTCTAAAAAAAACAGTCCAGAATTTGAATGGCTCAGGTGCCCAAGATCATTGTGCTCTGCTTAGTACTAGCAAGGTTGGTTTTGGTACCTGTGGGCTCGGTGTGCAGTCCCAAAAGCGTCATTGACATAGACATCTCCTAGTTTGGACAGTGAGGCTCGGAAAGCATCAACTTTGGCCGGCTCAGCTTTAACCTGCAGAGAAAATTTAAAAAGGAAAATCTAATATAGAAAATGTTGATAACTCAAAGCATTTCACGCCACCAAGAATCCTCTCGAATAAGACCCTGACGTAGTAGGACAGTAAGTTTTACACCAGCAACAGGGTCAGTCCTTTGGTCATTTCTTATCCCCTTTGCCTCCCCCAGAAAACTGTACACATATATGCACACACTAAATACATAATAAAATTTTCAAAACCGAAAATGTTTGAGGGAAAACAAGATAAATTCAAAGCCTTTCATAGAAAAGATGCCATAGAAACTAACAATCAGGACAATTCTCACTTTTGACCTGTCAATGGGTACAAGGAAGGCAATGTTAATTCTAAAAATAACAATGTAGACACAGTGAGTAACATTCAGTTATGAGGGTGGACAGATGGCCCAGTAGCTAAGAGCACTTGCTGCTCCTCCAGAACCCTTACTGGAGCTCACAACTGCCTGGAGCTCCAAGGTCAAGGAATTCAACCTCACAGGTGGTCCTTTGTGTCCCTAGACACACGTACGCACATATACGTACGCACATATACACATACGTAGATACGTATAAAAACATAATAAAAACAAAACTCAAAAGCCAGGCGTGGTGACACATGCACGCCTGTAATCCCAGCACTTGGGAGGTAGAGGCAGGCGAATTTCTGAGTTCAAGGCCAGCCTGGTCTACAGAGTGAGTTCCAGGACAGCCAGGGCTACAAAGAGAAACCCTGTCTCGAAAAACCAAAGGGAAAAAAAAAAACTGTCTTCATGTTTGTGTCCAGTTTGAACTTTCAGGCATTCTAAGCCATTAGCCTCTGAACAGCATCTGACTCAACTAAGAAAGATACTAGTCTAGTCAGGTCATTGATTCCTGAATCAAACACTCTGCACCAACTTTACACCTGCTCCTGCCATTTCTAAGCACTAGAGTTTGAGTCTTGAGTTTCAGTTTCAAAGGGCACCAAATTTTAGGTCAGCATTTAACTAGTAGTACTGTAGCAAGCGCGCCAAAGCAGGGTAGGGCCAAGCTCAGGGCCTGCACTAAGAAAAGAAACTGCCTGAAAGCAAGTACTTAAGAAATGTCAGAGGTCCGATGCCCCAGTGTAGGGGAATGCCAGGTCAGGAAAGTGGGAGGGGGTTGGTGAGCAGGGGGAGGATGGGATAGGGGGTTTTCCGAGGGGTAACAAGGAAGGGAGATAACATTTGAAATGTCAATAAAGCAACTATCTAATAAAAAAATTAAAGTGTCAGAGGTCAAAGGGGAACTGACGCCTCAGAGCATCTTGTTCTCACATCATTGAAGACCCAGAGAAAACACTAGGAAATGCCATTAACCAGAGGGTAAATCCAATATCATGCTCAAAAAGGCAGTTTTAACAGTTTTAGTAGTTGAATTCTGCTGTCAGGCCTAGTCATCAGCCTATGGATTACAACAGCCTTCAGGGTAATGGCAGGGGAGGAGAATTAAACTATGCACAATTGACTATATGACACAAAGTCTATCACATTTACCATGTGGATCTTCGTAGGAGAATCCAATGGATATTTTTTTTCATTAAATATATATAAAGCCCAGCAACAGGGACTTCAGCAAAAATGGCTGCCTTTCCAAAACCAAAGCCCCTTTCTTTAGCAAATGAGGGTGACACTGTACCTATGCATGTCAAGGAGACTCAAATGAAAACATATCTCATTTAAGAAATGCCTTCAGCCATGTATGCGAGGACATGCCTCTAATGCCAGCACTGGGAAGATGGAAAGGAAAAGACGAAGGGTTCAGGGTCAGCCTAGGCTACATCAAGGTTAAAACCAGCCTGAGCTACACAGCACATGAGAACTTCTCAAACCACACCTACCCAACGCAAAAAAAAAAAAAAAAAAAAAAAAAAAGAAATGCCTCAAAGTAATGTCACTACTACCATTACCGTCACTCAATACTCAATACTCAGAAAGAGCGTCTGCACTGCTGGTCACATTCCATTCCTTGACCAGAGTGTGCAGTTTGTATACTCTGCGGTAATCCAGAAACGACATGCTGTGCACGCATGATTCTTTGTACCCATGGCATAGTCCATACCACTGAGCCACATCCATAGCCCCCATCTATACATTTTCATGTATATGTTACACTTCAATTTAAAAAAAAAGGGTTTGGGAAAATAAAGTTTCCTCTATTCTTTCATCATGGCCTCGTGCAAATTGAGGCCCTATGGCCCAATAACATCGGAATCACAGGTCCTACCTTGTTCCCAGAAGCATCTTTACCCTTCCCTTCCTCCTCTACATGAAAGCGGAGGTTCTCCAGCAGGATGACAGTCCCAGCCGCTGGGTTGGCACAGGCATTCTCAACTTCTGGGCCCACACAATCCTTCAAGAACAGAACATCCCTGGGGGAGGGGGGAGCAAGAGATGAAGACTGGCGTGGCCTGAAAGCCTGAAAGCGGCAGCCTGCGAACTACCTCCCCTCCCAGCTCGCCAGCACCACAGCCCTGTACTCACTTGCCCAGCAGAGATTTGAGTTCGGCAGCAACTGGCTCTAAGGAGTACTTGTCAGGCATGGGAACGCCATCCGGCCGGCCCAGGTGGCTCATGAGGACAACCGACTTGGCTCCATTGTCCAAGCAGAATTTGATGCTTGGAACAGCAGCCTTGATCCTATAACCAAGAGAAAACAGAAGACAGAACAATGTCATTCCGAGGAATTAATGGCAACTACTTTAACTCAAGACTTCACAAAATAAAGCCCCCTTTCTTCTCCAAGTCTCCTCAAGTCTGACAGTTGCAGAATTCCGATGAGTTCAGAAGGCAAACATGACACAAATCTGCCACCTGGACTTACATAGTCTCAGTCTGGGTCTGTTCCTCATACAGAAGAACTTAACAAGCCCGAAGATGCTGTCTACAGCAGCACCTGCCTGGGGTTAGCTGGTTTAGGAGCTGGGGATGCACGTCAGTTGGTAAAGCACTTCCCCGGCATGCACAGAGCCCTGGGACCGTCATCAGCACCGCACAGACCGCACATGAATGCACATCTGTGATCCCAGCACTTGGGAGGTAGAGGAAAGAGAGGCTCGGAAGTTCAAGATCTTCCTCAGTAAGTTAACAGCAAATTTGAGGCCAGCCTCAGATACATGAGGCCATGCCTGTAAACAAATACCCTCGGCTTTTACAGTGTCCCCTCAGTTCTCTGAGGACAGCTGTTTACTGTTTCTATACTCTGTATAAGCAAGGTAATGCATGATCAACACCTGCTCCCTAATTCTGAAATGAGTCGTTGCTAGGTAGAAGATACCTTTGTGACCAGAGTCACTTGGTTCGGACCCAAAGGAAATGAGATTAACATACAAAAAGATATCTGTACCCCAAAGTTTATTATAGCACTGATCACAATAGCTAAAATCAAAGATTCTACCTCAAGTAACTCCAGCCAGGTGGTGGTGGTGCACGCCTTTGATCCCAGCACTTGGGAGGCAGAGGCAGGTGGATTTCTGAGTTGGAGGCCAGCCTGGTCTACAGAGTGAGTTCCAGGACAGCCAAGGCTACACAGAGAAACCCTGTCTCAAAAAAAAAAAATAGTAACTCCAAATACCTAAAAAAAAAAAAAAGTTTAAGGACTCTCTTGGGATGTTCTGGCTGGCAATAGAGGGCTTTTTTTCTTGGGGGGGGCAGAGGAAGATCTGGAATTTTCTGCCTAGTTTTGTTCTTTATTAATTCTTCAAAAATGCCAATGTGTGTTAATCCTATTGACCCCTCACTTGTTTGGTTCGTTGTCTGCCTCAGATGACCTGAAACTGGCTTTCTAACACCTCAAGCTACTTTCAACTTTAACTCATGCTCCTCCTAAATCCAGACTCCCAGGCGCTAGGATTAGAGGGATACACACCATTATGGTAAGCTAGGTTTTGGGGGATTGCTTGTTTTATTTTGTTTTTGGAGACAGGGTCTCTCTACAGACCCGGCTATCCTAGAACTCTTGGTGCTGACCAGGTTGTTTTCAGTCTCAAGATAAGTCTGCCTCTCCCCCCAAGTACTGGGACTAAAGGCATAGGCATACACCACCACACCCTGCTTAGGATTGTTTCTTTTATACAATAATTTTTCTTAAATTTAGAATATTAATTCCCACACTCACAGGTTAGTAAATCAAAACCATGGCTTCAACTGCTGTACTCCCAGTGTGAAAAGAATTTGTACTCCAAATACTCAAGCAATTTCAACCCAAGCCAGGTTTAAGAGGAACCTTACCTTTGGTTATTTGTTATCTGGTTGTTCTTCATTGGAACGTTGAAATCCACCCTAGAAAAGAAAAAGGCTTCAGTTTCATAGCCATGATCAGCCTGACTGACCACCTGAGTTTTATCCCCAAGACCCATCAGTGGAAGAAAGCAAGTTATCGTCTGAACCCCACAGGTGCCTGAGCTTAATTCTGTTTAGCATGATGATATCTGTAGCAGTCGGAGGGGGTGGGTGACACATAAGAAGTAATGCACCTTGATTCTAATTATTTTGATACTGCTTCTGGCTCCTTGTGGAAACATTCCCCAAAGAAATCAAAAACACCAAGAGAATTTCCTTCTTTCTAGAGAATGCCTGACTGGAGCCTGAATAGGAAAAACACTACTTCAATATAAGTAAGATAACAGTGGCTTTCAAAAAACCCGAGGGGGGAAAAATGAGATGTGCCTCAGCCCACTAACAACAGGAAAGTGGGAGGCATATGATCAAAATGCAAGCTAATGATACATTGAAGCTGTCTCTTTGGACCTAACAGATTACTGCCTTTCTTTTTTGTGGGTGCTGGGACTGAACCCAAAGACCTGGGCATGACCCCCCCCCAGCCCTGTTTTACTATTAGGCACCAATTCTGAACTTCCGTACGTACGGGGTGGCTGATTTTAATGTCTAACTTCTGTCTGCCATGATTTTGAGGCACTCACTCTGCCACGTAGCTTGCTTTCATTCATCTCCTGAATGAATCCTGAGAACAAGTGTATACCAAGACAGCCACCCAAGCCATTAAATTATTTTTTCTTTTTTTTAAAGATTTATTTATTTATTTATTATATGTGAGTACACTGTAGCTGTCTTCAGACACACCAGAAGAGGGCGTCAGATCTCATTACAGATGGTTGTGAGCCAGCATGTGGTTGCTGGGATTTGAACTCATGACCTTTGGAAGAGCAGTCAGTGAGTGCTCTTAACCGCTGAGCCATCTCTCCAGCCCTAAATTTTTCCTGAATCTGTGAAATGATTATAGTATGTGGCTCAGAGTTGTAAATGTTAAAAGGTTTAGAAGTGCCATAGTATCACCCAGGTGTTAGTAATTATTATATGCCATTGATCCCTCAAACTCAAAGTGCTACTTGAAAGAACTATAGTAAAAGCATTCCTCTTTAGGACCACTCCCTAAGGGGCTGCAATGAGGGGTCAGGACTGCTACCACCCTTGATTGTGAAACTTCTTTCCCCTTTTCACTCTTTTTTGTCTGCAGCAGTGACAAATCCTGAAAAAAAAAGCTACTGGCTTTCTCTCTATCCTGAACTCCAACCTACCTCACCAAGGAGCTTGAGGGACATACTTCTTGATTCAGATTTTTAAAAGCCTTTAAAATTAAAAGGCAGCATGCCTCTGAACAAAGAAATGCACTCTAGTTGGTTTCAGGCACTTAAGGCATCCTCTTTAAATATCCTGAGCAGGCCCTTGCCAGCCTTAAAATGCAGATCACAGCAGATCAAATATCCCATTACCATGACAGAGTTCCCCTCTTGCAGCCTCCCAGAAAAGCTAATGGACAAAAGGGTTAACTGCATAGGGTGAATGGTGCCATTTCCTGCACCCAAAACCTTACAGGAAGGAAAGCATGCCTTTGGGCTAAAATACCCAACCATCTGTGGCTTCTATCCAAGCTGTGATGGCATCAAGCTTACTGATGGAAACTGGATTAGTTCTCACTGACCTCTTGATTACCTTTGACCTTCACTCTCCTAGACTTGCAACTCGGCCTTTCGCTTATCTTCTAAAGACTCCAAAGCAGGAACAGAGTTATCTACATGTCACTTGTTCACTTGTGTGTGGGGGGTGTTATACACACACATATATACTGAGCATACACACATCTATATGTATATACTGGGTAAAACTGAGTTTCTGCACAGTCTTTGCAATCTTCTCCAACTTTGTAATTACTCCAAAAGTCAAACTGTTTTTCAAAGCAGAGTGGTGGTGGCTACAGCACACACCACACACCTTTAATCCCAGCGCTCAGTACGCAGAGGCAAGAGTAGGGGGACAGCCTGGTCTACAGACTGAGTTCGAGGACAGCCAGGACTAGAGTGAACCCCTGCTTTAAAAAAAAAAAAAAAGGCAAAGAAACAAAACAAAAAACTTTACAGAGAACATTTACTTAGTATTCTAATATCAAGTCTTTGTTGAAATCTCAGGATTCCAGGCCTCATTCTACTAAAACCTCAAGGGAACCATGCCCGCCATTGCCTCGTGGTCTGATTGCTAAACTCTGCTAGTGTGATGGTGTCTGCTCTCCATTTTCTTCTCTTCCCACCAGAGCTGTTGCTTTGCAAGTCCTAAGAGCAAAGCAGTGCGGTTGGGGGGCAGAAAGAGGACAAGAAAGAGAAGTGTTTTACCAGCACGCAATGGATGACTAGGGACGGACCTAGGAGTGAAAAGGAAGTGACATGACAAGAATCAGCAGGAAATGTACTCAGATGGCCTTGTAAAATCAACCAGGGTGAGGCGGAACCTGTTGGGGTTTCTGGCTTATTTTAAAGTTTCTCCAAAAGGATCTGGGGTGTGACTCAGTGGTAGAGCATTCAAGCACAAAGTGGCTAGTGTAACTAAAAGTTACCAACAAACCAACTTCCCTTGCCAATTCAAAGCAAGGAAGTAGTCAGAAGACAAGAGTGCCCTTCTACAGGGCAGAAAGGAGAGTGAAACAGCCAGTGCTCAGGACGCAGGATGCCCCAGTTCTGAAGCCCTGCCAGCAACAAAAGGCGCTGAAACAAAAAGGGATTGAGCTCGCCCAGGCATGGCTGCCTAGACTCCTCTGAAAGCCTACAAGGCAACTCCCCAGTCAAGATGCATTAATCTGGAAACAAAGCAACTTCACCACTGTGGCCTAAATACCAACAAGTACAATGTATCCATACTACAGCAGGATTGCAAACTCCACAGATAAAGTCCATCTCAACCTGTCCCTGGGTCATCATGTTCAAGTAGCTAAAGAGACCCAAATCCTAGTCTTGGCTCTGCTATAAACATTCTAGAGCTCAATAACCTTCAACATGTCCTTTTCCATCAGCAAAACTAGGCTAGCCAATCGTTTCAAGGCTCAAGGTTAGCCTGTGTTAAATGGAACTTGATTTGGCACAAAAGAGAACCGTTTCCTCCTGTCTCACTGAGTTAACTCCTTTAAGATAGTTACCCTGTAGAAGATAGCAAGCCCCAAACTGCAATCACAGAAAAGCTACCAGCACAAGGTCCCAGTGTGTCTTCCAGCAGTGTGTCTGCACGCATCTGGAAAGGTCAGCCTCAAGCCAGTAGTATAAATGAAACCTTTTAAGCTAGTTACAAGCCAACATCTGTCTTGGTTTTCACAGGATATTTCTCTTATCCTTAGAAGAGAATGAAAAACTAGCTAGAACCTGCCCTTTACCTATGATTAGGGTGGCTGAGAATCTACTCCATCCTGATTACTCTATCCCATTTGGGGGTAGCATTAAGTGTTTTGCATGAACATAATACACTGGGTTGGTTCTGGACATCTACACAGTAAAAGAAGGCTACCTACCAAGTAATATTGGCTATGATAAAATATGTGCCTGTACAAATTCTCTAACCCCAGTACAGAGGCAGGAGAACCTCTGCTCCCTTACATGTGTTAGTATGTAAAGGATGCTCTCACTTGAACTGGCCCAAATTGTTAAAGGGAGCAGGATTACATAGTTCACGTACTGCCAATCAATCGCTTCCAAAGAAGGCCAAGCAGGCAGAGTAGTCAGTCACTGAGACTATCTCTAGGCCTTAAAAATTCCCATCCTTGGGTCTTATAGCTGTTACATGAACAGCCAGGCCCATCAGTTACGTATCTAATCCTCAGCCTTCACTCCTGGCAAAAAAAAAAAAAGTATACATTATGAAAAGCAAAAATCTATCAGATGCATACACGCTATTAATTCTGTCAGGTAAGGGAAAAGCCAACTCAAAGACCAGGGATCCACATGTGCCGAGTAAGAGTGCCACGTGCGTGGGAGCCTTCCTCACTTCTGATACCCTGCTTCTCTAGCCACCTCTGAGGGTGAGGTTACAGGCCTCCAACTCCCGGCGGCCACACCCTGCATGTGTCACAATCCTGATGCAAACCCCAAGGCCAGGAGTCCAACCGCAAGGTAGGGCAGCAGAGGCCTGTTATATAAGTTGTTCCGAGCTCCATCCAGTGGGCCTCACCCTCCCACCCACCATTCTTTGGGGAAAGGGACCTCCACTCGAGAGTATTTTGAGCAACATCTTTTAGGAAAGAAATCATTTGTACCAGGCCCAAGGAAACGTGGGCGGTTTCGAATTCGTCACGGATGGTCCAAGGATCTTGGGGGAAGGGAAATTAGCTAAATGACCTTTCAAGGTCCCTCAGGAGGAGCCTAGAGATTTGCAGGATAAGCATTAGGTCCAATCTCGCTACAAGAGACGAAACTGCACTTCAGAAATGGGAAAAGGATTGAGTCCCGGAAATCTGAGCCCTTTCTCGGTGGGATCAACTACCTAAAGGACACTATTGGTCGCTTGTAAGCTAGAAGAAAAGCAGTTTGGAAGCATCCAACTCGGACAGTCTCCGCCCCAACGGGGTGAGAGGAACAGCCCTAACCTCCAAACCCAGGATCCCCCAAGACCCAGCTGAAAAGTAAGCGCAACTTAGGGTGAAGGGAAAAGGGTGCTTGCCGGGGCCAAAGAGAACGTGGCTCCGAGGGCTTGAGAGCAGTAGTACGGAATTACCTCATCACGACCCGCTTCCCCTTCACGTCCAGTTTGTCCAAAGTCAGCTTGTTAGAAAGCGACATTTTGGTAACACCGTAAGGTCGAGAGGCCCGGAGCTGAGGAAGAGGACAACAGTGCGGCAGCCGTGCGCTTTTGAAGCGTGCAGAATGCCGGGCCGAGGGAGGACCTCCGGACGCCCGGCCCGCCCCTAGCTCGGCCCGCCCCTAGCCCGGCCCCTGAGCCCGCCCCCCGGACCCGCCCCTTCCCAGCCTCTGCGCCCAGAAAGCGAAGGAGCAGAGCTGCTATTGGCCGCTGCCCCAAAGGCCTGTCCGCTCCCATTGCTCGGCGGTGCTGTCTATCTGCACGAGACTGGTGGGACGTGCGACTTCCATTTGTCACGTCCAGCACGACGCGAGCTGCGGGGGAAACTTCCTGACTAGGGGAGGAGTAGAAGGTGGCGCGAAGGGGCCCCTAAAGAACGCAGCTGGTTGGCGCCGACCGGTGAATGCGGAATGAGTGCGAGGCCAGAGGCCACTTGTACTGCGCCAAGTGCCCAGCGCGGGGCTGCTAAAGCGCATGCTCCCGACTGCCTTGGGGAGGGGGGGGAGGCGCCTCAGGCGCCTTTTCTAGACCTTTGCAAATGTCATCCCCTTTTGGAATCCTCTGCTTTCTCAGCTCCCAAATGGAAGTCTACATAAGGCCTTACTTAGTAATCGAAACCTCTCAGAAGTCAATAAAAAAAAAAAAAGGACCGGGTCTTCCTCCCCCTTTTCTAATAAAATATACAATGTAATTGCTGTGGTTACATTATTCATAATGACGAATACATACAGCATGTGTCATGTTAACTAACAATGCTCATAAAATTCCTAAATATGTTCTGTTATTAAAGATGAAGTAACTGATAGACAAAGATTTTGTGTCTTATCAAAATTGCAGAGCATCTAAGTGATCATTTCAGTCCTGGGCCCCTGGGATTTAGACTGCTTTTGAGTGTAGCTCAGTGGTAAAGTATGCTAGAGGCCGTGGATCCAACCTCCAGCACTGTTTGAAAAAAAAAAAGTTTAAATCTCTACTGACATTAATTTGGGCTAAGGATGCTGCTCGGTGGTAAAGTGCTTGTCTACAGTCTGTGGCGGGACAACCACTTCGGAAATTGAAGGGCACATGAAAAATGTAAGCCCTTCTACACTCTCCGGGTTTTTTCTTTCCACCTCTCTCACTGGCTGACACCCGGGAGTGATTGACCAAATGACCTCTGGAAATTACTATATTATGAGAAGTAACTCAGAAAAAGAATACCATGTGTTTTCTCTCATATGCAGCTTTTTATATAAGCATATACATGGAGAGGGTAAAGACAGGTCCACCAAAAGGAAAATAGGTTTAAGAAAGCAGAGGAAGGAAAAAGAACTGGGTAACAGGAGACACGTGACATGGAAGAGACAAAGGACTGCAGCCTACTAAGGAATGCGGAGAGCCCCCATGGTTATCCAATAGCGTTCTGAAATCAGATACATACAAGTGACTTTACACAGACTGAGAAGGTTGTCCTTACATATTTAGGTACACACACACACACACACACACACACACACACACACAAGAAAAACAGCCATGAATTTGAGAGAGGAGCTGCACCTTTCCCTGCTAACCAATCTCACTGTTTTCTCAACAAGCTAACTGCCTCACTCTGAACCCTGGTGATCCTTTTTTCCCATGGCAGATAGCAAGGTCTCCGGGCACATGGATAGCTACACTACCTCCCCAGGCTCTGAAAGAGTGCCAGCAATGCTGAACTGAACGCCCTGATGCCAGCGACAAATCTCTACACATAGCTACCTTTTAATTTGTATTTATCCTTGTGTCTGGGGTTTTCTGCATGCATACATGTCTGTGTGTGAGATAAACATTTGCTTTTGCCAATCCTTTCCATCTTTTCTTCCTTTCAACCGTACTGGAAAGCGACTCCTGGAAGGACTTCCAAATGCTTCTCTGGGCTTCCTATCCTTTAGTAGCTATTGCATTCTGGCTGAGTTATCATTGTAATAAGTCAAACTGTCTTTGGAGAAGGTAGAACTACAGTTTTGGATATCAAAGAGAAAACCATGCAAACACAGAGTTTGACTCCCTGACGTAATGCTTCTTCCCAGTCATTGAGTGCTTATTGTTTGCCAGACACAGCTGAGGGCTGAACATACGTGACTCCCTACTCTGCATAAGAACTTCATGAAGTAGGTCTTATATCTTAAACACAAGAACACCGGAGATTATAAAGATTGGGAGGCTTTTTCCACTACTGGCCTAAAATAACAGAGGGAAACAAACAGCCAACGATGAGAAGAAGCCTGTGACAACAGGAAAACCTGAAAAATAGAAAAATCTACAATTTATCCATGTGAGGCACGGTGAATATGGACCAGATCCCTTGGGTGTCACAACAGTGTTAGAGACAGTCTTTCTCCTAACAGAACTGGAAAACCTGTTCATTACAGTCAGTTACCTCCCCAGGTCCCACCTTCCTTGCTTACAGAAATCCGATTTAATAGAGTGTGTTGGGTTAGTGGCCAGTGCTCAGCAAAGATAGGCTTATCTCCTAGCACCAAAGGATAAATCACTGTTGACCTAAGCTGAGCCTGCTAATCCCATCCCCCACATGCTGCTTTGTCACACATTGGTCTGGGAATGGGCAGTGACCCAACTTAGGTCAATGAGATAAAAAAGGGAAGTCTGCTGTTCTGGGGACAATGGAGATCAGGGAGCAAAGCTAGCCCTGCACATGTATCGACTCATTTCTAATTAACAGAATGATGGGAGGTAACTATGGAGATCTCTCCATCCCTCCTTTCCTCCCTCCCTCCCCTCTCTCTCTCCCTCCCTCTCTTCTTCACCTCCCTCCCTCCCCCTTCTTCCTTCTCCCCCTTCCCTCCTCCTCCTCTCCCTCTCTGATCCTTCGTTCTGGGAACAGCAGCTGCCATGTCTTCATTCAAATACCTTCATGGGGTGGCCCAGATAGCACCTTTCAACAGGCAGCACAGAACTGAGTCTTGCTTCCTGCAGCTTTGAAAAGGAGCCAGCCACCTTCCAAGTGGACTTTCCTGCCCCCAAGTCAAGCTTTCAGATGTCTGCAGCCAAGGCCTGCATACAATTACAATCTCAGAAAGTGCTTCTGACTAAAACCAGTTCAAATATTGTCAAATCCCTGACTCCCAGAAAGTGTGGGATAGTGTTTATTGTTTGGAAGTACTAAACTTTGAGGAACTTTATTATTTAGAAATACACAATAAATACAGAGTCTCAGTAGTGATTTTGTTCTGTAAGACAAAATCATCACCCGAACATTGAGTACATAACTGAGTCCTTGATGACATCAGCAGTTTACTGATTTAACTAATCCCAGCACCATTGTACTACCTACCTTTCTGTCATGTGAAATAAGCAAACCTCTAATGCAAGTAAGAATTTGCTGAGTATAGTGTTGCTTGCCGCTGGAACATCTCGCTACAGTATTGGGAGAATTAAATGGCACTCATACGATCAGGTTTAC
The DNA here is from genome assembly GCA_964023405.1 of Apodemus agrarius. Taxonomy (NCBI): domain Eukaryota; kingdom Metazoa; phylum Chordata; class Mammalia; order Rodentia; family Muridae; genus Apodemus; species Apodemus agrarius. The sequence goes on along the minus strand of OZ030010.1, from coordinate 68,639,281 downwards.
AGTTTTGTAAATTATTTTTCTATGACAGGGTCTCACTATGTAGTCCAGGCCACGGTTCAAACTCATGACCCTGTTGTGTTAACCTCTTGTGTGCTGGGATTAATACTACCCAAGGTGGTGTAATACCACCACATCTGACTATACTTTTTCTTTTTTAGATATTTTCATGTCTGCTAATATTGGAGTCAATAGTTAAGACTGATTCTCTCACTGAAAAATACTAGAAAAGCTGGACTCTTTGCAAGGGACAGGTGCTAGAAGCTATGCCAAGGATTAGACCCAGTGCCTCACACACTCCACAAAAACATCCCAGTTTGTTTGTTTGTTTGTTTTGTTTTAAGGACAGGGTCTTTCTAAGGCTGTTCAAGCTGGACTTGAACTCACTTTGCAGCCTAAACCACACTTAAACTTGTCACTTCCTCTGTTCCATTATCCCCAGAACTGACATCGAAGGTTTGTGCCGTCAGGTCCAGCTTAGCCAAAACCTTTGAAATGTTGTTCACTGTGTCAGGCACACACCTTTAATCCCCACACTCAGAAGGATGAGGCAGACGGACTTCTGTGAGTTCCTGGGCCAGCCTGATCTACACAGTGAGCTACAGGACAGGTATGGTGGTTACAAAGAGAAACTGTCTCAAACAAACAAAGAAACAAACCCCCCCCAAAAAAATGTTTTTTTTTTTTAATGTTGAAAAACTACCTAGGGCACTAAGCCAAGATTTAAGAAGAAAAGAAGAAAATCCTGGGCTAGCAAAAACACCTGCAACTAAGTCTGAAACCTGAGTTTGAACACTGGGATCCACATAGTAAGAAAAAACTGACTCCCCCAAGTTGTCCCCTGACCTCAAATGCATGCTACGGTACACATATATAGACACACAAAAAAAAATAAGTGTTTTTTTTTTTTAACTAGAGGTAAGTCTGTAGTTCGGATTATTTACCTACAGGGGCACATGACAACTCCAGAAGAGGCAACTGACACTGAAGATGAATGTAAGCTTCACTTAGATGCCTAAGATGTCAGAATCCACCAAGGAGTTGTAGTGGTTTAAATAAGAATGGCCCCCACAGGCTATATATTTGAATGCTTAGTCACCAGGGAGTGGAATTCTTTGAAAGGACCCCCCACCTCTGTGTGTGTGTGTGTGTGTGTGTGTGTGTGTGTGTGTGTGTTACACATGTAAACTGTAAACTGTAAACACTAGTGCAGATGTCAGAGGACACCTTCAGGAGTCAGTTCTCTCCCTCTACCTTGTGGGTCCCAAGGATCCAATTCAAACCCTCGAGAGATTTTTCCCTAAATTGATTTTGCAGTTCTCTTGCTTTAAGTTGCTTCTTCAGTGACAATGATGGAAACCTAAAGTTGGGGCAAGTCAAACAGTAAACTCTGAGGACCCTGACTGATCTTTTGGTCAAGGAGCTAATTTGTCAATTGTAGTTACCTGACAATGTGATTGGAGGTGAAAGTCTATTTCAAGATGGTGCCCATGGATCATGGAAAGGGGTCTCAATTTCTTACCGGCATGGTCCTTGCCATAACACCTATCGGGTGTCCTCATGACATAAGAGTTGAATACTTCTCAAATGACTAAACCAAGTGGGAGAAGGAGAAAGAAATAACAATAGCTTTTATTACTCAGTCTCAAGTGCTGTACATCAGTTCAGTCATAATCTGTCATTGGGAACGAATCACTAAATCCAATCCCCACTGAAGAGGAGGCTGACTGGGATTCATCTTTTTTTTCTCATTTTCTCTTGGGGTTTCACCTCTTGAAGGTAAAATTTAGAGATCCTTGAGCATATATTGAAAATGACCAGACCCTTTTCCTAGTCCCCTTTTTGCCAAGAACTGGGTCTGATGAGATCCTGCAGGCACACATTTCTTGGTCCATAAAGAAACAAGAATAAGGAATATCAAAGACACCAAAATTAAGTCTTTATGACAATTGCCTACAGTTCTACTTATGTCTCACCTGTGCTGATATTTCTTGGAATTATAAAATGTCCACTTGGTAACAACTCTGAAAGTTTTACAGCCCAAATTCCTAAGTTCTCTGCAGTAAATTACCTTTAATGAACATCTAGGCTTTATTTTAATGTTCATTGACTACTATTAGATTAGCTGGTGCTTAGCATCTAGCTTCAATTAGAATATTCAGTGAATACTACATTAAAAATAGTTACATTCTTACAATTATTGGGAAATCATTATACGAAATTATGACCTAGGATACAACCAGCAAAATCCCAAGTATAGAAAACTCAACAGGAAACAAAATCACCATAAACATTTAAATCCACATACATATGTTTATGGAACACCCTGAAATTTTTTAATATTGATTAGATATTTAATGATCTTAAAATATTTTATTTAAATGTTTGGGTGTGATAACTACATAATTATAATATAATTTAATATAAGTCTTTTAGAATTACATACAGTGTGCTTTGACCACTCTTTCCAAATCCCCACTTCTACACAATCTTGATTTTTTTAAAAGAGTTGCTATCTGAGACATACACTGAAATGATTTTCTTTTCTTTTGTTTGTGGTGTTAGAATCAAGGCCAGGGTCTTGAACATGCCAGCCAAGTGTTGCACCACTAACCTACATCTCCAGGCCGACAGCTCTACAGCCTTCCTCCTGCCTCATCCTCCTTAATTGTAGGGTCATACACCACCAGGCCCACCTCACTAGTGTTTTGTTTCTTGTTGCTAATGATTTCTTTTTTGAGGTTCACTGTGCAGCCTAAGCTTCCCTTAAACTCATGGCAATGCTTCTTCTTCAGTGCCCCCAAACCCTGAGATTACAGGGTTGAGCCACCATACTTAGTTATTATTGACATTTTGGGGTTTTGGTTTTTTTTTTTTTTGAGATATGTCATCCTGGCTGGCCTAGAACCCACTATGTAGAGCAAGTTGGCTTCTACTCACAGAGATTTGCCTGCCTCTGTCTCCTGAGTGTTGGAATTAAAGTTGTGCACTGGGTGCTCACTGTACTCTTAATAGAAAAATACATGATGTTTATTACAGAGTTACTAGTGATATTAACTTTGATAATTTGGTTAAGGTTGTCCTTAAAATTACCATAATTTTGGGGGCTGGAGAGATGGCTCAGTGGTTAAGAGCACTGACTGCTCTTCCAGAGGTCCTGAGTTCAATTCCCAGCAACCACATGGTGGCTCATGACCATCTGTAATGGAATCTGATGGCCTCTTCTGATGTGTCTGAAGACAGCGACAGTGTACTTATATACATAAAATAAATAAATAAATCTTTTTAAAAAAACTACCATAAATTTTTTAGACAAAGTTTTGCTATATAACTCTGACTGGTCTACTGCTCATTATGTAGACCATGTATGCTGGCCTCAAACATGCAAGAGTCTTTCTTCCTCAGCTTCCCAAGTACTAGGAATACAGCTGTATTTCAGCATACCCAGCTATCCTTATTCTTTTTAGCTTGCTGTAATCAGCAAGTAATCTGCAGAAAGATGCAGTGAGTTTGTATAAATGTCCTGTCCCTTCCTCATCTCATTGTTCTGAGTGTTGCAGCTGTTACATTAATCTCTCTCTCTCTCTCTCTCTCTCTCTCTCTCTCTCTCTCTCTCTCTCTGTGTGTGTGTGTGTGTGTGTGTGTGTGTGTGTGTGTGTGTGTGTTTGTGTTCAAACTGTCCACCAACTAAAAAAATATAGGGAGAAACAGACTTTGCAAGCAAGTATTGCATGACTCAAAACATGTCTGCCAGCTGGATGCAGCCCATGGGCCACGAGGCTGTAACCTTTGCTCTTTATTACCCATATTAAATACAGTGTCTCAAAATAATCTGTGGTGCTGAACATCAAGAGAGTGCTCGCCTTTTCAGAGGAGGAGTGGGTAATAACCCACCCATCATTTGCAAGCTTCCTGGGTACCAGGAATTTCCTACTATTCTGAGTAGTCTACTGTAAACAGCTGTCTGGTTTGTCTAGGAACAAGGACTCTCCTAGGATACAATATTTGTAGGGCTGAATGAAATTAGAACAATCCTAGTATAATCACAACAGTTGGTCACCCTAACAATTACATGTCCGTACAGTGAAAATTCACCGAGCTGTATATTTATGATTTGTACATCAGTGACCTGAACTGCACAGAAGAGGTCTGGTTAGCACAAATATAAGACTGATATTTGTAGAATCTATACTTCTATTAAGTAGCCTTGGGGTTACGTTATCATTTTCCTCAGCCATATCATAGAGTTAATCTATGAGGTAATTAAGGTTCTCAGACATAGTTTTCATGAACTGTGATTCATACAAGTAATTTCTGACCTTAGAGACTTGACTTCCATTAAAGTTCATCCTGTTTCTTTTTCTATTCTATTTTACTGAAATATGCATTGACTTTGAAAGAATTCATGTGTCAGTCCTGAACCTCCCATGGTGGTTTGCAAGCTAACAAGGGCACACAAGAGCTTTCATTCTCCAGACCTTATCCACTTGCACTGTGCTTCAAATTCTGGTCACCATCACCACCTTTTTCTCAGTAGTTTGCTGCATTTGAACCTTGTGTCCTCCAAAGATCTCTGTGGCAAGGGTCTTACCTAGTGTTGTGCCACTGGGAGTAGGGGAAGCTTTATGAGGTGGGCCCCAGTGGGAGATTCTCAGGTCATTGGAAGTATGCCCTTCAAGCAGATATAGGATTCTAGCTTTTTCTCTTTGTTTGTCTTCTGGCCCTTCAGTGAACAAGTATGCTCTGAGGTGTTGCCAGTAGCCCAAGGCAACAAAACCAGTCAATGGCAAGTGGAAAACTCGGAAGCCCTTTCTCTTTATGACTCTACTTATCTCAGGTATTTGTTGTACTGGTGGGAAGCTCACTAACACACAATACTGATTCAGTTGCCATTACAACCCCAAACATTTAATGTTTGTTTGGTGGTTTTTGGTGGTGGTGGTGGTGGTGGTGGTGGTGGTGGTGGTGGTGGTGGTGGTGGGTTGTTTTGGTTTTGGTTTTGAATTTGGTTTTTCCGAGACAGAGTTTCTCTGTATAGCCCTGGCTGTCCTGGAACTCACTCTGTAGACCAGGCTGGCCTCGAACTCAGAAATCCACCTGCCTCTGCCTCCCAGAGTGCTGGGATTACAGGCATGCGCCACCAGTGCCCGGCTAAATGTGTAGCCCAGGCTGGCCTCAAACTCATGATCCTCCTGCCTCTGCCTCCTTTAACAAATCCTACCGGTGTGGGCCACCACAACCAGCTGGTGTGTTTTGTATGAAGACTTAACTGATTTTTATTCACAAAGCTGGAAAAATATATGTAATTAGGAAATAACTTTTTTCATTTGCTAAATAAAATGTCAATACTTCAAGTTGCTCAGAACAGAGTAATTTTTGTTTGTTTATTTGTTTTGTTGTTGGTGGTTTTTTGGTTTTTTGAGACAGGGTTTCTCTGTGTAACAGTCCTGGCTTGTCCTAGAACTCACTCTGAATTCCAGGCTGGTCTAGAAGTCACAGCGGTCTGTCCACCTCTGCCTCCCAAGATTAAAGGCATGGCCACCACCTGGCCAGTTCTAAATGCAGTGAACACTACTTCCTGATGCCTCACAGTACATTCATTTTCCAGAAACTTTTCTCTGTTGTGAAGAGGACTACTTTGCCAGTGGTGCACCTTCATTCCCAGGAGCATCTACCAATCCGCATTTGTTTATTGGAGAAGTCAGGTCCTCACTGGGTGGTGGCAGCGCACGCCTGTAATCCCAGCACTTGGGAGGCAGAGGCAGGCCGATTTCTGAGTTCGAGGCCAGCCTGGTCTACAGAGTGAGTTCCAGGACAGCCAGGACTACACAGAGAAACCCTGTCTCAAAAAAAAAAACAACCCAAAAAACAAAAAAAAAAAGAAAGGAAGGAAGGAAGGAAGAAAAGAGAAAAGAAAAGAAGAGAAGAGAAGAGAAGAGAAAAGAAAAGAAAAGAAAAGAAAAGAAAAGAAAAGAAAAGAAAAGAAAAGAAAAGAAAAGAAGACATCAGGTCCTCCACCAGCCTGCCCTCAGGGACTCAGTGCATCATCACTATCCACCAACCCTTTAAAAGTTCCCTACCATCCAGATCGCCCTCTTGTTCTTTCTCTGTCTGTCTGCTTGTCTATCTACCTGCCTCTCATGCTCTCCTTCTGAGTCTTCCTTTCACTCCCCCTCTCTCAATGCATCTTTTCCTGAGGTCTGTTGGGTGGTGTGATCTCTTTGCAGCATACCTTGGCCCCAACCCACCATCATATTTCTGCCAATAAATCCTAACACCACATGTGGTTCAGAACTGTCTGTATGACTGGCTGAAGCCCCCTCCCTCCTGTAACTTTTCCTTTCTGTACTTATTTCTTTACAAATTTCATTACTAGAAGAATCCCTCAACAATCTTCTGCCATATAAATCTCAGCTATTCTTTGCAAAGAACCCTAGGAAGAATTCTAAGATGGCCTCTGTGACCTCTTCATTCTACCATCCGCATGTGTGTATAATTTTCACCCCTTAAAGGTGAGATGAATCTATTAGTTTCTTGTGCCCAATAGCATATATCAAAAGTGAAGAAATAGCATTTCAATGATTCAATGATTGGATTGCCACAAAACTCTAGGACTTCATCTTGTTAGTATGCACTAGAGAACCCCTTTGATGACTCTGGAGTAACCCACCATTTTGTGAAAGAGCCCATTGAGAAGGCTGCATAGCAAGGAATAACGAGGAGACACTAGAATGTAAGACCAACCCCCTGGTGACTAGCCAGTACAAAACTATGGACCTTAGTCCTCCAGTAACTCTCTCCTTATTTGAACCTCTGATAAGACTACTCCCTAGATGATAACTAGAATATACCCCTAGTGACAGACACAAGGGCAGGCTAATAGCACGTGGCACTCAGCGTTAGCATAGAAAGAGTGAGGAAGATTAGAAGGAAAACAAGTCTCTACGCCACTCTCTGCTGGCAAGGAGACCAGCCTGAAGCTCAGGATCCAGAGGAAGAGCCTCCCAGGAAAAGACTTCTGAAAACCTACTCCACAGCTAAATCTATACATGCAGATTCCCTGACTTTTTTTTTCCCCGTCTTGTCTAGAAGCTATATTACTGTTAAATGAATGGCGGAGAGTAACGAACAGGTTTCTTGCTGTGAAGTTTTTATCTCCATTTTTTCCCCAGTAAGGTTAAAATTAACAGATCTGAGATTCTGAGATTATCACATTCTGACAATGTGTTTGATTTTCAAACTTTGTTTTAATACTTTGAAATACCTCAACTTTCAGTGAAAATTTTTATAGGAATTGCATTTTTAATTAAGTACGTTTGGTGTTTTATTTCATAAAGAGTACTTGCTCCGAAGACTTGTGACTGACTTTGATTTGTTGACCTACATGGTGGAGGAAGAAAAGCAACCCCCACGAGGCCTTTGACCTCCACAGACACATGAACAAAGTAAATAAATGCGCAAACAAATCTGGCAAGAGTGTGAAAAAAGAGAGAGAGGGCTTATTTGACAAATTTTGTCTGTTGAAATCATTAGTCGAGGAGAACTCCTCAGAGTCGAGGCAGGAAGCATCAAGGGAGACTCCATTCTCACCTCTAAGGGACATTTATTCTGAGCCGAAGGAAGGAGTGACCACAACCCAGGAAATGAATTGAGGTTGCCATGAATAATGTATTCCAGAGTCGAAGTAGTCACTTGAACTCTTAAAGAACAAATTAAAGTGACAAACAAGTCATTTTTCAAATTCATTGGTCACTGCCAAAGGTTTCAAGTGTTATTTGGTGGGTTGTTTGTTGTTGTTGTTGTTGTTGTTCTTTTGTTTTGTTTTGTTTTGTTTTTTGAGATAGGGTCTCACTGTGTAGACCATGCTGGCCTCCAAGTCACAAAGAGCACATACCTCTACCTCATGAGTACTGGGATTAAAAGCATGCACTACCATGCCAGGCACTGGTGGCATTTTTATTGTTTGGGATGGTTAACGATAATGGTCTATGAATATCTGCTAATACATACAAAAGGTTTTACCTGATAATTGAAAGGACATTAGGTAAGACACCGTGATGGGCTCTTTAAACGGCTCTTAAGAAGCCCTCTACCATTTGTCCCTAAATCTGCAGCATTCCAACACTCATTTGTGGAAGCTTTATCAACTGATGCTACAGCATCTTTAACATAGGATGTGCCCCTTTTTTTTCTGGGAACTTCAATTCACAAATGATAGACCTTGTAAAATAATTAAGCTGAAGTGTTACATATTTCTATTAAAATATAGTATTGAGAATATTACTCATTTCACAGGTTTTGCTGTTACTGTAGAATTATTTAATTAACTAATTTGTTTTTTTAAGACACTGTTTCTTGTGTAGTCCTAGCTGTCCTGGAACTCTTTCTGTAGACTAGGCCGGCCTCAAACTGTCAGAGATCTGTTGAACATAACCCTGTGGCCATCGTTCTGGCTGGACTCCATCCCTACAGTCACTTGGCTACAGCCAGGTTTTCCCCGCCCCACAGTTACCTGGCAACAGCCAGGGAACCCAGCCCACTATAAAAGGGCATCCCCTCCTAGCTCTCTTGCTTTTATCTCTTGCCCTTATGCTCTCTCTTGTCTCTTGCCCCCCCCCGTCCCCCCTCTCTCCCCATTCTTCTCCCCTCTTTCTTCGTGGTCATGGCCAGCTCTCACCCCTCTATCTTTTCTTTCTCTCTTCTCTATCTCTTTTTCTTTTCTTACTTCTCTATAATAAAGCTTTGAAATCATGGACTGTCTCTCTCTCTCTCTTTTTTTTTTTTTTTTTTTTTTTTTTTTTGAGACAGGGTTTTCCTGTGTAGCCTTGGCTGTCCTGGAACTCACTCTGTAGACCAGGCTGGCCTTGAACTCAGGAATCCGCCTGTCTCTGCCTCCCAAGTGCTGGGATTAAAGGCGTGCACCACCACCGCCCAGCGGACTGTCTCTTTTTATCAAAACCTACCGTGCAGGAGCAATGGAACAGGCCTCAGCGTCTCCAGCCGCCAGACCAGACCAAAGACTCTCCCGCCCAGCCAGGCTTCCTCTACAGGCCCTCACCAGAACAGCCCAGCCTTCTGAGCAAGGACCTTCCCGCTAGCCAGGTAGCTTCCCTCCACAGGCATCAGGCACTCGCCATCCCTATATGGGTACAGGGAGCTCTGCTTGTTATCCCTACAGAGATCCACCTGCCTCTGCCTCTGCCTCCAGAATGCTGGTGTTAAAGGCATGTACCACCACACCCATCTATAACTCTTCATTTGGGGGGTTTGGGGAGCATGTGGAGGACTGAATTCAAGGCAAGGCAGTGTAAGAACTCTACCACTGGGCTAGCCTGTCACAGAAAAATTTTGTGAGTCCAATATTATGACTTACATAGAAAAACCAATTGAAAATGTCTAATAATTCCACATTTTAAGCAAAAACATAGTTGTAATAAAACAGTTTATTGGCAATATTATGAAAAAATTTAAAACAGTAAGATCATATTATAAAACCACATTTTTATAAGAATACTTGTAATGTGATATTGAAGACATTATCAAGAGATTACTTGCCAGGCAGTGGTGGCGCACGCCTGTAATCCCAGCACTTGGGAGGCAGAGGCAGGCAGATTTCTGAGTTCAAGGCCAGCGTGGTCTACAGAGTGAGTTCCAGGACAGCCAGGGCTACACAGAGAAACCCTGTCTGGGGGGGGGGAAGAAAAGAAAGAAAGAAAGAAATTACTCTATATGGGCTGGAGAGATGACTCGGTAGTTAAGAGCATTGACTGCTCTTCCAGAGGTCCTGAGTTCAATTCCCAAAAACCACATGGTGACTCACAACCATCTATAATGAGATCTGACGTCCTCTTCTGGTGTGTCTGAAAACAGCTACAGTGCACTTACATATAATAATAAATCTTTAAAAAAAGAAAAAAGAAATTATTCTGTTTATGTTATTTTCAATGTTCAGATAAGCAGTATAAATAAGGGATTTTTCTCTTATATTCATTACTATGTAATATATATTGTTTCTTTTTAGAAAGAACTTTTTTGTTTTTGGGTTTGGGGGGGTTGGGTTTTTTGTTTGTTTGTTTGTTTGGTTTTGGTTTTTTCGAGACAGGGTTTCTCTGTGTTGTCCTGGCTGTCCTGGAACTCACTCTGTAGACCAGGCTGGCCTCGAACTCAGAAATCCACCTGCCTCTACCTCCCAAGTGCTGGAATTACAGGCGTGGGCCACCACTGCCTATCCTTAGAACTTCTTTCTTTGTTGGCTTTGCCATGTGACTCAGACTGACCTTAAACTCCATCATTCTGAATAATTTTATTTTGGAAGTTAGGGGTTTTTTTTTTGTTTTTTTGGTTTTTTTTGTTTTGTTTTGTTTTGTTTTGTTTTTGTTTTGTTTTTTGTTTTGTTTTTTGGTTTTTTGGTTTTTCGAGACAGGGTTTCTCTGTATAGTCCTGGCTGTCCTGGAACTCACTCTGTAGACCAGGCTGGCCTCGAACTCAGAAATCTGCCTGCCTCTGCCTCCCAAGATGCTGGGATTACAGGCATGCGCCACACCACCCGGCGGAAGTTAGTTTAAAAAAAAACAAACAAAACTCTATTCCGCAATTTAAATTCCCAGAATCAGAATTTCGGTGTGTATTAAAATCCGCAGTCATTTCTACATCACCTGAAGACTTCTCATTGGCACAACTTCTGATCTGTGCGTGAAAATTTAGGGTCACAAAAGGCTGTGAATGGATAAACACTTGCTTTGTTTATCCTGTTGGGTCCCCCTGCTCCAAACGACTGAAGATCCAGCCACACAGAAACATCACTGACAAGGATCTCTGGAGAGAAGTCGCCATGTTTGATCTTTGAGATTCTGCAAGTGAGGAAGGGTACGTACGACTGTACTCCACAGTACCGTTTGTCCTTCTGGTTTGCAAGGTTAAGAATTGGGGGGGGGGGTAAAGGGGCTGGAGAGATGGCTCAGTGGGTTAAGAGCGCTGACTGTTCTTTCAAAGGTCATGAGTTCAAATCCCAGCAACCACATGGTGGCTCATGACCATCTGAAAAGAGATCTGACGTCCTCTTCTGGTGTCTGAAGACAGCTACAGTGTACTTACATATAATAATAAATAAATCTTTTAAAAAAAAGATTTGGGGGAAAAACTCAGTTGGTCCTTCCTCCTAGAGAGGACGGTGATGTTCAGAGAATTCAGAGCTTGCAGTAATTATCTTGGCAGCCAGGCACTCTCTTTCCTTGCTGGCACAGGACAGCAGCAAGGTTTAGTGGACAGTGCACCCGTTGCTGCTGTCACTAGACATCAGATCCCCAGTCCTCCCAGTGTTAGCAGCTTCCCAACCGCTCTTCCAGTGTGTCCCAGGTGGAAGCGGTCGATTCCGAAGCGTCCTGGGAAGAAGGAGTAGAGAAGCGTAGTTAGGAAGTAGTGTCCAGTGCACTTGATACAAGGCTTATTTTCTCATAGGAAGGTCCTGGGGCTGGCGCACTCTATTCCCTCCAGGCCTTCACACTGGACTGCAGTGTGTTCCACATCACTGTAGGCTTGACCCCAAACTCGAGACAAGCATAACCAAGTCCCCGGGTTCAAAGGTAAGCCGCTGGGGCATCACAATCTACAAACTCATCCAGTAGGTAAGAGCAAAGGATGACTGGAGAGTGGGGGGTCGCTCTATTCCCAGCTCGAGGTTGTGGGACCCTCCAGGCGAGAGGTGCCTGAGGGTGTGAGATCCAGTTCGGCAGTAGCATTAAAGAGTGGATCAGAGAGAGAGAGAGAGAGAGAGAGAGAGAGAGAGAGAGAGAGAGAGAGAGAGAGAGCAGCAGCCCCAGGTTCCCCAACAGCAAGGCCGCCTGGCCTCCCAGCAATAGATAACTCACAGGGCAGCCGCCCAGCACCATCTTCCAGGGCCTAAAAACAAAGCCAGGCCCCCACGGCCGACCAACCGGCAGAAGTTAGTCTTTCATAGAACTCTTTTATAACCTATCCATATAATAAAATCAATTGTTCAGCCAGCAGGTAAAATTTCTCTGGCATGGGGAATTATTTTAGTGCCCTAAACTCTTTTTGAATTTTTTTATTATTATCTTAATTAATATTTACATTTCAAGTGTTATCCCCTTACCCCGTCCCCCCCCTTCCCGGAAACTCCCTATCCCATCCTCCCTCCCCCTGCTTCTATGACGGTGTTCCTCCACCCACCCACCCCCACACCTCCCCGCCCTCCATTCCCCTACACTGGGGCATCTATCAAACCTTCATGGGACCAAGGACCTCTCCTCCCATTGATGCCTGACAAGGCTGCCCTCTGCTACATGCCCTAAACTCTGAAGTACTCTGATTTTGGTGACAGATCACGTGGCCTCGGTATCTTGTGTGCCTTTGTAGCTGTATCTCTCTCCTTTATCAGTGCCTGCAACTCAGATCCCCTTTCACAAGGAACCTGAGCCAAAGGGGCCACTTAGGCCTCTCAACCTGCCCTCCCCCATGCTTTACCAGATTCAAGTGAGGTAGGTAGCAAGGAAAGGGAGATAGAACGTTCAGAGGTATAAAAAGGCTCTGGCTCCTTGTTCCCTGAGAGGCGTCTTTTCACCAATTAATTTATTAACAAGCCCCAAGAGTTGTCCTGGAACGAGATTGCTGTCTCCATGGACGTGTGAGCAATGGGAAAAGAAGCACCAGAAAATGCACACATTCAGCAGCGCAGACAGGACGAGGACAAGAAAAAAACAAGAGCCCAAGCACTCCAGGAACAGTAAATAACACAGCACAGGGACAGCTCGACCGGGGAAGGCACAAAGTCAAAACCTGCGTGAACCTGGGATGCCCCGACTTCAGTTGTTGTCTTAGCTAGGGTGTTTATTTGTTAGATTTATTTTTTGAGCAAAGATGTTTATTATACTTTATACAAGGTTACCAATAACTATTAATTATCTATCTTAAATCAATATTAAAAATATCCAGTGAAGAAGTATGTATTCATATGCTTTAAAGTAAATGGTTATTTTTTGTTATTTCAGAGTAATTTTCACCCTGTCCTGCGCCTCCCAGCCCCTTTGGCTGAGTTCATCACTCCTCGCAGAAGCGACGGCCAGCATGTCTGATAAACTGCCCTACCAAGGTGCGGACATCGGACTGGCTGCCTGGGGACGGGCGGCCCTGGACAGAGCTGAGAATGAGATGCCGGGACTGACGCGCATGCGGGAGATGTACGCAGCCTTCAGGCCACCGAAGGGCGCTCGCACGGCTGGCTGCCTGCGCACGACTGTGGAGACTGCGGCTCTCACTGAGACTCTCGTGGGCCTGGGTGCTGAGGTGCGGTGGTCCAGCTGCAGCATGCTCTCTACTCAGGACCATGCAGCAGCTGCCATTCCAGTGTTTGCCCGGAAGGGTGAGACAGATGAGGAGTACCTGTGGTGCACTGAGCGGACGCTGCACTTCAAGGATGGACCCCTTAACGTGATTCTGGATGATGGTGGTGACCCTACTAACCTCATCCACACCAAATACCCACAGCTTCTGTCAGGCATCCGAGGTATCTCTGAGGAGACCACGACTAGGGTCCACAACCTCTACAAGATGATGGCCAATGGGATACTGAAGGTGCTTGTCATCTATGTCAATGATTCTGTCACCAAGAGCTGCCGGGAGTCCCTCATAGATGGCATCAAATGGGCCACAGATGAGATGATTGCGGGCAAGGTGGCAGTGGTAGCAGGCTACGGTGATGCAGGCAAGGGCTGGGCCCAGGCCCTGAGGGGTTTCAGGGCCCGAGTCATCATCACTGAGATTGACCTCATCAACGCACTGCAAGCTGCTATGGAGGGCTATGAGGTAACCACCATGGATGAGGCCTGTAAGGAGGGCAACATCTTTGTCACCGCCACAGGCGGTGTTGATATCATCCTTGGCCGGTACTTTGAACAGATGAAGGATGATGCCGTTGTTTGTAACATTGGACCCTTCGATGTGGAGACTGATGTCAAGTAGCTCAATGAGAACGCTGTGGAGAACATCAAGTCCTAAGTGGATCGCTACAGACTAAAGAATGGGCGCCGCATCATCGAGCTGGCACGAACCAGGTGACAGCACAGATTGAGCTGTGGACCCACCCAGATAAATACCCCATTGGGGTTCACTTCCTGCCTAAGAAGCTGGATGAGGCAGTGGCTGAAGCCCACCTGGGCAAGCTGAATGTGAAGCTGGCCAAGGTGACTTGGATGCAGGCTCAGTACATCCATGAACAGCTCCTTTAAGCCTGATCACTGCTGCTTCTGAGTGCTGGGACTGTCCTTTCCCTTCCGCAGGCCATCCTTGTTCTGGGCCCTACCTCTCGTTTCCAAGAGCAAAGGTCACCAACTTTGCAGTAGCTTGGCCAGTGTTTCTCCCCCCAAGCCCCTGCCCTCACCCCCACTGGGGTTGGTCACTGTGCCTTTGACCTCTGCTGTATCCCTCACACTGTTCCAGGTGTGGCAGAGGAACGGGGAAGGTACCTGGGAAATCCTGAGGCTGGATGTCACTAGTGGTGGTCACAAGCCCATGTACCTTATCATCCAGACCTTCACTAGGTCTTTCAGATCTGTGTGCTCAGTTTACAGAACTGCTGGCTTCTCAGCCCAGGACCCAGAAAGAGCTCCGCCAAAGGGTAGGAACCCCTGCACTTTGAAGGTTCCTCAGAGCTTGGCCTTTTTACTATTGGGCCATCTCTTAAACCTCATGATACTAAGTTGGTACTTTTTTTGGTCCCTATTTCACAAGGGTTAGGATAGATTAACCAAGAAAAGACAAGTGACAGAGACGGAAAGGGGCTGGAAAAACCAAGAGGAAAAACCCTGTCACTACTGTATAATTGATGGTTCCTTTCACAGGCCAGGGTCACAAACAGATTAATTTGTTTTATAATGTTTATGTACTATTTAGAATGTTAACAAAGGAAGGTGAATAAAATACAGTTTCTAGTGCCCAAAGAATTGTGGACTTTTATTAAAATTTGTGTGGCTGACAAAAAAAAAGGTAATTTTCATAAACTTCCTGAGCTTGTAAAATTGACACCTACAGATATGTATCATCAAACATCCTTTAAAGGTTAATATATAAATTGAAGAACTTCTGTTTACTTATAAAGACCAAGAAAGTTCTCTTGCTTCTTACTTTCTTAGCCTCTCTCTTGCCCCCTCTTGGGCTCTTCTCTCTCCCTCTCCTCTCCCCTCTCCACATGGTCATGGCCGGCCTCTCTACTCTCTCTCTCTCTCTCTCTCTCTCTCTCTCTCTCTCTCTCTCTCTCTCTCTCCCTTTCTCTGCCTCTACTACCCCCTGAACTCCCCTCCCTATGCCCTGAATAAACTCTATTCTATACTAAAAAATTAATAAAGACCAAAAAAAGCTGACAATCAGTACATATTATAAAATTAAAAATTTGCATAAAACATAGTGAAGACAATTTATAATTATTTACATAGATACAGCTAATATACAATACATATGTTTTATTCCTGCTAACTTGTGAAATCAATTTAGTAACCACCAAATCACACATCATTCCTGTCCACCCTGGCTCATTACCAGTGTACCATTCAACTATTCCTTGGTGCATTATTTGTGCTACCCTATTTGAATGTTTCTTCATCTATTAAGTTTGAAAGTGCTTTAGTAACTGCCTTAGTGATGACAATTTGTACAGTGTGGATTACCTCTTCGTTTTTGGCTTTATTCTAAATAAGCATCCATAAAGGATAAATTCTAAATGTATCTAGAATTTATTATAAGCACATTCCTATGACTGGTAAATGTTGATGAGATATTGACCTCTTAAATATGTTTAAAGTACATGGACATGACAAAAAATAATTAACCATTACTGTAAAATGATTTAAAAGGCTAGCATACAATACCACAAAGCATAGCACTGAATATGCCTGACCATTTTCAAGATTCACTAACATTTGAACTAATTACTAGTACTTTAGTCCTTTAGCTTTTGACTCCAGGCTGAGCCCTGTAAGTGACATTCATTAATTTAAAGGCATAAAGGCATAACAGATATCTTTCTTCACTTGGATACATCCAACTGACTCCCACTCTTCTCCCCCAAGGGAGCATCTCTTATATTAAAACCAAGTGGTTCCGGACTTCCTCTGCCCATGCCATATGTATAAACAATACAGTCTTACAGTAACCTCCTATTTATCCAGCCCATAATATTCGGTTTCTATCACTTATGTATACAAATATAAATAAAGACAAAAATAATCCACAACAGTATAATTGTTTTCCTGTATGCCAGTCTCTCTCTCTCTCTCTTTTTTTTTTTTAGCAATTTCTTTTTTAAAAAATGTATGTATTTAATGTGCATGAGTACACTGTTGCTCTCTTCAGACACACCAGAAGAGGGCATCAGATCCCATTACAGATGGTTGTGAGCCACCATGTGGTTGCTGGGATTTGAACTCAGGACCTCTGGAAGAGCAATCAGTGCTCTTAACCTCTGAGCCATCCCTCCAGGCAAATTCCTTTCTTTTCTTTTCTTTCTTTCCTTTCCTTTCCTTCTTTCCTTTCTTTTTTCTTTTTCTTTTTCTTTTTCTTTCTTCTTTCTCTCTCTGATATTTTATTTATTTACATTTCAAATGTTATCCCCTCCTCCAGATTCCTCCCTATCCCACCCCCTTCCCCTGCTTCCATGAGGGTGCTCCCCCACCAACCGACCCACTCCTGCCTCTCCCCCTAGCATCCCCCTTTGCTGGGGCATCAAGCCTTCATGGGATCAAGGGCCTCCCCTCCCACTGATGCTGGAGCAAGCACTCATACACACAGAGTTATATTCCCAGCTCCCTCTTTTAGGATCTCCCCCAAATTAGTTATTATCTTTGTATCTCTCCTTTTCTGTGTCTTTGTCTCTCTGTCTCTCTCTCTCTCTCTCTCAGAGACATTATATACATCATTAGCGGAAAAAAATGTGAAGTATAGATATAATACGATTAAACCGTTCAGAGTTTTACCACTCAATAACTATCACAGTTACTATTCTGCAGTGTGGCTTTGTAAAATTGCAAGTTCATGTCTAGACATATAAATGTACATATGTGAACATAGGAGTTTCCTTAATATTATTTTATAGCTTGATTAGTTTTCAACTTACAGTACACTGGCACTTCTTTCCATTTTGATAAATACATACATCTATATTCTCACTGATGAGACTTAAACAGCACCCTACTCTATGGACATATTGTAAATTATTTTAGCAGTGAATTCCTACCTAACATTATTATCATCTCCAAGTTTTCACCATTCCAAAAAAAAAAAAAAATACTTCAAGAAATAGCTTTACGGACTGGAGAGATGGCTCAGTGGTTAGGAGCACTGACTGCTCTTCCAGAGGTCCTGAGTTCAAATCCCAGCAACCACATGGTGGCTCACAACCATCTGTAATGGGATATGATGCCCTCTTCTGGTGTGTCTGAAGACAGTGACAATGTACTCACATAAATCCATAAATCTTTAAAGGGAGAGAGAGAGAGACAGAGAGAGAGACAGAGAGAGAGAGAGAGAGAGAGAGAGAGAGAGAGAGAGAAGCCGGGCAGTAGTGGCACATGCCTGTATGTAATCCAAGCACTCTGGGAGGCTGAGGCAGGTAGATTTCTGAGTTCGAGGCCAGCCTGGTCTACAGAGTGAGTTCCAGGACAGCCAGAGCTATACAGAGAAACCCTGTCTCGAAACAACCAAATCAAAAAACAAAACAAAACAAAACAAAACAAAACAAAAAGAAAGAAAGAAAGAAAGAAAGAAAGAAAAGAAAAAAGGAAAAAAGAGATTTTTAAAAATTTTAAATGAAAGAAAGGAAGGAAGGAAGGAAGGAAGGAAGGAAGGAAAAAAGAAAGAAAGAAAGAAAGAAAGAAAGAAAGAAAGAAAGAAAGAAAGAAAGAAAGAAAGCTTTGCGGCTGGAGAGGTGACTCTGAAGTTAAGAGAGCTTGTTGTATAAATGCTCTTAACTCCAGCATCAAAAGTGCCGACGCCCTTTTGGCCTCCTTGGGCACCAGCACTGCACTCACAGGCACACATGTACATAGGAGCTCTCGCTGTGCAGCTCCGCTTCCTGCCCTCTATTGCCTGCTGGCTTCCCTTGAAAAGTTGGTAGCTCAGCCCCTCCCCGTTTTCCTTTTCTACCCTCAAATCCAAACAAAATTCAGCACCCTATGTGCCATCCACTCAGCACACACTGTCCAGCAGGTCAGTCCTATATATTATTATTAATAAATTAAAGAGTAATAAAAGTGGAATGAACGAGGCTGGGGAGATGGCTCAGTGCATAAGTAAAACACTTGTTCTTCAAAGTCGAGAACCTGACTTTACTCTCCAGCGCCCACATAAAAGCCAAATGTGGCAACCAGAACCGTTATCCTCTCAGCACTGGGGAGGCAGAAACAGACGATCGCTGGGACTTACTAGCCAGCAAGTCTAGCCAAAGCAGCGAGTTCCAAGGCCAATGAGAGGCCCTGTCCCAGAACATGAGATGGGGGACTATCAAGGAAGACATTAACACCGACCTCTGGCTCACGCACGAACTCAAACACGCATGCGCACGCCCCCTCCCCCGCCCCCCCCCCACACGTTGGAATTTCTGACTTCTAGGACTGTGAAGAATACATTTCTGTTGTTTTAAGCCACTGTGTTTGTAATTAATTCATTATAGTGGAGACAAGAAATTGATACACACTGCATTGTTACCCGCTTAATTCGATAACAGTGGAGTGCTTAGGCGACTCATTAGAACGGAACAATGGGGCCGGGTAAGCTGTTGAGGGGTCTATGCGGTGCCTGCTCCAGCATTGCTTGGTTGGTCATTCCTCCGATGACCAGCAGGTGGAGGTGCTATACAGGAGATGAAGAGGAACCTCCTTCTAGTTCACACTCTCGCTGCATTTTCCTTTCTTTTGAGGCAAGATCTCCTATGACCCAGGCTGCTCTAACTCACTATGTAGCTGACGATGGCCTTGAACTGCCCATTCTCTGACTTCCATTTTCCAAGAACTAGGATTACAGGTGTACATCACTCTACCCCCCGCCAAATAGCTTATTTTCATCCTTCGTACCCATAAAATCAGAATCATCTTCCCCAAAGCAGCATGTTTGGCCCTTGGGTGTATCTTCAGGCTTCAGATAATTTAGATGCCAGAAACTAGATCGGGCATTTCTCTTTCTCTCTCTTTCTCTCTCCTCCTTTCTCCTTTTGTCCTCCGCTACTCTAGAACTCACTGGTGTAGCCAAGGCTGACCTTCAACTCCAAACCTGATTCCACCTCCTGAATGATGAGATCGCAGACATCCACAGCACCACCCACTCTGTGTGACACTCCTGCCCGAGGTTTAAACCCAGGATTCCATGCCTGATAAAACAGCACTCTACCAGCTAAACTACAGTCCCAATCCCTAGACTTGGCATTGCAAGGACTGCAAAGGATTTCTGAAATGTAACCAAGGCCATGCTGTGTTGCCCGGGCTGTCTGAGAGCTTAATCTTCCTGCCTTAAGCATCATAAGTATTTAGGAGGGCAGGAACATGCCACCATGCCCTGCTGAAGATCTGTTAGTATTTACAAAGCTTCTGATGCTGGGGAAACTGCAACCTTTGATCTGGATCTGTTGGTACATGCCTGCAATCCCAGCTAATTAGGAGGCTGAGACTGGACGACTCCACTGAGGTCGAGGCCTGTCTGGGATGAATAGGGAGTTCAAGGCAAGAATGAGGAATTTAGTGAGA
The DNA here is from genome assembly GCA_964023405.1 of Apodemus agrarius. Taxonomy (NCBI): domain Eukaryota; kingdom Metazoa; phylum Chordata; class Mammalia; order Rodentia; family Muridae; genus Apodemus; species Apodemus agrarius. The sequence goes on along the minus strand of OZ030010.1, from coordinate 68,619,542 downwards.
AAAAAGAAAAGTCAAAAGAGAGCCGTGGCTATAACCCGGTGGTAGATTGAGGCCCTAGGTTTTATGTCCAGTATAGTAATAAATAACCAAATACCGTGGTCTTCGGAGAAAATACTCCAGGTTTGTCTTTATGGTCTTAGCCAATAACAAGACAGACTAAGCTGGTAGCCACTGAATTTATAGTGGCTTCTCTTTAAAAATGCCAACATGACACACGGTGCTCCTTTCACTCCAGCTCCTTCTGTCATGAAGAAGATGGGTTTCTTAGCTAGTGTTTCTCGGGCAGGAGTGCTGCTGATCCCTGCTACGTATTAGTTCAGTTAATCCTTACTCCACTTTAGAAAACGCTGTCTTAATGATGCCAGCTTCAAAGATGAGACACATGAAGTTTAGGGAAGTTTTTTGGTTTTTTTTGTTTTTGTTTTTTGACACAGGGATTCTCTGTGTAGCTCCGGCTGTCCTGGAACTCACTCTGTAGACCAGGCTGGCCTCGAACTCAGAAATCTGCCTTCCTCTGCCTCCCAAGTGCTGGGATTACAGGTGTGCACCACCATCGCCCGCCTTTAGGGCAGTTTAATATCAGAGTTATTTACTGAGAAGAAAATCCAAGCCCCAAGTCCTCTGGGTATGAATTTCTGTACTAATGTAAGGGATTTGGCATCTGGCCACCTTTCTTCTCTTTGATTTAACACATAGTGTATCATTGATTTGATCCTTGAACTGTGCATCACATGGCATCGTAATTATCATTTTATATGGAGATGGATTGATTGCTGCAATCGTCCGCCTTGATAAGCTTGCCTGGCGAAGGCAGCTTAAGGCTCTATTTTGGCTCACAGTTTGAATAGAGTCCATTATAGTGGGAAAGGCACGGTGGCTAGAGCGCAGAGCAGGTCCAGCAGGCAGGGAGCAGAAGGAGATGAGCACTTCTGCTCAGCTCGCTTTCTCTTCTGTGTGCAGCCTAGCTAGCTACCATCCCATTCCCACCGCGGTGGACCACCAACTACAAACATCCTCCCAGACATGCCCAGGAGTTTGTCTCCTAGGTGATTCTAAATCTACCAGGCTGACAATTAGATAGCAAATTTCATGAAAAGGTTAGCGATCCTTGACGTCCATCCAGAACCTGGTGCTGTGCTTAAAGGCATTGCTTTTCACCACATACTTGTTAACATGTGATCTGAGGATGTACCATAGTTAGACCTTAAGTCAATGAACCTTTCATTGCTGTGACAAACTCCCTGAGGACAAGTGTCTTAAAGAAGAAAAGATGGACTCTGACCCACCATTTCAGAGGTTTCAGTTCCTGGTTGTTTGATTCCACTGGCTTTGGGCCTGTGATGAAACAAAATAGCCTGGTGGGGAGCACCGTGGAACAAAGTCTCAAAACTCAGAGACTGACAAGAAGGGGTCTGGGTTGCAAACCTCAGGACTTGCCCGCCCTGGGCCTACATCCTAAAGCTCAGACCACCACCCGGAAGTGCCACAATCTGGCAAACAGGTCTTGGTTTAGGATTTGGGAAGTTTGGTGGGGTGCACTTAAAATCCAAACCAAAACAGGCTCTTGTTCACATCAGTATACTTAACGATTTAATATGAAAAGAGCCCCTGGCAAACTTCATCTGTGATGCACTTACCCTGTCACTATATTTAATGATTTAATATGGAAAGAGCCCCTGGCAAAGTTCGTCTGTGATCTACTTACCATTAGCCACCAGTAAGAGTCTTAAAATGCACCCTGAAGGTAAAGTACAGAGTAAAAATCAGGTGATTGCATTAAGCCATTTTTCAGTCAATGTAACCTTCCTGGTTTACAGACAGATCTGCACAGAAGCCAGTGTCCAGACACATCTAGAAACCTTATTGCATATTTCCTGAGCTAGCAGGCCATTTTTTTTATTGAGCTAATTGTAGAACACTCAAGTTAAATTGCTCAGTTTTATATAAAATACGTAATGTATGGCTGGATATGTAGTCCAGTTGGTAGAATAAAGCCGTAGTTTTGATCTCTAGCACTGCATCCAGCAGTGTGCTAGCATGGGATCCCTGGGATCGTCAGTCAATACTGGTCCCTGAGGGCAAATAGAGAAGAGCCTATGGCCAGGGGATTCTGAAGCCCTGTAAGTAAGTACAGTGATGACCACACACAAGGACCTGCTGTGGGAAGACAGATCAACTTTACTTGGGGGTGATTCAAGGATTATATAGTTTTAGGTTAAGGGGGTAGGAATATCCAGGATGGGTAAATGTCATTGGCTGAAGGCTAAGATACTGAGCTGCCTTATATTAGCACAGGGAGGCATTGCAGGAATCTCAGGTGCTAGCTGATTGGGTTCTTATCAGGAGAAAGAAAGTTGAACCTATAATCTAAGGCTACGTGACATTCTGCAGGTAGAGTTGTGTGAGTGTGAGTGTGGGGTTAAGGTCAGAGAAGAGGAAGTCACACTAGTAAAGAAAATCCTCCATTTTGCCCTGAGCCCAGGAGGCTAGCTGGACAATGGTAGACTTCAACCTTAATTAGCAGTTTTCCCACAATAGCACATGTCTATCATCCCAGCTCTGTTGAGCTTCAGGCTGGAGGATCAGTAGTTGAAGTTTATCCTCAGCTATATAATAAATTTGAGGCCAACCTTGGGCACATGAGCTCAAAAATACATGTACCTTACTGATCCTCTATTTTAGTACTTTGACAATGAGAATGAACATTATTTTAGACAAATAATTAAATTTGTCCAAGGATAGAGTCCTTCTGGGATTCGATGAACCATTATGTATTTTGACACACACAAACATTTATCCTCATTAAATTCCATTTATAATATAACTCTAGTATATCTCTAATAATAATAATTTATTTTAATTTAACTGTACCTATGTTAGTTTTAGGTTTATAAATAGCAGTCTTTAAAAATAAAACAAAATATGGACCTGAAAAATGTCTGGGTGCATAATGGGGTTTACTTCCAAGCCTGACAATCTGAGTTTGATCCCTGGGACCTGCATAGTAGAAAGACAGAGCCAGCTCCCAGAAGTTCTGTTCTGACTGCTGCACACTCACAAGTCATGATACACACACACATATACATATACATATACATAGACATAGACATAGACATAGACATAGACATAGACATAGACATAGACACATACATATACATATAAAACCATTATTGCCCTAACTTCATATTTATTGGTAGAATGATTAAAATACAAAAAGCTAAAGATGACCATAGGTATGGAAGTGTTTGTAAAATTCCATTATTGCTACTGTTATTTTTAAATTAATAATTGTGTGTGTGTGAGAGAGAGAGGGAGAGAGAGAGAGAGAGAGAGAGAGAGAGAGAGAGAGAGAGAGAGATGACTTCAATGTTAAAATCAGAGTCCATTCTCTCCTTCCATTTTTATGTGGATTCCTGAGATCAAGGTTTCTTGGCAAGCACCTTTTTCTGCGGAGTCATGGCACTAGGCCTGTGACTATTATTTTTTAAGAGATATTCTACTAAAGGAAATCCATAGAGTATGTAATAACTGTTAACCACTGTGTCAGCTAAGGGGAGTTAATTTTTGAAGATAGGAGAACCTTGACAGAGTCACTGTTTAACTCTGCTCATCTCAAAGTTGCCTGTGCCTAAGTGTCTCCTGGGACTTTGCTGACCAACAGATTCAGGTTCACAAGGTGGATAACTTTCAAATCTGTTTTTTTTTAAATAGAGCTCAATGCTTTCATTAAAATTAAAAAGTGCTTGGAGCTCTAGTAATTCAGTCTAGGAAATAATTTTTCCCTGTGTCCTGGCTAGTTAATATTTAACATTTACGAATCCAGAATGCCCCTGTGAATTCAACGAGTCTGCCTGGAACTACGATACCACCCACTCTGAGCCCTAAAAAGAATGACAACAGCACATTTCATTAGTGATGACAACAAACAGTATTTCATTCATTAAATTCATCATCGTCTTCATCATTATTGTATGTGCATGCGGCACGGACAGAGACACAGAGACATTATAGGGTCCATTCTCTCCTTACATCTTTATGTGAGCTCCAAGAATCAAATACAAGTCATCACATTTTTTTGAGGAAAATACAAAAGTATTTTTTTAGCCATCTTGATTGTCCTCATATTTCTTGTTATTAAGACTATTTCTTGTTTATTTTATATGTATGGGTTTGACCTGAATGTATGTCTGTATACCATGAGAGTGCAATGCCATCAGAGACCAGCAGAGGGGCGAAATTCACAGAAACTGGAGTTATAGATAGCTGTGAGCCATCATGTGGCTCCTAGGAACCAAACCCTTGCCTTTTGAAAGAGGAGCCATTTCTCCAGGCCCCAACTTCTTTTTAAATACTAATCACAGCCCACTTCTCAGATCGCTGCAAGGTGCAAGATCCTTTTGTTGCAGCAAGTGTCCACCCTTGACTGAAGTAGTTCATAGACACTTTGCGCTTATGCCCACTGGTTTCCTCTCTAGAGACTGATCTTGTGGAGGCAAAGCTGATATTCTTCTAGCTCATAGTAACAAGAAAGACCACCTTCATGAACACATAACCTATATCCTCACACAAGGCTCCAAACCTTGAAGGTCCTTATGCTTTGTGGCCTCTACTCTTGAAATTCTGAAAAACCTTAAGCTCACTATGCATTCCAGTCTTGAACTCACAGAAGTATGCCAGCCTCTCCTTCTAGAGTGTTGAGATTAAAGACACGTGCCTCCACGCTCAGCAACATTTCCAATTTACACAGGGTCCCCCAATCTCTCCAGTACAAGAGCAAACATACCATTCATTCAGTTTCCTAGAAAATGCCTATTTCAAAAGCTCTCCCTAAGGGAGTCAGCTCTTGTAGTTAACTATTTACCTTTTCTGTCAAGAAAGACTCGACCCCTGTGCACCTAAGTGTACCTATTAGCCTTCAGCTATCACCATCTTCCTAGTATTAGAACTCTCACGTTACATAGTTTCAAGAACTCTTGGGCCATTGACCAGCATGTTACACAATGATCTGAATGTCACGTTATTTATGTTAGAGCTTAGTCTATGTCTTGTTTGCCTTGCTGTGAAAGAATCGGTAAGAACGAGAAGACAGCAATGTTCTTCCAATCCAAAACAACTTGTTCTTGTGCCTGCCGAGATTATTTGACTCCTCCTTCTCTTCTGCCTGGCACGTCGGGAGGGCAGAAAGGAATGCAACCCTGGGGTGGAGAGAGCAGTCGTGCAGTGGCCAGATCAACCAGGCAGGTGAAGATTGCCCAAGACCAGGAGAGGAACACAGGCTTGCACGTCCCTTCCATTACTCAAGAGCTACTCCACCCCAAGAGAGTTGACAGAAGGTCAGGAAGGAATGGGTGGGGCCGGTTTCAGCAAAATTTCAGTCAGTGCCCAGCAGTGCCCAGCAGCTGCAGAGTCTCAGGCTCCCAAGGTCTAGTTTGGACAATGGGTACATTATTGGTGATCAACATGGCCCCCAAATTGGGACACTGTCCCCAATTTTTCTTTATGTATAAAAATAGTAGAAACTAAGGTGGATATGGTGGTGCATGCCTATGAAATCCTAGAAACTATGAAGCCACAATAAGATCTTGAGTTCCAAGCCAGTCTGAGCTACATAATGAGAACTCAGTGCAAAAAGGGGAGAAGGACCTTTTTTTAAAATTTTTTTTATTTACTTATTTATTTCTTAGTAGTAGAAAGGACTGGGGTGGATTTTGATACCATTTATTTGGGGGTTGATTAGGGCATATTGAAGTACATGCCTTTTATCCCAGTTGGAAAAAAAAATGTCTTCTTCAAGTCTCTTCCTCAACAAGCTGCTCCGAGCATCTTGTAGATGAGGGGGAACTGGAAGGAAGTCAGCACTGTCCCCTGTAAGCTGATCTGATTTAGGTTCCTAAGGTGTCACATACAACAGGAGTTTGTAGCACTTTTGAACAAAATACCCGCTGCTAGTAAGATGCTGTGGCCCCTTTGTCTAATGCCAAAGCCAAGACCCTGTTCAACTTTAAGAATATGCCATTGAGGAGGGTTCTGAAACCTCAAAACAGAAAATCAGTTCCAAGTCCTAGTACTGGGACTGGAAACAACATGAACTGGTCTTTTTACTGAAATCCATGGGAAGTTTCCATTATAGTTTCTGTTGGCATGAGCCTGCATAAGTCAATTTTTCCTCTGATTCAGAGCACAAGAGCTGGGGAGAGTGCTTGTATTAGATCTATCAGGACTTGGAGAAGTGGGTTCATGGATTAGCAGAGCAGTAGGAGTTGCAGAAGATACCAGCCAGCCTACCTGGGCAAAACAGACTTCATAGAAATGCCATCTTAAGACGTTTTAATTTTTTTTTGATTTATTTATTTCATGTGAGTACAGTACACTGTCACCAGACATACCAGAAGAGGGCATCAGATCCCATTACAGATGGTTGTGAGCCACCATGTGGTTGCTGGGAATTGAACTCAGGACCTCTGGAAGAACAACCAGTGCTCTTAACCTCTGAGCCATCTCGCCAGTCCCTCAAGACATCTTAAGATAGGTTTGAAACTCCAATGGCTGTTTGCCTGGGGCATCAGTCACAGACCAGAGTCATGCAGGAGACAATTGCTTTCCTTTTTCTTCTTTTCCTTTTTTTTTTTGGTTTTTTGGATTTTTTTCCCGAGACAGGGTTTCTCTGTATAGCCCTGGCTGTCCTAGAACTCACTCTGTAGACCAGGCTGGCCTCGAACTCAGAAATCTGCCTGCCTCTGCCTCTCAGAGTGCTAGGATTACAGGCGTGCGCCACCAACGCCCGGCCTTTTACTTATTTTTAATGTCATTTTTTTGTTGTCGGGTCATCTTTATTTTGTTGTTTCTGTTGTTATGTGACATGGGGAGACACGAACAAATGTCTACTTACTCCAGACAGGGAACTGACAACAAACCAAAATATGGATACCATCAAAGTCCAACTTGGTGACCCAATGAGTTTTATTGGGGTTATTTACAAGAACATGGCTGAGGGGTCACTTACAGGAACAGAAATGATTCAAAGACAGCTGCATCACTAAAGCCCACCCCAGCATGGGTGACAGCTGGCAGTCGCTGGGAGCCTGGAGCATACCACACAGGCTGCAGGCAGCTCAACAGGATGGAGAGTGTCCTTCCCTGGGGGCTCGGCTGCTCTGAACCTCTTCCAGGCATCAGGGTTGCTCTCTGCTTCTTCCAGGCACCTAGGCTGGTCTGAGGGTCTCAGCAGTCTCTACTGTTTTATATACACTTAGGGAAAGGAAGGGCTAGTCCCCGGGCAGTTTCAGGAACTTCATGAAACTATTTTGAGTTGTTTATCTTAACATGCTTCCCCGTAGGGTGGAATATTTCAATCTCTCCTTAGAACATCCTGTTGTTCTCCCTCCCTGTAAACCTCTGTCATAGGAAGTTTTCCTTCAAGATGCAAAGTTTCGATCTTGGGGCAGTTTGGATACACAGCAAGTGCAGTCTCCCATGATCACAACTGATCTGGAGAAACAACACAAGCGAAGATCTCAAACACATGCGAAGACCTTCCTGTTCCCCAGAGTTCAGGTGACTGGTGTTCCAACTCCTCTCCTTAATAAAATAGGAATTCCGTCTGCAGATCCAATCCCATAATTGTGGGATCCTGCTCCTGAAAGTTTTCCAAGTAGTCCCCCGCATTCTTTTTTTTTTTAAGTCTTTATTATTGCATGTTTTGTTTTTTTGTTTTGCTTTGTTTTGTTTTGTTTTGTTTTTTTGAGACAGGGTTTCTCTGTGTAGCCCTGGCTGTCCTGGAACTCACTCTGTAGACCAGGCTGGCCTCGAACTCAGAAATCCGCCTGCCTCTGCCTCCCAAGCGCTGGGATTACAGGCGTGCGCCACCACTGCCCGGCTTTAGTCCCCCGCACTCTTATGAACACTATCCAAACAATCATATTTGTCCCTGGAGAGAGTTCATTTAGTCAAACAGCTTACACTTATTTGGGGCAACATTTATGCAGCTGGATTTGGGATTGTAAGACTCCAGTCACTCGACAACAATTAGATGTGAATTTTCTTTCTCTACAGTCTCATTGCCCAGTGCATTTCTGATACGAGCCCAGAAGAGTGGTCGCTGGTGAGCGCTGTCCGGCCAAGTGATAAATGTCTGTCTGTTGATGAGTTTCCTGAGTCGGTGGTAGCTGGACAGCTTATAGTTTGGAATCTCTTCGAGGAAGATCAAGATAATGACATCCTTGTGCTCATAAAACATCTTCATGCTAGCCAGCTGGACTTCAAGCCGGCACCATTCACTGTGTAGGTAGTGGTTACTGACTACACACAAGGTTTTCCTGCTTGTGTTAATAGCATTCTGAATGTTCTCGAAGATGTCAATGCCCGGTTCAAAGTCCCGTTGGTGAAGACAGAGTTTAAAGGTGGTCCGGTTGCCTTCTTCTAGGGCTGGAACAAGCTCTCTGTATACCCACGCCTCATCAGTGGCTGAGAAAGAGACAAATGCATCATATACGAACTTCTTCTCCGTTTTATGCCATTTAGTGAGGTACCAGGCCCTACATATGTACAAACCATACCACAGAGAGGCAATCATCTTGGCACTGAACCAAGAGAAGAGCATGGTGCTGAGGACCATACTGAAGGAACATAAGAAGTAGACCTTTCCCAAGTCAAAATTACACATGGCATCATCAAAATCTATAAGTAAGCTCTGCCTGTCTGGCTGCTGACAGGGATAGCTGCGGAGGAAGGGAATGTGGACGTCCTCTGTGGTCATTGACCAGTTCTTGAACCACAAATTGTCACAGGTACACTGAAGTTTGTTCCCATAGACATCAAAAAACATCAATGATTTCAGATTCTCCAGATGACTTTGATTAATGACCTTCAAGTTGTTGAATCTTAAAGAAAAAACCTGGAGGCTCTGTAAGCTGGAGAACATGCCAGGAACCAACGACTCTAAGTTGTTGTTTTCAAGGCGGAGGATCTTGAGCTTTTTGAGGTTTTGGAATAAGGAGGCATTTAAATAGAGACTTCGATCTCCATCTTTTGTCCCTGAGATATCCAGCTTCGTGAGGTTAATCAGAGGGTCAAATTGGTGGTGGTCCAGGAACACTGAGGGGTTTTTTCCTAAGAGTAACTCCTGCAAATTACTCAATCCTTGGAAAAAGTTGCTCGGAACAACCTGAATCCCATGTTTTTGTCCTTCTAGGTTGAGCTCTTTCAAAGACTTGAGCTGCAAAAATGGAGGATACTGAAGGGTTTTAGTACTTTCATATGTGATCTTATTAAAGCCAAGTTTCAAAACCAGAAGCTTTTCAAGGCCCGAGAAAAGGTGTTTATGAAAATATGACAAGCTGTTGTACATCAAGTCGAGGTAACGCAGGTTGGTGAGACCAGAAAACGCGTTGGGCTCCATGATTTCTAGGCGGTTCTTGGAGAGAATCAAAGCCTGGAGTTTTTTCAGAGGTCGGAAGGTTCCGTGGTTGAGAGTTCGAATGTTGTTGTCTCCCAGATCTAAAACCTCTAAGTTTGGAAACTGAGTAAAGGAATACCTGTCAATTGTTACAATCCAACATGCAGCTAAGTTGAGCTCCTTCAATGAAAATAGCCCACTGAAGGCCAGATTATTGAGTTCTGTGATGGGGTTTCTTGAAAGAGAGAGGAACTCCAAGCGCTTTAAGGGGGAAAATGCAAAGTCAGGAAAGCTTCGAAATTTGTTGTGGCTCAGATCTAGGCTGGTCAAGTTCTGCAAGGAAGCCCAGGTCCTGTTGCTGATGAAGGTGAGCTGGCCCTTGTTCAGATTCAGTCTTTGGAGACTGGGAAGAGCATTGAACTCACTGTCATTGAGGTGAACCAAGTCACTATTTTGGCTCAGATCAAGGAACAAGAGCCTGGTACACTTTGCCAGCTGCTTAATGCCCTCTGTATTGGTGACATTTTTCTGAAAAACCAGTGTCTCTAACATGGGTAGGTTTCTGAGGAGGTCACAAACAGTTTTCATATTTAAGTGACCATGTCTAAGCTCCAGGTTACTAAGGTCCATGGCCCTTACATTCTGCAGGTGTTTGGCCGAAAGTTTCTCCAATCTCACCACCGTTCCACTCAGATTCAAGCTTTTAAGTTGGGGCAGAGTTTGCAGATACACATTCTGAATGACTCCATGGTCATTCTGGGAAGCACTTAGATCGGTTAAGTTAGGCAATGACAAAGCAGAGAAGTTTAACTCCGTTAGTTTGTTCCTATGAAAACTCAGGTGGGTCAGAGAAACCAGTGACCTAGGGCTGTGGTCCAAGCGCGCGATGCTGTTGTTAGTAAGATCAAGGTGCTCCAGGCTTGGAAGATCCTGGACTGCATCAAGAATACCAGAAAAATTGCTAATGTTGTTTCGAGATAGGTTCAAATATTTCAATTTGACTAGAGGAGTAAAAGCGTCTTTGTGAATCTGGGTGATGTGATTGTTGCTGAGGAGCAAGGTCTCCAGGTTGGACAGACCCTCAAAGGAGTTATTCACGCTTTGAATCTTATTTTCCACTAAATTCAGCAGAGTCAAATTTCCAAGTCCCCGAAAGGCACCTTTGTCAATCTTCCAAATTGAGTTCCACTCTAGTCTCAAGTCCACCAGAGCAGACAGATTAGCGAAGCTCCAGGGAGGGAGGACTTGAATGTAGTTCTGTGTAAGGTTGAGGTGAGTAGTATAGCTCGGGATGTCACTAATGGCCTCTGTCAAGTTGGTGATCTTCTTCCGAATGCAGAACACATGGTGAATGTCAAATTCATACTGTGTGCACTTGTTGAACCCATATGTCTCTGCCAGAGACAGCAGAGAAAGTCCTACTAACATGAACAGGAGCTGTAGAGACGGCACAAGGCTGCCTCCACTCATCTTGACTGCCTTAGGCATCCAGGTTACAACCAGGAAAGACATCCCTTCTCAGATAGGTGCTCATGGCCAAAGGCATGGTCTTCATGTATGGACTTTGCTGCAAAGATAAACAAAGGTTTTTCGTTGAAATTTCTCTTTCTTAATAAGTGAAATTTTATAGCTGCTTCAAGGAAACAAAAAAGCTCAATCTCAACATCAACCTGGGTTTAGGGGGTTGGTTTGGTCCCCACCTCCACCCCCACCCCGCTGCAGGGTCTCTCTGTGTAGCCCTGGCTGTCATGGAACTCACTCTGTAGACCAGGCTGGCCTCAAATACAGAGAGATCTGTTTGCTGGGATTAAAGGTACTACTATGCCCAGTCCAACACCAACTTTTAAAACCCACTTCCAGAGTATTGTCTGTGTTAACAAGGGAGGTTGCTACTTTTTCTGCAACCAAACTTCTCATCATGCACAGCCAAGGGAGGCAATACTGTGTACCATCTATTTTAGTATGACAATCAGGAAGTCCCCTTATCCTCTTCTTACATCCGTACAACAAAACATGCTCCCTATCTTATGGGCTGGGACTAGAAATGTCATCATTGCAGATGCGTTGGATGGGTTGTGAGAATGAAATGTCACCTGTAATGCAAGTCACTGCTATCTCAATGGGAATGAGGCCGAGTGATCAATCATTTCACCACAGTTTGCTTTGAATAAAGGGAGAGGTGACTCGGTAAGCTCTGTCCTCAAGCTGAGGGGGCATTGGGCAGGAGGAGGAGGATTGAGATAACTGATAGATTTTGAGCAAGATGCCCTGACTACTGAGATGCAGGGCTACAATACCGAGGATTGGTGATTTTGAAAATCTGCTATATATTTGGAAGTTTCTCTTCCAGTGCCCTGCTTGTTTATCTCCAGTCTTCATTTTCTTTCTTTTCCTTTTTAAATCTTTTGTGGGTACTCTTGTATATTCTTTACATGTTAATCCTTCGTCAATAATTTAAATGTATTCTGTATACATTAAATTCTGTATAGCTTTAAAAGTAATTTAAATTATTCATGAATAATTTAACATTGTTTATGAACTCCTTTGTTGCCAGAAAAAAAAATCGGTAATGATATGGTGTAGTGGTTGGTTTAATTGTCAACCTGAAGTAATATAGAATTGAATGATACAAGTCTCAAGAATGGATTGTCTAGATCAGATTAACCTGGGAGCGTATCTGTGGGGGACTGTTTTAATTACATTAGTGAGATGGGAAGACCTAACCTAAAAGTACGTGGCGCTATTCCCTGGGGTTGGCTCAGGATCCTGTAGAGAAAGCAAGCTGAGCAGTGGGTATGCATTTGTTCTCTGCTCTTGACTTGGGTATCATATGATCAGATGCTTCCAGTCCGTGCTGCCCATATTTCCCTGCAATGATAGACTACATATGAAAATAGGCTCTTTAAGATGCTGTTTTGTGGGGGTCTCTGCAAACATCACAATAGGCAGAGCAACAAGCCACATGAACAAAGAATGAAATCCAATTTATCATGACTTAGTTACCCCGTACTGGTTCAAACTTCTCGAGTCTGATACTGGGCAGTTTAGTTTACTTTAGGTATATTTAAGTACAGTACAGAGAACGAATGTTTCCTCATGATAAGGAACAAAAGCTTGCTTGTAACAATAAAACTTAAGGCGATGTTTATATGTTTACACTTTACAAAGTGCGTGTGACCTCTTCCATAAAGATGGCTTTAGATGACTCAGAAACAGTGCTCAAAATATGGGTGTATGGGAAATGACTGACATAAACATGAACATCTGTGGGAGTTCAGAGTGGCCTGGCCCTACAGATAGCACAGGGGTTACCCAGTCTGTTGTAAAGTACAAGAGACATCTCCCATACGGAAGGGTTTTATTGGGTAAGAAACAATGCTCACGATAAAGGTCTGGGGAGGAAGAGTCTGGGACAAAAACCATAAAAATCTGGGGGATTCAGGTGTGACCTGGCCCTCCAGATAGCACAGGTCACCAGGTTATCAGCTACATCTAAACCCAGCTTTCTGGGTGGGAAACGAGTAAACATGTCCTTGCTGAGGAGACAACTTTGTATGTTTGACATTCCTTTCCCCCAGTGCTTATCTGTGGGCAAAAGGACCTTGTGCCCTGTACACTGTTTGTGCTGTCTCCTGGAAGCAGTTAAATCTTGTTATTTTCAGGACCCTGTGTTTCCTCTTATTTACTAGTTTGATACAATAAGAGGATCGGAATGTTCACTGATGTTGATCATAAATATAACATGCTTTCTGAATTCTCTTAGTTTTTAAAATGTGAATGTTGGTTTCATTAGAATTTGTAATTAGTTTTTCTGTTTTTTGTTTGTTCATTTTTTTTCTTTTTTCCTCCTGAGACAATGTTTCACTATATAGTCCTGGCTGTCCTAGAACTCACTATGTAGACTAGGCTGGCCTCAAATTGAAACTCACAGAAGAGCCACCTGCTTCTGCCTCCCAAGTTCTGGAATTAATGGTGTTCACCACTATACTGGTTGCATTTTTATCTGTTAACAAGTATGCCTTTAGCAAGGAACAGAAATTCTACTTTTCCTTCTTAAGTTTTCTCATTTTCTATGCCTTTCTTCCTAAAAATCTATTACAGAGTCTATCATTATATTATAGTAGCGATAGAGTTTGTTCTTAGTCAGTGAGATGACACCTATAGTCTTCTTGTTTATTTGCTGTAGTGTTTGACAATTATCAAGTCAGGAAAATTCCTTCCCATTCTTAATTTTTTAAGATTGGGGAGGGGTGGCTGTTTCCAGGGAAGCCAAAAAGGTGCCAGATTTCCTATATCTGCTGTTCTATAGAGCTGGTTTGAGCTGCTTGTGTTCAGTACTGAGTGCTGTGTTCAGAGAACAACTTTGTGGAGTCAGTTCTCTCTCTCCTTCCACTTTATGGGCCAAATTCAAATGGATTGCCAGGCTTGCCATCTCGTGGGCCTTATTCCTAATTTTTAGATGACAGATATAGTTTACTTTGACCAGAAAAGAAAAGAAGGACATGGAAATAGAGCTATTTCTATTCAAAAGTGCCAAGAATACATTCTTTTTGTTTGTTTTTGGGTTTTTTGTTTTGTTTTTCAAGAATACATTCTTTAAAAAAAAAGATTTATTTATTTATTTATTATATACGAGTACACTGTAGCTGCCTTCAGACACTCCAGAAGAGGGTGTCAGATCTCATTACAGATGGTTGTGAGCCACCACGTGGTTGCTGGGATTTGAACTCAGGACCTTTGGAAAACCAGTCAGTGCTTTTAACCACTGAACCATCTCTCCAGCCCTCAAGAATACATTCTTAAAACAGAAGAGATGGGCCAATCAAGTTTGGACTAGATTGAGGTGTTTCTGTAGCAAGGCAAACTGTGTCTTTTGAACGAATTTTCAAGAAAGATCCTCTGCCTACCATCTTATGCTTACACGTGGCTGGTCATACATGTGATTAAAACCAGATGTGTCGCAGGGAATTACATGTGCAGTGAACAAAGGCTCACATAATCCAAAGCTTTCAATCAAAATAGAATCCTTTGTGGTAATCAAACACCTCCTCCTAAACCTCACCAAGAAAGACCCCAGGAGATAGCCAGGGCCCTTGAGTGCTCTAACTCAGGGAAACTGCTGTTCTCTTGCAGCACGTTTAATCCGTATTATAACTTTGCCTTTGGATAGCTTCCTTGCCACTTTGCAGTCTGTGTGTACTTTACCAATTATATGAATAAGTCACCAAGTATCTGGAAACCCCTGAACCAGAAAGCAATCACCAGACTGAACTGAATAAATTAATTCGGTAATAGGAACAGAGGTTGAGGGCATTTCTGCTGCTGTAGTTGCTGAGAAAAGGTCCTACTCTCGAGCCTAGCCTATCCTGGAATCACTCTGCATCCCAGGTTGCCTCATGGTAATCTCCCTGCCTCGCTCTCCTGAGTGATGAAATTAAAGGCACGCACCACTGTGCCCAGCTTTTAAGGCATTTTTATCTTTTAAGGTAACAGGAATGGAACAGAATGAAGAGGAGAGACCTATCAATGCAAGAAATGGTGAAACGGAGATGGAGCCCAAGGCCCTGAGTTTGAGTTCCAAGGCTCTCCCAAACCATAGAATTGAACTTCTCTGGGCATGGTGAGCCATGCGTGTAATCCCAGCAGGCAGGAGCTGAAGCAGGATTACCACCTGGGCGACTCAGACAGAAAAAGGAAGCAGGAAAAAGAGGAAAGGACCAGGGAGGGTAAGGAAGGGGAGGGGAGAGGGGGAGGGGAGGTCGACGAAATGGAGAAGACAGAGAAAGCAGTAAATCCATATTGCACAAGTGTGGCTAGAGGAAATTGGGTGGAGCAAGATGACACTGCCAGATGAATGTGCTCTTTGTTCTCAGAGACAAAGGACAGCAATTTAAGCCCTCAAATCGACCAGGGTTTGCTACAAGAATATTGGAAAGAAAGGACTCTAGCCGTGAAGTAGTCTAAGAGTAAACACAAAAACTGATCTGAACATGTAAATGTCTATCCTGCCTTGTGAGGGACAGAGAGGGGAGCATCGTCTGTGAAGCTGGCCTGAGGCAGGGCTGGTAGAGGAGCCGAGGAGCAGACAAATGAGCTGAAGCCTAAGCCACAGCAGGCGGCTGAGGCCTGCCGGGAACACAAAGAGAATTAATTCTTAGAACCAGAACAGAGAAATCGTGGGGGGGGGGAATGATTGGGGAATAACTGGGGGGGGAGAGGAATTATGGGACATATGGTGGGGGGGGACTGGGAAAGGGGAAAGCCTTTGGAATGTAAACAAAGAATATAGAAAATAAAAATTTAAAAAAAAAAAGCGTGGCCTGGCTTCAGCAGGTGAGTCCCAAAGCTCTGAAGAGAGAAGCAGGGAGCAAGCCAGGCTTCAAAGGCAAGGCTCTTTCAGCTGGGTTTCTAAAATTACATTTAATTTAATTTAGAGTGTGTGCGCGCGCACACGCGCAGCATTTTGTGCTGGCAAGTGCAGCACAGCTGGAATGTGGAAGTCAGGAAACAATGTGAGAGTTCCTTTCTCTCCTTCCACCATGTGGGTCCGGGGATTAAAGCCAGCCTGTCCCGAGGCTTGGCAGCAAGTGCCTTTACTCGCTGGCCCCTACAGCTGGATTCTCCAGGTTTACCTGCCAAGACAGTGTGTGATGTCAGGAACTTTAGAAAGGACAAGGAAGAAAACCAACCCCTTCCAGTTGTGACATTCAAAACAAGGTAAGGATGTCTGGTATGGTCTTACACGGCTGTAATTCTAGCCCCAGAGAGGCTGAGGCCAAACTGAACTACACAGGGAGACCTGGTCTCAAGAGAGAGACCTGAGAAACAAACTTCAACTGGCTTATAATGTTGTCCACCCTTGCTTTGCTAGAAATCCCCGAGCCTAACACTTCAGTTTCTGCTAGCACAACATGCCACACCAAGAGCACATTGAGCCTGAGGGGGGGGGAAAAAAACCACGAAAACAAAAAAAAACAAACAAAAAAGAAACAAACAAAGAAACAAAGGGGGGTGAGCAGGAGGTAGTGTGTCATGCCTAGAATCCCAGCACTTGGCAGGTAGAGGCAGGAAGACTGGGAGTTCAAAGCTAAGCTCAGCCAAGTGTTGAGTTCGAGAGCCTGGGCTATGTGAGTCGCCGCGCCCCCCCCCAAACCTAACCAAACAAAAACCGTGTGGCCAGAAATAGTGGCACCGGTGTAAAACCGTGAGGCTAAGGCTAGCGTGAGCTGCCTAGTTAGACTCTGCTTTTCACAAATGGTTGCAGGCCTGGCGTGGTGCCACCTACCTTTAATCCCAGTACACAGGAGGCAGAGGCACAAGGATCTCTCTGAGTTCCAGGCAGCCCAGTGTACAGAGCAAATTTCCAGGATGGCCAGGGCTACATAGAAAAATTAGACCTTGCCCCCAGAGTAGGTGCTTTAGTGTCAGAGACTGATCTCAGTGGGTAGAGGTGCTTGCGACAAAGCTTAGGTTCTGTCCTGGGAACCTACATGGTTAGTAAAAGAACTGACTCCTCCTCCTCCAGGTTGTTGTCTTCTGACCTTCACATACACAGCATGGCATGCACCACTTCACACACACACACACACACAAACACACACACACACACACACACACACACACACACACACGCTCGGGGTTTGGCCTCTACTAGTCAATTAAGGAGCAAAATAAACGTGAGAAATGGGGAAGAATGAGCAAACAGAACACGAGCTAGCTCATTTCCACGGCAAACAAAAGGCAAGTGCTTTCGGTCTCACCCCACAGATTCTATTCTCGCTTGCGCTCAGTGCCCATAGGGCTTGCCGAGTCACTCTTTCGGTGTCTTTGCTGCACGCCGGCCTTTAGACAGCCACTCTTTTCTGCTCCCTATGGGACTGCAACTGCTTTGAGATGCAATAGGCTTCGAAACCTGCCTGTCAAATCCACACCGGGAAAGGGAGGAGCTTGCTTCTGCCACCTCCAGAGCCCGATCAAAGAAGATGCTGCTCTGGTGTGTAAGAAACTGCGAAACCAAGCGAGTCTTTCCGGAGAATGGCTCAGCCAAGGCTTTAAACAATATTCACTGCAGTGCTTGCACAGAGGAGACTGGGCCTGCAATTTGTACCCAAATTCCAATGATCTGGAATCTGCTTCTTTTAAAGCCTCAAATTTTCACCTCACGATAGGAAGTTTGAATTGAAGGGCAAAGAAACTGCACTTACTTGTTATTGTTCTTTTCCGTTGTTATTGGGTAGATGTTTTGTGTGTGCGGTTTGTGTGTACTTGCTTGTGTGTGTGCACTGTGTGTGCACATGAGTAAGGGCCTGTGCACATGTCCATATGTGTGTGTGTGTGTGTGTGTGTGTGTGAGCCAGAGGTTGGTCACTGGTATCTTTCCATTTGGACAAGGGCTGGGTGGCCAGTGAGTTTCAGGGATCCCCCTGTCTCTGTCCCTTCACTGCACCCCACATTTCGTGTGAGTTCCAGGGATATGATGTGAGCTCAGGACCTCGTGGCTTGTCATCTCCCCAGCCCCCCAGCCTACTTTTTAAAACATATTTTTAATGTGTTTTGCTTGTAAGCACGCGTGTACGATGTAAGTCCCTGAAACTGGAGCTGCCGAACGTTGTGAGCTATAGTGTGGGTGCTGGGAACTGAACTTGGGTCCTCTCAAAGAGCAGCCTCTGCTCTTAACTGCTGAGCCATCTCTCTAGCACTGCCGTCTAGTTGTGTATCAGTATTATTACATGTTTCATCTGAGATACTAGACATTCCCATGCATCATTAGCAAGTAATACAGAGACGCCACTATAGCTTGAGTCTTGAATGTCCCTCAGAGTTCCATATAGGAAAGACTGAATCCCCACTTGTGGTACTTCAGGGGAAGCTAATGGAATGGATATGATATAGGTTCTCAGTGATTGCCAGTCTTTATTAGTTAGGAACTAGGGCTTTAATAACATCCAACGTCCCCAAAGACCAAAAAAAAAAAAAAAAAAAAAAAAAAAAAAAAAAAAAAGGCATGTGCCACCAAGACAAACAAAGTAGGGCATGTTCATTTTTTTTTCTTTTGAGACAGGGTTTCTCTGTGTATCCCTGGCTGTCCTGGAACTCACTCTGTAGACTAGGCTAGCCTCGAACTCAGAAATCCGCCTGCCTCTGCCTCCCAGAGTGCTGGGATTACAGGCGTGAGCCACCACTGCTCGGCGGCATGTTCATTTTTAAACAAAATGTTAACACTGGATTTTCATCTTGACTCTCCCTACGCTGATCCACTAGGGGACTGAGCATAAAGTGTGTCCCATTGCAATACCCCAGCAGCATTATCTAGATTTAAAAAAAAAAATTTCTCTGGGGCTGGAGAGATGGCTCAGTGGTTAAGAGCACTGACTGCTCTTCCAGACGTCCTGAGTTCAATTCCCAGCAACCACATGGTGGCTCACAACCATCTGATGACCTCTTCTGTTGTGTCTGAGGACAGCTACAGTGTACTCGTATAAACAAGTACATCTTTAAAAAAAAATTCTCTAAACTGTAAAATCTCAGAGTACCACAACTGTTCAGCCCATCCATTTCCTCAAAAGCAAGGAAAAGCAGTTACAGATTTGTTGGGCTAACATGATCTGTCTGACATAGCTAAGCTTTGAGGTCAGCCCGACTTCATTTCATAGACCGGCTCTGTGATTTACCACATGTGCTCAGGTTACATCCTGCTCTCACTCTGTTTCCTCGTCTGTTCATTTAGAACTCAACTGATAACCTTTCTCGGCATGGTGGCACACAACTTTAATCCTGGCACTTGGGAAGGTGGAGGCTTGAAGACCAGAAGCTCAATGCCAGTCTCTGCTACACAGTGACATCAAGGACACCCTGAGCTCCATGAGAACCCATCTCAAATACCCCAAACAATAGGGCCAGGGGGACAGCTAAGTGGGTTAAGGATGCTCACTGCCAAGTCTGATGACCCGAGTTCAATGCCTGGACCCGTATGGGAGAAAGAGGGAATTAACTCGAGCAAGTTGTCCTCTAACCTATACACATATGTCCTGATGCATGAGTTACACACGCACACACAATCATCCAATCAATCAGTGTAGTAAAGAAAATTATGATGGATCAATCATTAATAACTGTTAACTCAGTGTAAAAGCTTTCCATGAACATAGAATACCCAGGTACTGGACAGCCCCCAAAGATTGTCTCATATGTCAGTGCTAAGGAGAATTTCCCATAGGAAAATGGAAGTGAATTGAGGCACCAGGGGCAGAAGAAAAGCAGGGGAAGTATCATTCTGTGTGGTAGAGGGGCTGGAGAGGTCCTCTTCACATTGCTCCGGGGTGAGAGCCATTTAGAAGTTCCTAGGCCATTTTAGCAAAACCCAAGGGGTAGGGCTGGAAACCACTGTCCAGTTTACCAAGGAAGTTTTGCTCGTGTGATGAAAGCTGAGGTTGTATACAGACTGGGCAGTAGAGCTGAGGTTGGGTACACACTGGGCAGTAGAGCTGAGGTTGGGTACAGCCTGGGCAGTAGAGCTGAGGTTGTATACAGACTGGGCAGTAGAGCTGAGGTTGGGTACAGCCTGGGCAGTAGAGCTGAGGTTGGGTACAGCCTAGGCAGTAGAGCTGAGGTTGGGTACAGCCTGGGCAGTAGAGCTGAGGTTGGGTACACACTGGGCAGTAGAGCTGAGGTTGGGTACACACTGGGCAGTAGAGCTGAGGTTGGGTACAGCCTGGGCAGTAGAGCTGAGGTTGGGTACACACTGGGCAGTAGAGCTGAAGGTACTGGGCAGTAGAACGGAAGCACACCAAGGCCAGGAAGATTTGGCTTTCATGGGTTGTACAACAGGCTGATCTAGGAAACAACAGTTTTCTTTGTTCCGGTCACTCGGGACTTTTCAGAGCAGATGTGGCTTGTGGCGCTGTGTCTTTCCCATGCTAGAAGCTGGCTGGCTCAGCTATTTTTATGTGAGAAAGTAAAGAGTGCAAGCACAACTCAGGCAGAGCAGGCCATAATCCTCCACTCTCCTCACCTATATAGGTCATCTTGGAAAACCCAGCTTGGGAAAGATGGATTGTGAAATTTCCACAAAGACATGTTCAACATGACTACCACAATTAGTTTCTTTCCTAACAGAGATAAAGATTTTCTACTTCTGTGATTAAACCTATCATGGGATCAACCACTCGCTGACCCTAACTCTAGGTATAAACACTAAGATTTTTTCTTCTAGTCCAGCTTTAAAATTCAACAGAGAGCCAGACATGATGATAATACAGGCCTGTAATCCTGGCAGAACTCAGGAGGCTGAGGCAGGAGCATCATAAACCAGTCCTTAGAGTGAGTTTCGGGACAGCTTGTGATTGTAAGTGACACCCTGTCTCTCAAAACAATCCAGGACCAGCCTGGTCTACAGAGTGAATTTCAGGACAGCCAGGGCTACCCAGAGAATCCTTGTCTATAAACAAACAAACAAACAAACAAATAAATAAATGCAAACAAAGAGTAGAGAGTCACAAATCTAGGAGAGATTTTTAAAGGTCATGAAAATCTTAAAGCATGCCTTCCCCTAATATAAGCAGAGCAATTCTGAGACTCCACGGGAGGGTCTGAGAGCCCACAGTAATTGGAAGTAGTTTATAGACTTGTTTAGTGGTTCCTCCTGGCCTGGCTCTTGTAGCCTTTTCTCATCAACTCAAAGTATCACCTTTTATATAGATTTTCTACAAACAGAAATTAATACACATTATATGGGTTAAATGTAAAAATGATTAATGCCAGTAAGCACAGTGTCATTAGTACAGATCAGAGTTCTAAGACATGCTGAGGAGAATGTGAGAACATCTTAGCTTGATCTGATGATGGTATAGCCCTATAAGTACAACTACTCAGAGGCTGAGACAGGAGGACCACAAGCTCTGTAAGGCCTGTTACAGAGTAGGTTCATGGCCAGCCTGGGCGATTTAGTTAGACCAATCTTAAAAGCAAAAACCACAAACAAAAGCAGTGGAGCGCTTGCTTGAAATGGGCAATCTCTGATATGACACACTCAAACGATTATGTCGTAAACAAAAAGAAGAGGAAAGGTGCCTTATGAAGGATGACTATCTACAATAGACCAACCAAATGGAGACACCGAGTATGAGAAGGGTACCAAAAAATCAGAAACTAACAAAGATGCAATTGGTTGCAACATCTTAGTCACCCTGTACACAGGCTAAAAGATATTGCAGTCTGCCATCTGTATTTTATTTATAGCTTATGAGTTACAACAGGAACAACATAATTCTCAATTTGAAAGAGGGGAACCAAGTGCCAAGACAGTTGAGGCATTAGTATGAGACCATAAGGCCGTTTTAGACCCACACATCCATCTGTTAGTTCATTCTGCACACACAATCCACAGCACCTACCCTACTTACTTATCTAAGTGGTGTGTAAAACAGTTTCCTTTCACTAGAGCACTAACTCCTAGTGAGGGTATCTGTGGGCAAACCCTGCTAATTAAGGTAGAAGTCTACCATGACTGGCTAGCTCCTCTGAGCTTGACACAAAATGGAGGATTCCCTTTACCAGCAAGGCCTCTCCTTCTCCGACTTTGTCTGGGGAGTCTGAGCGCCCATACTCTCTACCTAGGGAAGGTCAAATCATCTTTGGCAGACCTAAAACTTCAACTTCCTCTTTTCCAAATAAGAACCCTTCCTGTGAGTACCTGGAATTTGTGGACTGCCTCAACACACAAATGGGGCATTCCTAGAACTTTCAACTCTAGCCAATGGGAACTTCACCCTAAGAAGAACCCCTTCCTGCTCTCCAAAGTTCACATATAGTCGTTTTCAGCCCACAGTGAAGTGTATTAGTACAAGTTCACCACCCATGTAAGGTATGTGCACAAGCTAAGATTGTCTCAGAGAGCTGTTTCCCTGAAGATTGTTGGAGAAGGCCTTTGTCTAAAAGAGCTGTGGAACTAAGATTTGCAGAGAGGGGCCTCCCCCACCCCCACTCACACTCACTTCCAGCTGGACCGGGATCCTGTAGAGCTCACTCATTCTGGACTCTGCTTCACCCTGAAAGCCCAGTGTGCATCAGTGTCTGGACTCCCTAAAACAGAGGAAGCAGAGAAACATGAATCATAGCTGGACCCCAAGACACATACCATAGGCATTTTGCAAGGGAAAGATTCTGGAAAGGAAGACAGAGTGACATAATATGTCCAGATTTATGCCAATAGCACAGTCATTCCATTTAGTAATCTCCCTTGGCTCTCAACATACACTGCTTTGTATGATAAGTTGTTCTTCACATACAGACAATATTTATTACTGTCCTGTATTGTGCACAAGTGTTTGTTCTGCAAGATCTCAATAGTTATTCCGACCCTGGGATATTTGTATTACACCCTTATAGACAGAATCTGAATCTGGCCCTAACCTTGCCAGTATCTCCCTGAGTGATGCAGTTTGCCAGCCCTACTTCATGGTGACCATGTGTGACTGGAAAGCAGTGATAAAGCAATGCAGACACAGGGGGTGGAAAAAGATAGCTCAATGGTCAAGAGCACTGGCTGCTCTTGCAGAGGACCTGGGTTTGGTTCCCAGCATCCACATGGCAGCCCAATACCATCTAACTTTAGTCCTAATGAATCCAATGTCCTCTTCTGACCTCCACAGGCATCAGGTATGCAGGTGGTACACAGACATTCATGTAGGCAAAACACACACATAAGATCTAAAAAAGGTTTTTAGTGCAGACATGCTAATAGTTCTAGAGTTCCATACATGTATCATTTCTTTTTAAAGTGTGTGTGTGTGTGTGCCTGTGTGTGTGTGTGTGTGTGTGTGTGTGTGTGTGTGTGTGTGTAGTGCCCGCAGAGACCAGAAGAGGGCATTGGATGCCCTGGAACTGGAGTTACATGCAGTTGTGTGTACCCATTGTGGGTACTGGGAACTGAACCAAAGTTCTATGAAGGAGCAACTAGTGCTCTTAACCACAGAGCCATCTCTCAAGCCCATTATTTACTTTTTAAAGTAAAGTAAAAATGACACTCAAGTGGGAGGAGATGTTTTAATGGCGAATGCTAAGATAATTATCTACATATTAGCAATGCCTAGTTTACAATAAGGAAGGCTCAGGGGCCATACTTACTATGTCCTCTAGCCACTGTTTCTTTTTGTGTTTTTTGAGACAGGATCTCTCTATAACACTTGAAGTCCTGGAACTCAACACGTGGATGAGGCTGGCCTCAAACTCACAGAAATCCTCCTGTCTCTGTCTCCCAAGTACTGGGATCAAAGGCCGTGTGGCACCACATCCACCAAACATCCACTGTTCCTACAGAGCCTCTTTTTCCACATCTTTGTCCAAGATGGATGGCAAACTGCTTCATTATTTTCTTTGCCAGGTTCATAATTTTCTTTCCTTTACTGTTATATATTCATTGTACCTGACACTGGGTTTCATCCAGAAGGACATTTTCATGCAGTAAAGAAAGTACTTTGAGCATGTTTGCCCCAATCCCTTTCGGCCTCTATTTTCTCACCCCCCCTATTGGTAACCCCAATTCAGCTAGGCAGTTTTACTTCTCTTTTCATGATTTAGACACATACATGATTTTTTTGTAACTCTATAAAATCTAAAGCTCACGAATGAGGAAAAGCATCATATTTTCTTTCTTAGTCCAACTGACTTAATTCACTTAATATAATCATCTCCAGTTACATATTTTTCCCTGCAAGCAACAGTCGTATATTCTCTATAGCTGAATAAAATTTCTAAACCGTAACATATACATGTAATGGGATTTATTCGAGCCAACTGCTGTTTCTAATCTTTACAGAAGAAAAAGAGGACATTAGACATCCCTGAGCTTCTCTGTTAAGCACAGGCATCACCCTCCATAGGCTTTGATCCAGCCCCGAGCCAGGTCCTGAGCTAGGAAACTGTCTAATCCTCAAACAACAACCTATAAGTCTAAAGGGATAAAGCATCCATGAGAAAAACCAGCATGGCCCCAAGTAAACTTGCTGTGTTGGTCATTTGGGGAAAAGGAAGGGGACTCAATTAATAAAATTCTTCCATCAGATTGGCCTGTAAGTCTCTAGGGCATTTTCTTGATTAATGATTGATATTGGAGGGCCCAGACCACTGTAAGTGCTAGCCTGGTCTACGGAGCTAGTTCCTGAAGAACCAGAGCTACACAAACCAACTCTGCCTCAAACAAAAGAAAACAAAGAGAAAGAAAGAAAGAAAGAAAGAAAGAAAGAAAGAAAGAAAGAAAGAAAGAAAGTGAGCAAGCCCTGAGACACAGGCCAGAAAATAGAGTTTCTCGAAGACCTTTTCTTTAGTCTCTGCCTCCAGGTTCCTGCCTTGACTTCCCCTCATGGTGGATTATAAACTCTAAACTGAAATAAGCCATTTTCACCCCAAGCTGCTTTTGATCATGGTGTTTTATCACAGTAGAAAGCAAACCAAGAAATGTCCCCTCAACAAGAGAATGCATTTGTGTTTCTCAATCCTCCGGTCCCTCTGCAGGGTCTGGATTCAAAACAAATGCCTGAATATATGCAGACAAGATTGGAACTAAGCTCAGAGGAATGGATTCTCAAACATGAGCGTGACTCCAGCTCGTCTGGGAGGCTTGCTAAGCCTTGGGATGTTGGGCCCCACCCCTGGGACTTTTACTGTCACTCGTTCTGGAGAGGGCCCAACATTTACTTTTTCATCCTGTTTCCTGGTCACATTGATGCCTGGGGGAATGGCAGGGGACACATTCTCAACATCTGTCACTATCTATGTGAGTCTGGCCTAGATTCCATAGATTTTAGTTTGTCCTGTACTCACCACAGACAAAAATATGCTCACAAACCTTCCAATATCACTACAGTGTCCATCTCTGTCTCTTTCTCTCTGTCTCTTTGTCTCTCTGTCTTTCTCTGTCTCTGTCTCTCTTTTACACACACACACACACACACACACACACACACACACACACACACCTCTCAAGCCACAGACTTGGAATTTCCTCCCTCAAGACTGGACTCTTCCTAACTCTGGGTCTGAAGGGCAGCACTGGTCCACCAAGGAACCTTTGCCCTGTGGCTTTCCTTGAAGCTTATCTAACACAAACTGCACAGACCCATCAGCAATCACTTTGAAACAGGCAAGAGATATGCTGAATTCAAAAGAGGCTGCTGCTGGCCCATGTACAAGGGTTATTATCATGCCTTGGGAACATTCCTGGGCTTCTTTTCTGCGTAGATCCATGACCCCATTGATTTTTCCAGCATCCATCAAAAGCATTCCTGAAATGGGCAGGGGATAAGCGACTGTGTGAAGCTAAAGCTGTGGGAAGGAGTCCCGAGGAATGTTTTTTAAGAAGCAGAGCTTGACTCTTTTCCAAAGTTCCAACTCACACTGGCAGGGTTACATGCCTTGAAGTAATGCCCACCCCCCACTGTCCGTGAAAGTGCCCTGTGAGTCCCCGGTGAAAGCTTTCTATGACTTTGAAAGTACAAATACCTTATTACTTTTATAACAATTCTAACCTTTCTCTGTGGAGTTAAAAGGATGCTTCTATTACTGCCCTTGGAGTGTTGTTTCTCTGCCTCTGTTGCTGTCTCTGTCTCTGTCTCTGTCTCTCTCCCCGCCCCCCTCTTTCTTTCTCTGAGGCCCAGGATGGGAGCAAAGTCTTGGATTCAAGGCTCGTCTTGCCTCAAATCCAAGGCTAGGCTCTCAGGGCTCCACCACTCTCCGCCTGGAAGCTGCTTGGCAGGGCTATTTATTACCTGAGATCAGGGCGAGGAGGGGGGGCGAGCCTCCACTTTCACAGGAGGTGAACCAGAGTCCGCGGTCTGTGGAATTTGCTGACTAGGGAGGGGGGAGGCTCGTAGTTGCTTAGAACTTCACAGCTTACAGTCCTACCACATAATTCTCCATGAGGTTTAATGGAAAAGGGAAGCCCAGAGACTTAGCGTGACTTAGCTTGGCAGTCAGCTAGTAAGTGGTACGCATGAGATTGCCATTCAAATTCAGGCCTCCTGACCTCAATCCTGAACTCTTACCACTTCAGCAGAGAGGGTGAAAACATAGATATGCATGTGTGTGTGCTCTCCAAAGGACACTTCTGCCTGAAATTCTGCCCCATTCACATAAGTGCTTGGCCCGGGGCACCTCCGAAGTGTAGCAAAGCCCTATCAACGAGCACTAGCTCAGCTGGTAGAGTGCTCGCTTGCCTAGCATGTGTGAAATCCTGGGTTCCATTCTCAGGACCAAGTAACCCAGGCTTGGTGGCTCACACTTTATTACCAGAACCTGGAGGCAGAGGCGGGAGCATCAGAAGTTGCAGGGCACCGGCACCCTGGACTCCACATTGAGTTTGAGTATAGCCTGGCATCCTATGGGGGTGGGGGCTGAGCCGGGTGGAGGGAGGGGGAGAGAGAGAGGAGAGAAAGAGAGAGAGAGAGAAAGTCAGAGAGAGAGAGAGAGAGAGAGAGAGAGAGAGAGAGAGAGAGAGAGAGAGAGAGAGAGAGCGAGAGAGAGAGAGAGAGAGAGCAAATTAGCTAAGGCAGGAAGCAAATTCTTGGTCAATTTGGGCTATTGTGGCTAGACTCTGCCTCAAAAATCAAAAAAAGGCACAGTGGCCCATGCCTTTAATCTCAGTACTTTAAGGCACTGAAAGAAGAGGCAGGTATATTTCAGTGAGGCTGAGACTGGCCTGGTCTACATAGTCACTTCCATACCAGCCAGGGCTATATAGTGAGACTGTGTCTTTAACAAACAAACAAACAAACAACAATAACAATAAAAAGGCAAAGAAAAGTTTACAATTTTAAAATGCTTAGTAAAATAAAATACAATTTCATATGCTACATTGGAAAGCTATTATACAAAACATAGGAGTATATTTTAAAATGGAGTAGTTCAAAGTGATCTTCAAAATAGAGCAAGTTTGAAGCCCACCTGGACCACATAAGACCCTGTCACAACAACAACAACAACAACAACAACAACAACAACTTTAAAAAGTATAAGCACCAGGGAACAGGGACTTTGCAGTACTTATGACAGTAAATGACACTTCTCTTCGGTGCAGTACTGCTACTGCCTATGGTAGGAGTCATGAAGTGAGTTACATTGAATTAAAAAAAAAATCGTGAGCCGGGCGGTGGTGGCGCACACCTTTAATCCCAGCACTTGGGAGGCAGAGGCAGGCAGATTTCTGAGTTCGAAGCCAGCCTGGTCTACAGAGTGAGTTCCAGGATAGCCAGAGCTGTTACACAGAGAGACCCTGTCTCAAAAAAATGAAAAAAAAATAATTCTTGAACAGAAGTGGTGATGCTTGCTTGAAATCCCAGTATCCTTGAAGCCGAAGATCAGTGGTTCAAGATCATCCTTGGCTTACAGAGAGCTGCAGGCAAGCTTGGGTTATATGAAAACTGTCTCAAACAGAAATTGGACATATTTCCCTTGTTTGCTGTACACTGCTGAAATGGAAACAAGTCAAGAAAGCTCAACTTACCTCTCAGAAGCTCCTGGCGCAGGGCACAGCTGTTCATCTTCATTAAACAATGACAATCTGTTTTAGGACTCTTAAAAACCCAGTGATGACTGTTGTAAAGTCTTGGGACATGAGACATTTCCTTCCTCTTCAAATCTTCTCTTTTTTTTTTTTTTCAGGCGTGGTGAAGGAGGCGGGCAAGGAGGTATATGTCAAATGTACCCATGGCTTATTTGATGTGTACTGCCTAAACCCCCGCAGTCTTGAAGGAAGCATTCCCCTTCTGCCCACCACACACTCTCCTGAGTTTCTTGCTGTGTAGGCTCATTTGGGGATGCTCAGCCAGATCATGTCTTGGTACTGCGAACCATCCTGCCCTGTACCTGGACCCATACCTCAAGGTCCCAGTTGTGGTTAAACCATGGGATCAGGATGCCCAAATCTCCACCAGGCAGTGGTGGCGCACGCCTGTGATCCCAGCAATTGGGAGGCAGAGGCAGGCGGATTTCTGAGTTCGATGACAGCCAGGTCTACAGAGTGAGTTCCAGGACAGCCAGGTCTACATAGTGAAATCCTGTCTCAACAAAACGAAACAAAACCAAAAAGAGGATATGCAACTCTGCTACCTGACCCTTGCCTCTTCCTCCACCACATATTTTGTTGCCTAATTGATGGGGTTCCTTGAGTTATTCTATATTTACTTCATTTGAGGGAACACAGTTTGATTATTTCCCTAAAACAGCGACCAAAAGAAACCTATGAGACTGTCTTAATTTGCTTTCTGTTGCTGTGATAAAACACTAGCCAGAAGGGCCTAGGGGTAAGGCAGAAGTATTCTTAGAGGTGACACAGTCCATCATCAAGTCCCACCAAGGCAAGAAACTCAAAGGGACCCTGGAGGCGGGGCCTGAAGCACAGGCTATGAAGGAACAGTTTGCACGGCCGCTCAGCCAACGTTCTCACGCAGTCCAGGCCCACTTGCCCAGAGATGCCCCACCCACAGTGGGCTTCAACAGTGAGCAACCAAGAAACTGCCATACACATGGCAGTCCAGTGGAGACACATTCCTCAATTGGGATTCCCCTTTCCCAGGTATTTCTGGGTTGGTGTCAGGTTGACAAAACCCAACCAGTACAAAGACCAAATCCTCAAGTCAACTCTCCATCAGGAGCTGATTTGAGAGAGAGTGAATCAGTCTTCTGTAGAGATGAGCCCCTTGATAGGTTGTCTAAGGACAAGTGGTCAACCCTAAGCACATTTACAAACAAGCAACACTAAGTAGACTTAAGCAGGTGTTATGTGTGTAGTGGTCTCAATGAAAATGTCCCCCTCCAAAGTTCATATATTTGAAAGCTTAGTCACCAGGGAGTGGCACTACTTAGTCACCAGCCAGTGGCACTACTTAGTCACCAGCCAGTGGCACTACTTAGGTGTGACCTTGTTGGAGGAAGTGTGTCACTGGGGGTGGGCTTTGAAGGTTCAGAAGCCCACACCAGGCCCTGTGTGTCTCTCTCCCCGCTGCCGGCAGATCCAGACACAGAACTCTCAACTCCTTCTTCTGCATCATGTTTCCCGGCATGCCAGTAGAGCAAAGGCAACTTACCAGTGCCTACATCACTGAGGCATATGACTCTCTTCCCCCACCAACTAGTAATTGCATATAACTCCTCAAAGACAGGTGAGTCCTTATAAGCCATAGCATTGTTGTAATTTGTATTTTTAGTTCCTAATTGTGCTAGTTTGTTTTCTGTTGCAGTGATAAACACCGCAACTAAAAACAACTTGGAAAGGAAAGGGTTTGATTAATTCTATACTTCCAGATCACAACGTGTCATTGAAAGAAGTCAAGTGTTGGCATGTCTATGGAGCATTAATTTGATTGCTAATTGATATGCAAGGATCCAGTCCACTGTAGGTGGTACCATCCCTAGGCTAGTGGTCCTGGGCTGTACATAGCTAAGCATAAGCCTGTGAATGAGCCAGCAAACGGCATTAAGCCATGGTTTCTATCTTTAAATTCCTGTCTTGAGTTATTGCCCAAACTTCCTACACACACACACACACACACACACACACACACACTTAACAATAGAGCTGGGTGTGACTGCATATACCTTTAATGCCAGTATTTGAGAGGCAAAGGAAGGAAGATCTCTGAGTTTGAGAGCAGCCTGGCTCACAGAGCTACTGCTTCCAGGACAGCCAGAGCTGCACAGAGAAATCCTGTCCCAAAAACAAAATAATAATAATAATAATAATAATAATAATAATAAAGTTCAAAGTTAGGAAAAAAACTAAGTATAGTGTCATCTCCTAATCAGGGTGTATAAAAAAGAATACAATCTCCCAAGAATGTGATGGTTGAAAAAGAACATTTATTTGCAAAAAAGAAAAGGAAGATTTTTTTTATTATTAACACATACTTGTTTATTTTTATAAGATATGTTCTTTATTTACATTCCAGATGATTTCCCTTTTCCCGGTTCCCTCCTCCCTATAAGTCCCATAAGCCCTCTTCCCTCTGCCCCTTTCCAATCAACCCCCTCCCACTTCTCTGTCCTGGTAATCCCCTACATTGCTGCATTAAGCCTTTCCAGGACAAGGGCCCTCTCCTTCCTTCTTCTTAGGAATGATTTGATATGTGGGTTGTGTCTTGGGTATTTAGAGCTTCTGGGCTAATATCCACTTATCAGTGACTGCATTCCATGTGTGTTCTTTTGTGAATGGGTTACCTCACTTAGGATGATATTTTCCAGTTCCAACCATTTGCCTAAGAATTTCATGAATTCATTGATTTTAGTAGCTGAGTAGTAGTCCATTGTGTAAATATACCACATTTTCTGTATCCATTCCTCCTTTGAGGGACATCTGGGGTCCTTCCAGCTTCTGGCTATTATAAATAAGGCTGCTATGAACATAGTGGAGCATGTGTCCTTATTACATGCTGGAGAATCCTCTGGGTATATGCCCAGGAGTGGTATAACGGAGTCCTCTGGTAGTATCATGACCAATTTTCTGAGGAACCACCAGACTGATTTCCAGAGTGGTTGTACCAGATTGAAATCCCACCAGCAATGGAGGAGTGTTCCTCCTTCTCCACATCCTCACCAGCACCTGCCATCTCCTGAGTTTTTGATCTTAGCCATTCTGACTGGTGTGAAGTGAAATCTCAGGGTTGTTTTGATTTGCATTTCCCTGATGACTAAGGATGTTGAACATTTCTTTAGGTGCTTCTCCACCATTCAATATTCCTCAGGTGAAAATTCTTTGTTTAGCTCTGTACCCCATTTTTTTTTTTTTTTGTTTTTTGGATTTGGTTGCCGATTTGTCCTTTTGACAGTGTCTTTTGCCTTACAGAAACTTTGTAATTTTATGAGGTCCCATTTGTCTATTCTTGATCTTAGAGCATAAGCGATTGTTGTTCTGTTCAGGAATTTTCCCCCTGAGCCAGTGTCCTCAAGGGTCTTCCCCAGTTTCTTTTCTATTAGTTTTAGTGTGTCTGGTTTTATGTGGAGGTCCTTGATCCACTTGGAGTTGAGCTTAGTGCAAGGAGATAAGAGTGGATCAATTCTCATTCTTCTGCATGTTGACCTCCAGTTGAGCCAGCACCATTTGTTGAAAAGGCTATCTTTTTTCCACTGGATGTTTTCAGCTCCTTTGTCGAATATCAATTGGCCATATATGTGTGGGTTCAATTCTGGGTCTTCAATCCTATTCCATTGATCTACTTCCCTGTCACTGTACCAATACCATGCAGTTTTTAACACTACTGCTCTGTAGTATTGCTTGAGGTCCGGGATATTGATTCCCCCAGAAGTTCGTTTACTGTTGATGATAGTTTTAGCTATCCTGGGTTTTTTGTTATTCCAGATGAATTTGAGAATTGCTCTTTCTAACTCTATAAAGAACTGAGTTGGGATTTTGGTGGGGATTGCTTGGTTTTTTCGAGACAGGGTTTCTCTGTATAGCCCTGGCTGTCCTGGAACTTACTCTGTAGACCAGGCTGGCCTCGAACTCAGAAATCTGCCTGCCTCTGCCTCCCAGAGTGCTGGGATTACAGGCGTGTTCCACCACCGCCCGGCTGTACCCCATTTTTAATGGGGTTGTTTTGCTCTCTGGAGTCTACCTTCTTGAGTTCTTTGTATATCTTGGATATAAGCCCTCTGTCGGATGTAGGGTTGGTAAAGATCTTTTTCCAATTTGTTGATTGCCGTTTTCTTCTTTTGACAATGTCCTTTGCCTTATAGAAACTCAGTAATTTTATGAGGTCCCATTTGTCAATTCTTGATCTTAGAGCATAAGCTATTGGTGTTCTGTTCAGGAACTTTTCCCCTGTGCCCATGTGCTCAAGGCTCTTCCCCCATTTCTTTTCTATTAGTTTCAGTGTGTCTGGCTTTATGTAGAGGTCCTTGATCCACTTGGAGTTGAGCTTAGTACAAGGCGATAAGAATGGATCGATTTGCATTCTTCTGCATGTTGACCTCCAGTTGAACCAGCACCATTTGTTGAAAAGGCTATCTTTTTGTCCACTGGATGTTTTCAGCTTCTTTGTCAAAGATCAAGTGACCATATGCGTGTGGGTTCATTTCTGGGTCTTCAATCCTATTCCATTGATCTACCTGCCTGTCTCTGTACCAATACCATGCAGTTTTTAACACTATTGCTCTGTAGTACTGCTTGAGGTCTAGGATACTGATTGTGCCAGAAGTTCTTTTACTGTTGAGAATAGTTTTAGCCATCCTGGATTTTTTTGTTATTCCAGATGATTTTGAGAATTGCTCTTTCTAACTCTATGAAGAACTGAGTTGGGATTTTGTTGGGGATTGCATTGAATCTGTAGATTGCTTTTGGCAAGATGGCCATTTTTACTATATTAATCCTGCCAATCCAGGAGCATGGAAGTTTTTTCCATCTTCTGCAGTCTTCTTTAATTTCTTTCTTCAAAGACTTGAAGTTCTTCCCCAAGAATGTGATGATTGAAAAAGAAGATTTTGCCGGGCGGTAGTGGCGCATGCCTTTAATCCCAGCACTTGGGAGGCAGAGGCAGGTGGATTTCTGAGTTTGAGGCCAGCCTGGTCTACAGAGTGAGTTCCAGGACAGCCAGAGCTACACAGAGAAACCCTGTTTCGGGAAAAAAATTATTTACAAAAAAGAAAAGGAAGATTTAGGGGCCTAAAATAGAGAAGATAAAATTAAAAAAATTATCCCGATGATATGCTGATAAATTTGCTTTCACATGTGATTTTGTCAATGGGGGGGGAAATCTGGGAACAGAAAGTGGAAAGCGGTCGTCCATGGTGAAGACAATGACTGACAATTCTTGCTTGTAACAAAACAAGACGAAATAACAAGGTGCTTCCCTCTGGAAGGTGAGCTACCAGGAAAAGGAGCTATATATGGATGGCACGCTGCTTCCCATGACGGAACAAAAGATGTGCCTCACTCCCATTCTGCTCCTGCTTTTTCTGTCGACATGGATGGATTTCTAAAGGAGAAGGAAATGGCTGGCATTTAGAGAAGAGAGGAGATGTCCTGGCAATCAAAGGAGCAAAGTGACAAATGTTGATTTGAAACAGTTTCTGGCAAAATTCAGAAGGATCATTTGAATGAAGGCTTGAAGTGAGCAGCTCATTGAGGAAAGCCTCTGTTGGCACACTGCAGATCTTTCCTCTCAGCTCTTCCCTAACTGCTTCTGGCAGGGCTGCAGATGGAGCCCAGGACCTGGCCCTTTCTTTCTTTCTTTTCTTTTCTTTTCTTTTCTTTTTTCTTTTTTTTTTTTTTTTTTTTTTTTTTTTTTTTGGTTTTTTCGAGACAGGGTTTCTCTGTGTAGCCCTAGCTGTCCTAGAACTCACTGTGTAGACCAGGCTGGCCTCGAACTCAGAAATCCGCCTGCCTGTGCCTCCCAAGTGCTGGGATTACAGGCATGTGCCACCACCGCCCGGCTGCCTGGCCCTTTCTAAACAAGCTGGTGCTCCATCACTGAGCTACATGCTCAGCCTCTAAATTGACATTATTTTGAGTGCGAAGACTCTAAACACCTTGCGCATCTACTTGAGAAAATGTGGTAAGTACACTGCACAGTCTAATCAGGGTCAATTTAAGGGTGTGAATTTTCTCCTTCGACAAACTTCTCATGTGCCAGTTATGCTGGAGATCAACAGAAATTAGCCTCGGTCTTCCAAAGGTAGTAGACCATAAATATTTGCTAAATGTTTTTACAAAAGTATGTTTGCACTCAAGAGATTATTTCTGAAGTATAGTGGGAAGCCTGTTCATAGTAACCAACCTAAGAGTACTTAGCAAGTTTAGTTGCTCAGAAAAGCAGCACTGACAACACTTTTCCTCAAAATATATTCCTACTGGGATCTCTGGGTTCAGCACTGGCAAGCCTGCAGCAGTTTCAAGGGCCTCTTTCTTGGTTCTCAGAGATTGAGGGGGAGGGTCTCTCTCTGTAGACCAGGCTGGCTTAGAACTAACTCACTCTTGTTTTTCTAATACTGGAGATTGAACTCAGGTTTTTATGCACATGCATGTTAAATAAATATTCTACCATTGAGCGACATATACATACATACAAACACACACACATACATGCATCCTTCCAGCAAGATATATCCCCAGTGAGGACCACAACTTCAGTAATTTATTTTATTTTTAATTTCCTTGTATGTTTAGTTTGCATGTTGCATATGCACACATTTGTGCAGCTGTGGCCGAGGAGGATGTTTGGGGTCCTGCTCTATCACTGGCTTCTCTTGAGAGAGAATCTCTCACTAAGCTCCAGCAGTCCTCCTGTCTCCGCCTTCCCTTCCTCCCCCCAGCACTAGGATTATAGACATGCACGGCCACATCCAGTCGATGTGCAGCTGCTGAGGATTGAAGTCAGGTTCTCGTGACTGTGCAGCAGGCCCTCTTACCCACTGTGCTATTCACTGAGCTTCAGGACCACAGTTTTAAATGAACTTTACCAAAGTACCAAAGTTGGTTTTACAGAAAGTCAGGGAAGAGGGGCAGACACAGAAAGGAGTTTCAATTGGGTTGCTATGTTAGAGAACTTATTCTCTGCTCGGAGTTTAGACTACTTAACCAGGTCAGAGATATAGGAAAGAGGTGGGGGAAGATGAAAGGAGCCTTAATCTTATCTTTGGCTAGGACAGCCAAAGGAACAAAAGCGAGAAAGCGAGCTTCACTAGTATTTCCCATTACCTCAACCTTTTGAGCAAAAATGTCAATCAAATCATGTATTAGGAGCCCAGAAGACCTGAAGACTTTAGGTCTCTGCCATTTCCCCCAGTACATACCATTCACACACACACACACACACACACACACACACACACATATATATATATATATATATGAATGTGTGTACATAAATATATATGAGAAAAAATTATACACACACACACATATACATTTTTCTTCTCTTATACAGTACATCCTGACCACAGTTTTCCCTTCCTCCACTCCTTCCAGTCTCTCCCCCACTCCCTCTTCCTCAGATCCACTCCTCCTCTGTTTCCCTTCAGAAAAAAGCAGGCCTCCCAGGGATACAAAGCAAAACCAGCATAACAAGATGCAATAAGACTAGGCATATACCCTCACATCAAAACTGGATGGGGCAATCCAGTAAAAGGGTCCATAAAGCAGGCAAAAGAGTGAGCCCCCACTCCCACTATTAGGAGCCCCACAAGAACACCAAGCTAACAACCAGAACATATATGCAGACGGCCTAGATGAGGCCCATGCAGGCTCCCTGGTTGTTGGTTGGGCTCTGCGAGCCCCTATGAGCCCAGGTTAGTTAATTTTGTAGGTTTCTTTGTGGAGTCCACGGACCCCTATGGCTCCTACAATTCTTCCTCCCCTTCTTCCATGGGGTTCCCTGAGCTCAGCCTAATGCGTGGCTGTGGGTTTCTGCATCTGCTCCCACCAGTTGCCAGAGGAAGCTTCTCTGATGACAATGCCCACTAGATATTTTATTATTCTGCCGTGTCAACAAATAAGAGGAGCCGTGAGTTCCCCATGTGCTCCGCTCACTTCCCAGTTCCCGCAAGGTTAACCTTCGGTGAGCGATGGGGGAGAAGCCGACCCCAGCGGGCAGGCACACAGGTCTTAGGCTGGCTGGAGGAAGGGAGCCTCTCAAGGTCTCTTTCACACAGTCCCCGCAGGAATTAAAGGCTGCTGGCCATGAAGCATCAGTCAGGGAGGGCAACACACTGAAGAGCAGCTGCTGCCCAACCGTCCATCTGCTATGGCAAGTGCCATGGTATAGTGGAGATGACAGCTTTAAGCCTCAAGCTGGAACAAACACAACTTTCCCACGAGGCATCTGGCGGGAAGTCCTCTGACTCATGTTACACTCATCTCACCCACAAACTCCTGCATGTTCCTAAAGCCACAGAGAAATCAGATTGGTTCGGAACCTGTACCTATACCTGCTTGCTGGTTGCCTCATTTTTTTTTTCTTTTGGGAGAATTTTTGGCTTGTACCTGAAAGCATAGTTCCTTTTAAAAAAAATGTGTGTGTGTGTGTGTGTGTGTGTGTGTGTGTGTGTGTAGAGTTGCTTTCTTATATGGAGCTGGGGATCAAACTCTATGCCCTATCATGTGAAGTGCGTGCTCTACCTTAGCTTCACCCCCTAACCCCACCCATGTTACTTTTCTAATGCAAAGGTTGCAGCTAACCCAACCACTGCCTTTCAGAGAGGGTGGAGATCTGTGGGTGGGGACAGTCTCTACAGAGAAAAACTAAAGGCTGCTAAATTTCACTACTCCAGTTGCTCAGCCACAGGGGAAAACCACTTCTGTTGGGCTTTGATTGTGTGCAAAAGAAGAATCTTTTTATTTCTTTTCTTATTTATTGGATATATTCTTTATTTACATTTCAAACGTTATCCCCTTTCTCGGTTTCTCCCCCCACCCAGAAAACCCCATCCTCCCTCCCTCTGCTTCTGTGAGGGTGTTCCTCCACCCACCCACTCCCACCTCTCCGCCCTCAATTCCCCTACTCTGGGGCACCTATTGAGCCTTCATAGGACCAAGGACATCTCTCCCATTGATGCCTGACATAGAAATCCTCTGATACAAATGCAGCTGGAGCCATGTGTACCCCTTGTTTGATGGCTTAGTCTCTGGGACCTGGGGGGGGGGTCGGGTTGATATTGTTGTTCTTCCTATGAAGTTGCAAACCCCTTCAGCTCCCAAAAGAAAAAAAAATTTTTCTATATTCTTTCTTTACATTCCAAATGATTTTCCCTTTCCCAGTTCCCCCCTCGATATAAGTCCCATAAGTCCTCTTTCCTCTGCCCATTTCCCAATCAACCCCCTCCTACTTCTCTGTCCTGGTAATCCCCTACATTGCTGCATCAAGCCTTTCCAGGACCAGGGCCCTCTCCTGCCTTCTTCTTGGGAATCATTTGATAATGTGGGTTGTGTCTTGGGTATTCAGAGCTTCTGGGCTAATATCCACTTATCAGTGATTGCATTCCGTGTGTGTTCTTTTGTGATTGGGTTACCTCACTTAGGATGATATTTTCTAGATCCAACCATTTGCCTAAGAATTTCATGAATTCATCGTTTTTAATTGCTGAGTATTCCATTGTGTAAATATACCACATTTTCTGTATCCATTCCTCCATTGAGGGACATCTGGGTTCTTTCCAGTTTCTGGCTATTATAAATAGGGCTGATATGAACATAGTGGAGCATGTGTCCTTATTGCCTGCCAGGGAATCCTCTGGGTATATGCCCAGGAGTGGTATAGCAGGGTCCTCTCGAAGTGTCATGCCTAGTTTTCTGAGGAACCGTCAGACTGATTTCCAGATTGGTTGTACCAACTTGCAGTCCCACCAACAGTGTAGGAGTGTTCCTCTTTCTACACATCCTCGCCAACACCTACTGTCTCCTGAGTTTTTAATCTTAGCCATTCTGACTGGTGTGAGGTGAAATCTCAGGGTTGTTTTGATTTGCATTTCCCTAATGACTAATGATGTTGAACATTTCTTAAGGTGCTTCTCAGCCATCCAAAGTTCTTCAGGGGACAAGTCTTTGTTTAGTTCTGAACCCCATTTTTATAGGGTTATTTGGCTCTCTGGAGTCTACCTTCTTGAGTTCTTTGTACATATTGGATATTAGCCCTCTGTTGGATGTAGGGTTAGAAAAAATCTTTTCCCAATTTGTGGGTTGTCATTTTGTCCTATTGACAGTGTCCTTGGCCTTACAGAAACTTTGTAATTTTATGAGGTCCCATTTGTCTATTCTTGATCTTAGAGCATAAGCTATTGGTGTTCTGTTCAGGAACTTTTCCCCTGTGCCCATGTCCTCAAGGGTCTTCCCCAGTTTCTTTTCTATTAAAAAATATGGAATCTTCACGAATTTGCGTGTCATTCTTGTGTGGGGGGCCATGCTAATCTTCTCTGCATCATTCCGATTTTAGCATATGTGCTGCCGAAGTAAGCACCCAAAAGAAAAATCTTAAAGGGCATCGAATACAACATTATCCTCAGTTGTTTCTAAGTGCTGAATTACTGGAGACTTCATTTAGGAAAAGAAAAGCAATCAAAAGCAGCACCATGTATTTAAATGCCACATTGAAATATGAAAATCTGCCAATGGGAGCATTTCTCTCTTCCATTTT
This sequence comes from Apodemus agrarius, assembly GCA_964023405.1. NCBI lineage: Eukaryota > Metazoa > Chordata > Mammalia > Rodentia > Muridae > Apodemus > Apodemus agrarius. The sequence goes on along the minus strand of OZ030010.1, from coordinate 68,581,037 downwards.
GCCTCTCTTGAGATTGACCTTTTTTCTTGCACAGAATCCTTACTCCCTTCTTATATTTTCTCTGTGTGACAGTGATGTGGCCCCCAGCAAAACTGGCATTCAAGACTGGCCTTGAACTTCTGGTTCCGTTTCAACCACCTGGTTGCTAGGATTACATTGAATGCTAAAATAGGTTTATATAAGTTATCTGGGGGCTCTGTCAACACACGGGTTCTGGTTCAGTCAGTCTAGGATGGGGATTGGGAACTTGAATTTCTCACAAGCTTCCAGGAGATGCTAACACTGGTAAGTTCGAGTCCACCCTGGGAGTAGCAAGAACTAAAAGATTTTTTTAAAATTAATTGTGTGTGTGTGTGTGTGTGTGTGTGTGTGTGTGTGTTTGCATACATACCACAGCACCCACATGGAGGTTAAGGGACAAAACAGTGGAGTCAGTTCTCTCCTTCCCCCTGTATGTGGGATCCAAGGACCAAAACTCGGGTCATGAGGCTTATGTGGCAAGTGCCTTTACCCAGTAAGCTCTCTGACAGGCTTCGGAGCAGGAGCCCGAATGTGACCCATTGGTGTTAGATCACACACATCTCCGCTGCCTATACTTCTCCCTGTAGTCAGGCCATGTAAATCTCTCCAGGGAGTTGACAATCGGGTGTGCTGTGACCTCTAACTTCTCAGAGAGTTACATTTTCTCAGATATAGGATGAGGCCTGGCCGCTTTTCCTATTGCTCAGAGCCAAGACAGCCTTCAGTTGTAGCTAGACTTTACCACTGACTCCTTGACTTCTAGCATGAACTCAAGGTCATGTAGCATGAAAATGAACTGACTCCCACTCTGAAAACTTGTCAGAGTAAGAATTTTCCCCTTTGCTCTTTGGAAGTGAAGGGTCAGTCTCCTACCCTTTGGGATGCCATCATGGCTGCCTGGAGCAGGGGTGTTTTCTTTAATAAGGCATTCTTTCTATGAACCCACACTCTCTTTCTTATCACAGTGGTTCAACTTACCAAGGAACAAACATATCTATTTTAATCAGAGGCAGTTAATTTTTATTAAGACTATTTGAAGGAAATTCTTTGCCCAAGTGTTATGCTAAATATACAAATGTACTCTGCTATGGTTCAATGCGGTATTTTAGTGGAGTTGGCGCATATACAAAGAGCAAAAAATATGGGGGGAAAAGGGAAGGCTAACACTGTTAAATTTAAGCACCCAAAAGGGTATGACTGCTCTTGGCAAGGAAATTGGTATTTTGGTGCTCCTTAATCACACTCTAGGAAGGTTCCTTAAAGGCTCTCTGTGACATATATATATATAATTAACAACTTAAATAACTCCATACCACAAAGGACCCACAACTGGGTATGGCCAGTTTCTCTTTCCTTATGCTCAGGCCAAGGAAATGACAACAGGAACCACTGTGCTTTTGCAATACACCTTTCAGAGACTCTCTTTGAGAAATCCACACCCACACTCAAGGGCGTGTCTTACTTTCTTCTGGAGGGCCTTGTTCTCATAACTCTCATGCTTAAAATCTATTTTAAATTATCTTTAATAAACCTTAACTCTGCTTCATAAAAAAAAGAAACATCGCTTCCATTCTTGGAAAACCTCACAATTCTCCAAAGTAGTATTATTTTGCATTTGAGGAAACTTTCAGGTCAAGTCAAGAACTTGACTATGAATTTCATGATAGACCCCCAAGATTCCTAATTCCCAGAAGCTATTACTTTGGTAGCTTTGGTGCAAAGGGTATTTTGTAGCTATGATTAAGTTGAAGCTGTGGACCTGAGAAAAATCACCTTAGACGATCTTAGTAAACCCAAAGTAATCTCACAAGTCACTATAAGAGGAGTGATGGTATTAGGGGTAATAGTATAAAGTACTATGGACAGTGGAACTAGAAGATGCAGCCGTACCATGAAGACGCCATGGGCCAAGGCAGGTTCGGTAGCTGCAAACTTTCAAGGCCCTGGAGTGCCTCTGAAGGAAGCACAACTTTACTAACACTGCTATCCTTTTTAGACTCCAGATCTCCTGGAATGTTAGGTAACAACTTATCAAGACAAGATCTGACAATGTAGCCCAAGCTGGTGTAGAACTCAGCATGTACCTTCAGCTATTCAAACGGCCCTCCTACCTCTGCCTCCTGGGGGCTCTGAAGAACAGGTGTGAGCTAGTGCGCCCAGCCAGACCCTTGGGCACGTTAGGCCCCAAATGCTCTCTACATACACGGTCTGTTATTTCAGCTGTTGTAGTCATTTGGTGTTAGAGAATGCTTTCCACATAAATTGCAAATCCCTCTGGCAAGCTCTAAAAGGCATTGTTCCTTTAGAATGGATTAAGTTATGCTCAGCTTTCTCCTATACTTGGTGATTATACGTGGCAATGAAGAAAATTGTGCGTTTTGATTGGGTGAGGACAGCACTTGAGTTTATAGATCAGCCTTGGTCATCTGAGGGACACAGAGTGCTGACAATTAAATCTGACACCACTTGAGGGTAACAGGTACAGGATGCCAAAGGCTGCTCAGTCAATTTCAACAGTCTCCATCGGCTTGAGGCTACTGCTGCGGCTACCTAGCTCTTTCAACCTTGTCAAGAGCCTTCCCTTTCAGGCAGGCATGGTAGCGCATCTTAAACCCAGTAGAGGCAGGTGGATCTCTATGAGTTCGAGGCCAACCATGGTCTATATGGAGACTTCCAGGACAGCCAAGGTTACAAAACAGTGTTGTCTCCAAAAGGGGGTAAGGGGACTTGCCTTTTGTAACTCCCTTGCAATCCATGATCCCTGTCTACAAATGGAAAGATAAAACCACACAGCAAGGCTGGCAGGTCCTACGAAAGCAGTCAACTCTATTTCTCCGTATCTACCCTCACTCCCAGGACAAAGGCTCCTTCACTCCTTCACTTTGCTAGATATAGAAGGGCCCCCCCCCCCGCCCAAGACAGGGTTTCTCTGTGTAGCCCTGGCTGTCCTGGAACTCATGCTATAGACCAGGCTGGCCTCGAACTCAGAAATCCGCCTGCCTCTACCTCTCCCAAGTGCTGGGATTACAGGCGTGTGCCAACACTGCCCCAGCTATATGGCAAGTTTTGAAACCTCATCCGCTGCACTGCTGCTCGTTGCAGAAAGGGATGAGAAATGGGAACATAAGAGTGCAATCCAGAGTGCATATAACTCCAGGCGCATAGCAGAGGATGGCCTTATGGAAAGAGAGGTCCTTGGTCCTGTGAAGGCTCGATGCTCCAGCATAGGTGAAAGCCAGGGCGGGGAGTAGGGAGTGGGTGTGGGAGCACCCTCATAGAAGGAGGGGGGGATGGAGAGTTTGCCGAGGGGAAACCAGGAAAGGGGATAACATTTGAAATGTAAATAAATAAAATATCCAATAAAAATATTATCTATTTAAAAAAAAGAGCACAATCCCAAGGTGTCTATCCTGCTCTGTCATTTTCCTTTTTCTGACTGAATTATCCCATACACTGGGTGTGGAAATTAGCTCTCATAATTGAGTTATTTTTTTTAAAGCCTTTTAAATGTAAGGGTCTACTGGGTGTGTGAACGCATGCTGGGTAGGGTTGACCACTGTCAACTGTTCCAAGCACGGCAGCTGCACTGTCCCAAGCATGGCAGCTGGGACTACTCAAAAGAGCCCCAGGATCTGGCTCGTCATTCCTTCATGGGAGGAACGAGGAGTATCCTCAGATCCTCATACTAGATTTCAGCCCCTGGGCAGGTTTCTGGCCAGCTGCACATGGTGTCAGCAGGTGACAACACAGCTGTGCTCTGAGATTTTCAGTAATTAAGCTGCTTGGGGGGGGTCACTTATGCTGCTGCCGCTAAGCCCAATAAACTCGCTGGCTCAGCAGGCTGGCCCTGGGTGACCCCACTCCTTTTGTTTCTTGTTAGTGCTCTACCTGCGGTGAGCAGACATTTTCTCACATTTCCCCCCAGGAAATGTTCAGGCAGTAAGTGGGATCTTCACAGCACCCAGGGCTCCCCCAAATCAAGCAAAGCTCATGTAGGGTACATACTATAGCAGGAATTTATTAGACACTACAAAGAGGCCATGCGCGTTCCTTTGTCTCTTGTTCTGAGTGACAGCAGCAGGGCAGGGGGATCTGAAAGACAACAGATTTTTGTCCCCTACCTGAATGTGTGCTGCTGTCTCAGATCCTGACACAGAATGGATTTACAGCTGAAACAACAGCCAGACAAGCCCAACACCACAGTGAGGAACATGTGGAACTGTTGGGAAATGGGGCTGGATGGACTTAACACAGCGACACTTGACAACATTTTTTTTTAAACAACACTATAATTATAAAGTTAAAGGCACATCTTCGGCAGAAATATCAATTACATGCATATGAGGAAAAAACAAACTAAACTACAGAAACGAAATATTGCACAAAGTCGCCCGCTCCTGTTTTGGATTCCAACCAAAGTTTCATAATACATTTCTTTAAAAACACAACATTGAGACACCTGGTTCTAGCTACAAAAGTAAATATTTTCAACATCATTAAAGAAGTTAATGTGATTGAGAAAGAAGAATTCATGCTTTGTGTTATATCTAGTTACTCATATCAGACTAAAGTACTTAAGAAAGTTAGTGTAAAAGTTAGTAAAGATTTGGTATGAATCTATATATTTGGTAAAGAAGTAAGTTTTTTTTTTAATACAGAAAACAAAATAATCCAAAGGAGTGATTATCAGGAATGTCTGAAGAAAAAGAATGAGGAGGAAGAGGAAGAAGAGGAGGAGAAGAAACTTTAACCAGATGCCTCATACAAAGAAAATAACAAAGTAGAGTAAAATAAATATTATGAAAAATAATTTTAAAACAGAATCTACACATAATGGAAAAATCCTCTACTATACGCTTTTGATTTTAAGCTGTGTACAGAAAATATATGCACACTCACATTTTTGGAAACATCTATAGCGCTATTTCAATCACTCTCTAATCTATCTGAATGAAGACATTTAAAAAAATTAAAGCATAATATAAAATTATTTGTTCATAAGGCATCAAATTTAACTTCCTAAAATGTTGATACTAAAGTAGGAAAAGCAACATTTCTATTTCACACGTAACAACTATCCTTTTAAAACTACAAGAGTAAATATTCTAGCTGTGTTTTAATCTTTAAATTCAAAAGGCATCTTTGGATAATTAAGTTAAAAGGTGGCCCCTAGCTGAATCTGCATTAGCACCGGACAACAAAGTGCCCATGGTGCCTTCTGACAGAGACAATGGTTGCTGGGTGAATGCAGAGGAGTGTCAAGGAAACCTTAAAGAACCTCAAAACAGATGTATGCTCTCTCTCCCCACCCCTTTCTCTGTCTCTCTGGCTGTCTCTCTCTGTGTGTAAATATAAACACACATGCACTTACAAAACCTGTTCCAAGCAGTGGCTCATTACTTAAACTAGTGGCCAACTGAAAGTAATGTGCTTGATCCCCTCTTTAAATGACGCTCCTCTCCTAGGAATACAGCTTCTCACAAGCAGGTTCTTTTCTGGCAGTGAGACCTGAAATGCTATTCTCACTGTCCTATAACATGATGTGGAGGCAAGAGGAGGAGTCAACAACACAGACAGAAGAAAAGGAGAGAGAAACTGGCTGACAACTGGGGGACTAATGTTCTCAATTTGAATCCAGAGCAAGAAAAAACTACTATACGTCTCTAGTCTAGCTCTTTCTCCTAGAAGCCAATGGGTTATATTATGATGATCTGCTAGAATTAAGAAACAAATATACAAACTCAAACTCTTAAGACGGCATAAGTATTGGTTTAAAATACAGTTTAAGCATATAAACTTATTCATACTTCATTAAAACAGGTTTGCCTTTCTAGATTAATAGCACCTTCATCAAAAGTTTCACCTCTCTAAGATAGCTAAAATAGAAGTTAGGTCTTTTCCAAATCTGGAAAGACAGCATTGAAAAATGTAAACGTTTTTGGGTGTTGGGTGTGAAGGAATAAGAGAGAAAAGTGGTGGAGTGGACAAAACCCATTCTCCATTTCACTTTATATTCCAGTAATATAAAAATGATTTTATATTCAATATTGACTTGAAAAGGAGAAACGAACATTTTCAAAGCACAAATTATATGTTAGGCATTATGCTAGTAGCTTAAAGTATGGCCTGGAAATAAAAGATTAAAGAGTTTATAAGCAGTTTAAATGGAAGAACAACATACTTGACTACAAGATATCATAAACCAGGAGTATTGTAATTTCTCTATTACAGTTTGCTGTGTATTTTGATAAAAGCAGCTCTGTGTGATAAGAATATTTTAAAGTCATTTTGATAAGTTAGCTAAAACATAAGAGGTAACTAAAATTTTATTAAAGTACAATATACCAGCCAAGTGATTATATCCCAAAAGATGAATTTAATGAGTCCAAGTACTTTTATATGGCCCATATATGTTAATATATTAGTGTTAATCTTTGAGGAATTTTTCAGGGAAAGAGGTTCAAATGTTAAGTTTCTAGACTGGGACTGATGGAGAGACTCCATCTACTATGAACAAAGCTGAACTCGGCAGGAGAGAACTGAAAGCAAGCACAGGGCTTGGGAAACTGAAGGAAAGTTTTGAGATTTCTAACAACAGTGGAAAAACAAAAGGGTACAGAATTCTGTAGAGCTGCACAAGATGATTAGAAAAGGAAGATTTAGAAGAGCTGTCAGTTACAAAAATGTTTTAAGACAGGGTCTTAGTGTATATAGTCAAGGCTGGCTTTGAACTTGTAATCCTCCTGCCTCATCCCAATGATTGCTGTCAGTTATTTTTATCAAGGAAAGACCACCTAAACTTCGCTCACTTGAAAGAAGGTGACAAAAGCCATCCTGTAGGCTCTTAGGAACTAAAGGACAAGGACACATGAATTATGAGGTGAAAGCAAGCCTACAATAAATAAGGCACATCTATTTGAGACAGTTGCAACTGTTTTCTTTCTAAATGAGGTGCTTTGTACAGTGCTTTAAAGGCCATTGCTCCCCAGTGGGGCAAGGATACAGGCTCAAAATTACCCTCAAAATCATGCTCTCAAATCTTCACATTTTTAATCATCCTGTCTTTGGGCACTTTTTTTTTTTTTTTGGTCAAATAAAAATGATCTGCCATAATAGCAACAAGTTAGCAGCTTCTAACTATAGAGCTTGTTCTAAACTTGCTGTTCTACCCTCTGTATCCCTAATGAAACAAAAACTGCTGGGAATTTGTTTTAGATAATGCCAGGTTCAGAGCTCCTGCCCTGAGAAAGATATTTTCGCCATTACCAAATACGACTCAGATAGAATCCTGCACATTAGAGCATGAGATTGACATAAGAGCCTTCTACATCTACATAAGTGCTGTGTCAGTGCACACAAGAACTTGAACTAGCAGCATCCCCCAAGGCCCTTTACAGTGTGGTGTCGTCATCTTCCCGGAAGTCTCCCACTAGAAGCGAGTGCTTGTCAGGCTCACTGGCAACAGCACTGTTCAGGGAGCGTTTGTCAGACAGCAGAGAGTTGATGGAGGCTCTGCTGTAATTGACAATCCGGTCCAGCAAACCCAGTCTCGGAGAAGTTCTGGAGGCATCGTCTATTCCAACGTGAATGCTGATTTCTGAAGGACTCCTCTGTCCTGTGTGGCCCCGGGGACGAAACTCATAGTTGTCATAGGATGGTTTCCTGTAACTGCATGTAAATTCAAAGCAACCAAATGTTAGCTGGATGCTTGGTGTATGTACAAACAAAAGGATATTTGCGTACACTACATAAAAATAACAACTACCTAGCTTTTTCTTTTGGTTTTGAGACAGTATCTCTACTATGTAGCTTAGGCTAGACTATGTGATTCCTCACCCCTTGCTCTGAGTGCTGGGATTACAAATGTGTTCCACCACATACACCTTGCTAATGTTTATACTACCTAATAATTCTTTTTTTTGTTTTGTTTGTTTGTTTGTTTGTTTGACAGGGTTTCTCTGTGTAGTCCTGGTTGTCCTAGAACTCACTCTGTAGACCAGGCTGGCCTCGAACTCAGAAATCTGCCTGCCTCTGCCTCCCAAGTGCTGGGATTACAGGCGTGCGCCACCATGCCCGGCTTTCTCTTTCTTTTTTTAAAACTTATTTTTATTTTAATTTATTTATGTCTTTACATCCCAAGTGCTGCGGCCCCTCCTGGCCTCCCTTCAAGATTCCTCCCCACATCCCCCCTTCCTAGTTGTTTGGAAGTCTGGGAAGACAGCTCAGTGGATAAGGTGCTTACTATATAAGACTGAGAACCGGAGTTAGAATCCCCAGCACCCACATAAAAGTTGAGTATGGTGCCTGGCACCTGTGATCCTAGTGCTACAGAGGTGCGGCAGGAGTCTGGAGGCTCACTGCCAGTCTCACAGATTCAGTCAGAGACTCTGACTCAAAATATAACGTAAAGAAAAATAGAAGACACTTGATGTTGACCTCTGACCTCTGTGTACATGTGTATACATGTGCATACCTATATGTATACACGGGTACATCAGACACACATACAGAATTATTTTTGGCATACCCCAACAACACAAGTATCAAACCTACTACTAAGAAAACCTGGCTGTTAGCCTATGAAACAGCGCGTCATCATACTCACAGCTTGAGGAAAAGGGAAGACAGTACTACAGAGACAGAGGAAGCGGCCATGGCTGCGGATCCCATCCAGGGTTGTAAAACCAAACCAATGGGCAGAAAAACTCCTGGAAATAAGTTTGCATTAGAGTAGGCAGTGCTAAATGAATCATCACCACACTTCCATCTGCACGAGTTATTTTGTCATGTCATCAGTGTTTTAGTCTCTTGTTTGTGTGTTACCATCCATTCCTCCACAGTAGAGTGCTGCCATAAATATTCTTGAGCATATTTCATGAACTCATGTTTAAGAGTTTCCCTAGGATGCATGGGGGTGGTGGGGGGACTGCTGTGTGCTGACAGCTGTAACTGGGATTCTTCTCTTCTCTAGTGGATTCCCCAGCCACGTGTAGCAGATGCGGCCACCCTGCACTGGGAAGGCCATGTTCTACTACACACACACACACACACACACACACACACACACACACACAAGCATGCGCTTATACTTTTCTGCCTTCTTTCCTTTCTTTCTCTCTTTTGTTTTTCCTTTTTTCTTTTTTGAGGCAGGGTCTCACTCTGGAGCCCTGTGCGGACTCAAACTCACAGAAAACTGTGTAAGTACTGCCTCCCAAGACTGAGATTATGAGGCATGCAGTATCATACTTGGGCCAACTTTTTTTTGTGTTAAATTAAAAATTTAAATCTGTCTGTGTGTGTATGCACCCATGTGCCAATCTAAGTTTTTCGAGGCAATGCCATACTATGTAGTCCTGAAATCCAGAACATGGTATACCAGGACAGACTTGAACTTGCTGCCATCCTCCTGCCTCTGCATCCCAAAAGCTCGGATTATAGGTGTGAGCCACCATGTCCAAACACACTGGGTTTCAGTAGACATTTTAATAGTTGCTCTTATGTGGATATAGATATGAACATTTAATTTTATAAGCTTACCTGGATTTTTCTATTTTTCTTACACTAATCATTACTTAAATGATTTAAAAAACTCTTTGGCTGCATGATTTAATCTTACTGGCCATTGCTTTGTAGGCATTCATGTGCCCCTGGACTAAACATCTCTGTACTTAGTTTATATTCCAAGCCAGAGAGAAGAAGGAGAAAGTTTTATTTTATTAGTTCCTCATTTTTATTAGTTCTCTGAGAATTTTCCCTGTCATTATTAATGTAGGAAAATCACAGATGATGGTGATGATTGTTATTGTTGTTGTTGTTGTTGTTGTTGTTATTATTATTATTATTATTATTACTGCACAAGTTAGTATCTGTTGCCCATATTCCTACAATCACTCTGCATCCTCATCTCCCAGTCTAAAAAGAATACCTGCTGACTACATAGAACATTACACGAAAAGTAGGAAATCTAGAACTATGTGATAAGAGCAAACTGAAGCAGAGTCAAAATAACTGGAAGGAAATTTAAAATGGTAACAGTGGTTGTATTTAAGTAGCAAAATTATGCTTTATGCATAATACCTTTAAGTAAAAATAAGTGAATAAGTAACTAAATTATATATACATATTTTATTGTTTTAATATTTATTTTTAATTTTAATTATATATGGGTGTCAGCACAGACTTTCTGTACCATTTTTTCAACACTTACTTAGGTGTGAAAAATTTCAAATTATAACACTAGAGGGACCTTTTTTTGGATTTTTTTTGTTGTTGTTGTTGAGACAGGGTTTCTCTGTGTAGCCTTGGCTGTCCTGGAACTCACTCTGTAGACCAGGCTGGCCTCGAACTCAGAAATCCGCCTGCCTCTGCCTCCCAAGTGCTGGGATTGAAGGCGTGTGCCACCACTGCCCAGCAAGGGGGACATTTTTAAAAGTATCAAGATGTTTATAAATTTTTAGGCTATAATAAAGCTTTGTTGACCATTACTGCTTTTAACAGTTCCACTTACCACACTAGCAGAGTATATGTAAAAACTAAGGTCAGAACTAAAACTAGTAAGCCTTTCCTTCCAATGTTATAAGTATCTAGTGACTTTAACCACAAAAAAATGTTAAGTCTTGCATACCAGCAGCGATGGGAATTCCAACCAGATTATAAATTAGAGCAAAGACAAAATTGATTCGAATCCTCTTGACTGTTTTCCTTGACAAGTCAATACTTGCCACAACATCCAGAAGGTCATTCTGAGAAGAGAGATGAGTGAGATTAGTGACATTCCAATTCATCAGGACCCAGAACCGTCTCTGCATGTCACTGTCCAACAGATTTACGTATGCTGTGTGACATACTGAGAATTGGGCACAAATTTAGGATACTGCTAAGCCTTAAGTCAAGGTTGGAAGATTTTTTTTTTGAAAGTTCTGAAAATATTTTCCTAGTTGTCAGTGAATATTGTTGCAGATAATTATATTATTGTTCAATCTTATCCTTCACATCAGAAGCTTGTTATTTTCATTTGTATTGGTGGCCTGAGAAAGTCAGGATGTAAGTAGAGAGACTATCCATCCATCTACTCCAAACTCTATGTCTTCATAGCTAGGAACGTGGAACTCTAGGCACAGTACGTTTACAGTATTACCACTAACCATGTCAGACAATCTGTCGCCCCTCACACCTCACACCACATGACCTACTCTTCTTAGGGTATATATAAGTACTGCCTGCTAACACACTGCACCATGGGAGCTCCAGGACTTACCCTTATCAAAACCACATCAGCTGCTTCAATGGCTACATCTGTGCCTGTGCCAATGGCAATTCCAACATTGGCCATTGCCAGAGCTGGAGAGTCATTGATTCCATCTCCTACCATTGCTACACGTTTTCCCTCCTCTTGAAGCTGCTTCACCTTAGCAACTTTGTGGGAAGGTAGAACTTCAGCAAACACCTTAGTGATGCCAACCTATGAGAAGAAAATCAACTCAATCCCTTTCAGGAAGTAGTATTGAGCACTGCAAATAATGCTGAGCTCAGAATAATTAGCCAATCATTTTAACCTGTCAAATACTTGCATTTTAAAAGACTAAAAATAATCCAGTGATAATGGAGAGAAAAAGCCTTCTTCTTTTTATTTTTTAAAATTATTTATTTTTATGTTATGTGCATTGGAGTTTTGGTTGCATGTATGTATGTGTGAGGGTGTAGGATCCCCTGGAATTAGAGTTACAGGGGGCTGTAAGCTGCTATGCGGGTGCTGGGAATTGAACCTGGGTCCTCTTAATGTGCTGCCAGTGCTTTTAACTGATGAGGCATCTTTCCAGCCCTGACATTCTTCCTTTTTATAAGACTAACTCATTTTTATCTTATGAATGGTTTGCTTGTGTGTTATATGCTAACACTGTATGTATGCCTTGTGCTTACAGAGGCCAGAAGTGGGTGCTGAAAGCCCAATAACTGGAAATAAAGATCGTTGTGAGCTACTGTATGTGTGTTGGGAACCAAACCTGGGTCCTCCACAAGAGCAGCTAGTTCTCTTAAGGGCGGGGATATCTCTCCAGCTAGTGAGCAATCTTCTGCACTGTTTGTATTAGACACAATGACACTGTCTTCAGGTGGACAGAATTTGTCAAAGTGTGCACACCATGTGCTCTGGAAAAAGGTCAATTTTTAATTATATTCTGGATAGATTCTTTTGTGTCCAAGTATGTCAAGGACATTTTTACTGCCCGTTTAAAAAATGAAAAATTCAAAACTACCTAAATGTCCACCACTAGGGAAATGGCAACATAAATTATCATCTATCTATACTATAGAATTCCATGCGGCAGTCTAGAAGGAATGGTATAATTTTATATGCTAAGATCAGGGGACTATTGAATATACATACATACATACATACATACATATCCTACTAAATAAACTATAAAATGATCCAATTAGTGCTGAAATAGCAGAACTCTATACTTGTATACAGGAGAACTCAACACGGAATGTGGAAAATGTTACAAAATCTTTACAGCTTTCATATTCTGACATAAGAGTACACTCATATGGTCCTTCTATAATTTACTAGAAAGGGGCCATCAAGATGGCTTAGTGGGTAAAGGTATTTACCATGAAGCCTGATGGCCTGAGGTTAGTCCCAGGAATCTATACAGTAAAGAAGAGAACTAACTCTCACAAGTTTGTCCTCTGATCTACACACACTGTGTGTCACATGCATGAACGCCCATACACACTACATACATACCTACTAGGAGAAAAGGCATTATAAGTTTTTTTTAATTGAAAAATACTAGAGGTAAACAAAGGGCTTAAGAAAAAAGGTATGTCAAAGAAAAGAGTCTCACTGGTGGCATCCAAAACAGATCAAAGAGGAAGCTGTATGCAGGGGCAGTGTTTACAGTAAACACTTTATGGGACGTTGAAGGCTTGGCAACACTGCTGAAAACTGTGTGTATCATTTCAAAAGAAGCATCAACAGAAACCAGTGTGCTGCAGTGTCACTCAAACATCTTACAAGCTAAGCAATAACCTTTTCACTTACATCAGTAACATCACACAAGGTCCTTCTACCATATCATGCTGAGTGTTTGTAAGCAGTTAGGAATATCTTTTTGATAATAATGCAAATAATACATAATGTGACAATCTTAGCACTTAAATGGAAGAAAAAATGATATATTTAGAATCCGATGTTAGCACATGTTCCTATCCTAATAACTAAGTAAACCAGATAATTACCTGAGAAGCAATAGAGCGAGCTGTTTTACTGTTGTCTCCAGTCATCAGAACTACTTCTAAACCCATAGATTTCAGAATGTGTACAGCCAGCTCTGCCTCGGGTTTCACAGTATCAGCAATAGCGATCAGGCCACACAGCTCATCTAATAGAGGAACAGCAGAAAAACTGTTGGCATACGGTGAGTGAAGAATAACAGAATAAATAAATAGAATACAATTTCAGAAAGAAATGAATTTTGTTAAGCTGCTGAGTGTTGGTTTAACTCCGAACACCTCATCTCAAACAAACTTTTTATCACATGTTCCATGATAAGCTCTCATATTTGGCTGTGGAAAAATCATAAAGGAGGTACATTTAATGAAGGTAAGTAAGAAAATGCAAAGATGTTACTGAACGTTAAAAAAAATACACTCTTAGGTATTAAACACGTTTTAGCTAATTTAAAAGCAAAGAGCATGAAAAACTAACAGGTGAACAGGAATAAAACTGGTATTTTATATTAGGGGGAACCTGCATGAGGACTCAAATTTAAATTTTGAAACTTTAATACTGGGCAGTAGGGTCAAGCCAGGAACACTGGGGCTTTCTTACTGTTAGCGGAGTTCCAGGTTCACTGAGAGACCCTGCCTTAAGGGACTAAGGTAGAAAGTGACAAGGCAAGACATCTCTACTGTTCTCTGGCTACTGTGTCTGTGCTTGCATGCGTGTGTCCACACACACACACACACACACACACACACATGCGCGCGCATACACGTACAATACAATGGTGCAAATTTTTTATTAGATATATTCTTTATTTACATTTCAAATGTTGTCCCCTTCCCTGGTTACCCCTCCCCGAAAGTCTCATAACCCATCTCCCCTCCCTCTGTTTCCCAATCAATCCCCTCCCACTTCCCTGTCCTGGCATTCCCCTACACTGCGGCATCGAGCTTTCCCAGGACCAAGGGCCTCTCCTCCCTTTGATGTCCAACAAGGCCATCCTCTGCTGCATATGTGTCTGGAGCCATGAAGCAAGATAGTCTTTGTTTTTTCTTGTACCTAAAATTAGGTCCCTACCTTCATACTTAGCAAGGATTACAAATGTTGAGTAAATATTATCAGAGTGGAAATTTACTCTATCAAATAGGAAACATGTAAACCTTTTATGTATGTTTATTGCACTATTATGGGAAAACTTCAAGAATACATGCTAGCCAGTAGGGGCGGCTCAGTGAGTTAGGGTGCTTGCCTAACAACCTAAGTTTGATCTTCAAGATCCATATGTTGAAAGGATGTTCACAAGTTGTCTTTTGACCTCCACCTACACACTGTGGAACATATGTGCTCTGATACATACAGGCAGACAGATACATACATACACACCATATACACCGCAAAGTACAAGTAAAAAGAGAATACATTTTCAACATGGGAATGGTTATACTGTATGAAGATTAAAATAATATTCTATAATTATGGGGTGTAGCCTTATTTGTAAAGTGCATGCCTAGAATATACTGTTCTGTGTTTTGTCTCTAGAGTTGCAGAAATAAATATCCAATACAATTATATAACAACAATGAAAAATATTTTTTTTGTTTTTGGAGACAGGGTTTCTCTGTGTAGCACTGGCTGTCCTGGAACTCACTCTGTAGACCAGGCTGGTCTCAAACTCAGAAATCCACCTGCCTCTGCCTCCCAAGTGCTGGGATTAAAGGCGTGCGCCACCACTGCCCGGCTCTTCAAGTAAAATAAACCGCAATAAATAGTATGTGTATAAGAAACCTTAGTTACCTTTTTTGTGTGGAACTACAGTTTGAACTCAGGACCTGGCTTTTTTCTTTTTTTTTTTTTTTTTTACTCCCTGCATGAGCTATGAAACCCGTGGTCTCAAGCATGCTAGGCAAGTAGTCTACCACTGAGCTATATCTCCAACAGGATTTTTAAAGGTCTTTTTTTTTTTTTTAGATTTAATTTGTATATTTATGTTGGTGTCTAGTCTGCATGTAAGTATGCACACAAACACCATAAGAGAGGGACAGTTCCTCTGGAGCTAGGATTCCAGGCAGCTCTGAACCATCTAACATGGGTTCTCTGAATCAAACTCTGATCCTCTTCAAGAAAGTGTGCTTGTTTAGTTGGCAGAGTGATCGCTTAGCATGTACGAGGCCATAGTGTCAGTCTCCAGGATCACATAAACCGGGTGCCAGCACACTTAGAATCCCAGCACTTGAAAGGTAGAGAGAAGCCGAGCGGTGGTGGCGCATGCCTTTAGTCCCAGCACTTGGGAGACAGAGGCAGGCGGATTTCTGAGTTCAAGGCCAGCCTGGTCTACAGAGTGAGTTCCAGGACAGCCAGGGCTACACAGAGAAACCCTGTCTCAAAAAACCGAAAAAAGAAAAAAGGTAGAGAGAAGAGGTTCAGATCAAGGTCTTTCTTGGCCTACAAATGCATGCACCTGCACCCACACGCATGTTAACACACCCAAACATATACATGTACACCACATATACACAAATGCAGGAAAGTAAAAATAGCAGTCCTATAAATGTATAAAAGATATATACCAATAAACCAGCAATAGAATGCATGATATTAAAACTTATGCTATATTAGAATGGTGAGATTATGAATGCTATTTTACTCTTATTATTTAACTGCTGCCATTTAATCTTGTTTAAATCCATGATTAACTTTCAAGCAAGGGAAGAAAAGAAGAAAGGTGAAAAATGCAAGAAAACTATTTTGAGACACAGTCTCAACATGTAGCTTTGGCTGTTCTAGGACTTGCTATGTAGACCAGGCTAGCCGTGAACTAACAGAATTCTGCCTAACTCTGCTTCCCAGTGCTGAGATTAAAAGATGTGCATCAGCCGGGCGGTGGTGGCGCACGCCTGGAATCCCAGCACTTGGGAGGCAGAGGCATGCGGATTTCTGAGTTCGAGGCCAGCCTGGTCTACAGAGTGAGTTCCAGGACAGCCAGGGCTACTACACTCCTACACAGAGAAACCCTGTCTCAAAAAACAAAAACAAAAACAAAAACAAAACAAAACAAAACAACAAAAGGATGTGCATCACTGTGTCTGGCTGCAAGGTGTTTGTTTTTTAAATCATATTTCTTCCTTCTTTTTTCTCCTTTCTTTCACCTTTTTTAAAAAAAGATTTATTTATTTTATGTATGTGAGTACACTGTCACTGTTTTGAGACACACTTCAGAAGTGTGAATTGGATCCCATCACAGATGGTTGTGAGCCACCCTGTGGTTGCTGGGAATTGAACTCAGGACCTCTGGAAGAGCAGACAGTGCTCTTAACCACTGAGCCATCTCTCCAGCCCCCATGCAAGATAAGATTTTAAAGGTTTTTTCCCCCCTTTTGTGGTGCTGGGAATTAAACTTAGAGTCAAACCTAAGGTTGTTTTGCCTTTTTTTTTCCAATTTAATGTTTTGCTTTTGTCTTATCTTTTTTAGACAGGGTCTCTCATGTAGCAGAGGTTAGCTCTGAACTCACTATAAAGCCTAGCCTTCAACTACTGGTCCTCCTGCTTCCATCTCCTAAATGCTAGGATTACAGGTCTGTACCACTAGGCCTGGCTGCCTTGGTTTGTGAGACAGTCTTCCTCTGTAGCCCTTAAAGTCACTGTCTGCCTATCTCAGGCTCCCGTGTGCATGTGCCATAACAGCTGATGAGAAAACCCTTAATTAGTAACAATTGTCGTTTGTAATACTTGAATTTCAAATACAAGCCTGTTTGAAATAGTATAAGTGACTAATAGTGTAAGTCTCATAGACACATAAAACAATGACTGAGATCACAGTTGTTGTCAGTGTATTTCAGAGAAACTTTACCATCAATTGCCACCAATACAGCAGTCCGACCTCTTCTTTCATGTTCAATCATTGATTCGTCTACATCATTACTTATGACAAGACCGTTTCTAATCATCCATTCCCGGTTACCAATGAGGACTTTATACTGCTGAGTATTAACAGCATCTAGAAGCACAGAAATAGCATTCAGTAAGCTTATTTAACCTTTAAATCATCTCATGAGGCAAGTTCTTCCTGCTTAACTTTGCAGCTACAGAGCATTTTTGGTAGAATATAACCTATAACAGTGATTTTCAAGTTTTCCAGAAATACATCCTGCTCTTCCATACCTCTGAGCCCATGTTGCTATGGACACTCAATGTCCTTAACCTTTCTTTCCAAACAACAAATTCCACCATACTGTTGACATGCCAGTTCAAAGGCCAAGAATATAGCTCAGTAGCATGAGTGAGGCTCTAGATTCAATCTCTAGACCGGGGGTGGGGGTGGGGGTGGGGGGTGAGGGGTGTGTGATTGGGGGAGGGGTAAGAATGTTATTAGCTCAGAGGGTCCCTTCTTACTGAGGCTTTCTCTTTGACCCTCCACCAAGATTCAAATACTTATTGTGAATCAGAAGCTGAAAGTCTGTAGCTGCATATAAATATGCAACTGTGTTGATGTCTCATTTTAAACTTGTAACCACTAATTTTTGTTTGTATGTCTGGTTTTGGTTTGTCAAGACAGAGTTTCTCTGTGTAGCCCCAGCTGTCCTGGAACTCACCCTGTAGACCAGGCTGGTCTTGAACTAAGAGATCCACCGGTCTCTATCTCCTGAGTCCTGGGATTAAAGGCGTGCGCCACACTAATTTTAAGTGAGCTCTCACCTCTGCTGAACAGATGCTTGACTGCGTGTCTCTAGCGCACTCCATCTAGTTCTTCAGGATGACTATTTGAAACCGCCTCTCCTTTTAAACCCCTAACTGTTCCTCCCCTATTCTCACCCAAGATGCAACTGCTCCTGCTATCTTAAGATAAATGTTTCATGGCTAAATTGCCCCAGCTCCTGCCTCCTAGGTGAACACAACTTGTTTTTCCCTGTTATAAACAGAGCCTGAGCCTGCCGAAGGCCAGTCTCTCTACCTGTGTGCTAGGTTACCCTCCTTTGCCTACTCTCTTCTCTCCCTCCCAAATAATCACTTTTCTAACATCTCTTCTGCATATTGTTCTATCTTTAAAAACAGAAGAACTCTCTCATGCTCACTGCTCTAGCTGTCAAAAGCATTTCTCCAAAAAAGGAATACCCTCAAAACAAAAAACCCCTCAAAAAACAAAACAAATCAACAAAAAACAAAATACCACAGGCTGCTGCCAATGTTATTTGGTGCTCTCTACGTGTAAGGACCTACTGCTGAAGCCAATACTTATAGCACAGAACATGGAAAAGTCAAGCTGGTGCCTGCCTATCTAGAAGCTTCACTCCTACTGCCTAGAGCTCAGCGTACTGAAAGGTACTCCACATTCCTGTATTCCACTAGAGGAGAAAGGCAACCAACCATCAGTATCGCCACTCAACTGCAAACCCTGCAACCTACGATGACCTGCTTGCCAGACATACTGGTACAATAGCAGCACACATGCTATGAGAGTGACTTAAGCACATTTTAATCAGATTTAAGGCCTAGTCCATGAAATGGAACCCATACCCAATACTACTAAAGTGACCAAGACCCCGAGACTAGAAAGATCATGGGTCTAGGCTAAAACCTAATACTATTATTTTGTTAAAGGAACATAGGGAAAAAATGACTCCTAATAATATACTGATACCCATAGACCAGCACCTCACTCAACCCACATCAGAGAAGCTTCTTCATGAAGAAGGTGGAAATTAACATAGAGATCCACAAGTGGACAATATGCAGATTGTGGATCTCCCCATGAGACTCTGGGATCCTTCCTTGCTGGCGGGACTGCAAACTTGTATAACCACTTTGGAAATCAGTCTGGCGGTTCCTCAGAAAACTGGACCTGAGGACCCTGTTATACCACTCCTGGGCATATACCCAGAGGAATCCCATGCATGCAATAAAGACACATGCTCCACTATGTTCATAGCAGCCCTATTTATAATAGCCAGAAGCTGGAAAGAACCCAGATGTCCCTCAATGGAGGAGTGGATACAGAAAAGGTGGTATATATACACAATGGAGTACTACTCCGCAATTAAAAACAGTGACATCCTGAAAATAGCAGGCAAATGGGTGGAACTAGGAAAATATCATCCTGAGGTAACTCAGACTCAGAAAGTCAGGCATGGTATGTGTTCAGTTATACGTGGATATTAGCTGTTAAGTAATGATAATTAACCTACAATTCCCAGACCCCAGGGAGGTTAGGTGAAGAGGAAGGGTTGAAGGTGGATGCATGGATCTCCCTGGGAAGGGAAAATAGAACGGATTTTGTGGGTAGACAGGGCAGGTGGGGATGGAAATGGGAGAGAGCAGGTGGTAGTGGGAGATGGGATGGAACTGAGGAGCAGTTGGGGGCAGTGTGGAAACTTAGTGCAGTGAAAATTTCCTGGAATCTATGAGGGTGATCCCAGGGAGGACTCCTAAGCAATGGGGAATACAGAGTCTGAAAGGGCCATCTCTAATAGCCAGGCAAGGCTTCCAGTGGTGGGACTTAGTTATATTTGGTTGAGTAGTTAGCCAAGAAAGTCCTGTGGAAATGTCCAAACAAGCTAGCCTGATACTAGGACAGAGGTTTGCTCTCTGAAAATGGACAGCAGGGCCCCACTGCCAAGGACTACATCTGCACAGCTCATTGAATATGAAAAGGTTAAGCTGGTGCCTGCATGGAACCTTCACCCCTATATTCTAGTCTCTTGGGTATGGGAAGGTGCTCTACAGGCTAGTCAAAGAAAAATGTGGACACAAACCCAGTCACAAACCTTTTGATATACATTCTGTCCTGCCTCCATAATATGGTAGTGCAATGGTGGTGTAGAAATTGAGGGAGTAGCCAACTAATGTCTGATTTAGCTTGGGGCCCATGCCATGAGACACAGTCCATTTCTGACATTGGCTGGGTCAGGATCCAGAGACTGGATAGCCCAGGGACACAGGGTGGAACCAAACATGACTGGTTAAACAATCAATGAAATTATTCTCAATGATTTCTTCTACACTCATAGATTGGTGCCTTGTCCAGTCATCACAGGAGAGGCTTCCCCTGGCAGCCGATGGGAATCGATGCAGAGACCCACAGTCAAGCATTCATTATGCAGAGTGTCTAAAGTAGAGGTCTCCATTGGGTCCCTCCCCTCAGAATTTGGGAAATCCCACAGAAGAGGGAGTGGAAATATTGTAGGACCCAGAGGGGGATGGAGGACACCAGGAAAACTTGGTCCACTGAATCAACTAAGCAGGATGCATATGGGGTTCAGACACGGAAGCAGCAAGCACGGGGTCTGGGTGGGTCTGCACCAGGTCCTTTGCACACGTTAGGACTGTTAGCTTGGTGTTTTGTGACACTGCTAACTGTGGGAGCAGATGTGTCTCAGATTCTTTTGCCTGTTCTTGGGACTCCTTTCCTCCTGCTAGGATGCCTTGTCTAGCTTCGGTGTGAGAGCTTTTGCTTGGTCTTACTCTATTTTGCTCTGTCATGCCTGAATGTTGTCTCTTGCTATTTTCTGATGGGAGATGGAGGGTACGTGGATCTGGGGAAAAAGGAGGTGGGTGGGTGGGAGAGCTGAAGGGAGGAGTACCTGTGGTCAGGATGCAGTGTAAGAGAGAAGAATGCATTTCCAATTAAAAAAGAAAAGAAAAGAATAAAAAAGAAAAAGCTAAAAGAGAAATCTACAAACTACTACAAAGAAATCAACTTACTTGAGAGATGAGCATCAATGATCATAGAAGGTGAAGTTGATGACTGTTCATTAAGTGCATCAATTTGAACCAGGGATGCGTTTTTAATGTTATTTTCTTCTACCTTCAGGTTACTCTTATGTAGCAAACCTTCAATATTGGTGACTTTACAGCTAATCCCACAGCCTGGTACAACCTGGAAATCTGTACAGGTACCCAGGGTTTCGGTGTCCAGCTCCTAACAAACAGAAACACAGCACACTAAACAAACAAACAAATGGTGTAGTACTTTTAATTAGCAAAACAGTATTAGAAGAATGAAAGAAGACAGGCACTCAAAATTTTGGGTGCAGGTACAAACTGATAAAACCATTTGTATAAATGGTAGTAATAGCCATGAAAAAATGAAACTGTGAGCATCCTTTGATCTAACAATTGCACTGATAGATGTTTAACATAAAGACAGACTTGGAGAAACTATCAAGAATGTTCTGCGTGCACGGAAAACAAAACACTACTCACAGAACTGAATACAAAACAATGGGGTAGGCTTGAATTTCCTGATAGGGAAAATTCAGCTAATAAAATAAAAAGCAAGTCACTGTATGGTTTTCTATGTAAAGTTTTGAATACTAAATGCGGGTGGGCATGATGCAGGTGCATACACCTGGAACCCTGGCTCTTAAAAGACGGAAACCGAGCCGGGCGTGGTGGCGCACACCTGTAATCCCAGCACTTGGGAGGCAGAGGCAGGTGGATTTCTGAGTTCGAGGCCAGCCTGGTCTACAGAGTGAGTTCCAGGACAGCCAGGACTACACAGAGAAACCCTGTCTCGAAAAAAACAAACAAACAAAAAAAAAAAAAGATGGAAACCTGCAGGAGTCCTGGAAGCTCAGGTTTAGCTGCCTATTAGGCAAGTTCCAGACCAGCCCCAGCTATGTAATGAGACTCTGTCTCAAAAGCAACCAAAAAAGTATCATAAGCTAGGTGCAATGACACATGTCTATAGGCCCAGCCATGTGGAAACTGAGGTAGAAACAGCACTTATGCCCAAGAACTTAGCATCAGCCTGGACAACACAGGAAGCTCAGAAATGTAACTTCATCTTCAAGGTATCCAACACCCATTTCAGGTGCGCGCACACACACACACACACACACACACACACACACACAGAAACACGTTAATAACTAAATCTTCACATAATTAAACAAATAACATTAACATACATTTGTGAACATACCAGAAATTGTTATTAAACTTTATAAATTTTGAAAAAATCAATAAATGTGTCCCAACCATCGGGCAAGAACTCAGTTTTTTTTTTTTTTTTTTTTTTTTTTTTGAGACAGGGTTTCTCTGTGTAGTCCTGGCTGTCCTGGAACTCACTCTGTAGACCAGGCTGGCCTTGAACTCAGAAATCCGCCTGCCTCTGCCTCCCAAGTGCTGGGATTACAGGCGTGCGCCACCACGCCCGGCTCAAGAACTCAGTTTTAAAAATTAATTGGCGATTCCTGAATGGAAAACACATACTGGCCCTTTAAGATTAGGAAACAGAGAGAATGTTTTTTTTTTTTCCACTGAGAGTTTAAGCCACAGATACCAATTATTAAATTTTGGACTGAGGAATTATATTGGGGGAAAGAAGTGAGGGTTCCATTTTTATGACCTAAATTATGCTATCAATATTACTTCTATTTTAATGTTTTATGTAAAACGGGTTACTGTGTGATAAGATCAGAATTAAGTTCTTTTTATGTTTACAGTTGTCTATATGAACAAAACAGTACACAATTTTGAGACAAGGTCATATACAGTCTAGGCCGGGATCAAGTTCACTATGTAATGAAGATGATCATGAAATTTTTTATTTGTTTTTTTTTTGGAGACAGGGTTTCTCTGTGTAGTCCTGGCTGTCCTGGAACTCACTCTGTAGACCAGGCTGCCCTCAAACTTTGAGATCTGCCTGCCTCTGCCTCCCGAGTGCTGGGCTTAAACATGCTCACTTTATTGGTGCCAGGGATGAAAACCTGGGCCTCAAGCATCTAGGCAAGCATTCTACCAATTGAGCTACATTCCCAGCCCCAACCCATTCAATTAAAAAAGAAAATACAATTCTCTTTAGCCTCATACTATTTATATACATAAAATATAGTCAACGGCCAGCCCAGACTAGGTCTGTACTAGTCTTACATGAGATGATAACATAAATATGAAAGATAAAATTGTACCTGCTTGCAATATTTGGTTACAGCTGCTCCTAGAGGATGTTCGCTGTTACTTTCTGCAGTCCCCACAATGGCCAGGAGCTTACTGCGTGGTATCTTGTTACTCTCCACGAGAACCTTTACTTGATTCACCACTGGGGTTCCATGGGTAATGGTTCCAGTCTTATCAAACACCACTACCTTTACCTAGAGAAAAGTTAAAAAACATAATGCACACAGGAGACATCATCTCTCCAGAAATAAGAAATAGTTTTTTGTTTTTTTTTTAACAGACTGCTATTTCATTTCTTAACAAACT
This sequence comes from Apodemus agrarius, assembly GCA_964023405.1. NCBI lineage: Eukaryota > Metazoa > Chordata > Mammalia > Rodentia > Muridae > Apodemus > Apodemus agrarius. The sequence continues at coordinate 68,557,588 of OZ030010.1, read as the reverse complement.
GGCCTTTGGCTTCACAACTGATCATCTCTGGATGAGCAAAAGGCATATTAAAAATACTCTTGTAACAACTAATTTCCTTACCCCACAGTTGAGTTTTAATCCTGTTAAATGTTTGCAAATCTGTATTAAACAGCTACAGCTGTTAATTATGGGTTGGCTGGTAACAGGTAATTAAGAGATGTCACTGGCATCTCTAGGGGAAACACAAATGTTTTTCAATACTAATGAATTAGAGATCTATTGGAGAAATCAGGGTGGCGAGCAGATGACTGTAAGAGAAAATGTAAATATTAGGTTGTCAGGAATGCCAGCTGGGTTGCTCGACTTGGCTAGGTCTTGGCTACGAACTCAGGCTGTTAAGAGGAAGCTCGGAGCAGCAGTTCGAGAAAATCAGTGCACATAGGAGGAGGGAAAAATCTGAAGTTAGAGACCATGTTCACCTAACTATGAACTCAGAATGAGAACCCTTAAGACTGACCAGCCCTGTGAACTGATATAAAAATCATAGGAATAATACTCAAAGCATCATCTGGACAAGAGAAAAACTGCCGTAATGGATATCATGGAGACAAGGGAGGAAAGCAGAACAGGGAATTACAGACCAGATAACAGCATTATGTCAATATTAATTTCTTGATTTGGATAAATGTACTGTGGTCACATAAGGGAGTATCCTTGGTCTTAGGATAGGTGCCCAATAGCTGCAGAAAAGGGAGTACTTTTTTAGGTTTGAATTTATGCCATTTTTTCCCTATAAACACTAGTTACCCTGGGGACTCAGTGCTTACAAGTGTTTTGTATTCTTGCAGAGAACCCCAGTTCAGTTCCTAGCGCCAGTATTGGGCAGGTCACAACGACCTATAACTCTAGCTCTAGGGGATCTGACACACCCTTCTGGCCTCCACAGGACCCCATAAACATGTGAATATACACATGAAGGTGCACACACATGAGTAAGAATCAAAACTAACCTTTAAAAAATTCCTTAGGGCTGGAGGGATGGCTCAGTGGTTAAGAACACTGGCTGCTCCTCCAGAGGACCAGGGTTTGGTTCCCAGCACCCATGTGGCAGCTCACAACTGTTGATTACTCCAGTCCCAAGGGGCTTCAACACCAGCTTCTGGCCTCTGTATGCATGTGGTACATGGACATACATGCAGCCAATACACTCATACACATTTAAAAACTTCTAGCCCATACATATTTGCTAGCTATTCAAGATTTGTTCTAGGCTGTGTACTATGTATCCTCCATGCACCATATATATTTTATATCCTCATAATGAGAATGTATTATTGGGAGCGTGGCTTTGATTGAAGTAGCCTTAATTGAGGCTGAAGCCACAGTGCAAACTGCCAGCTGGTGGCAGCAAATGTGGAGTCAGATACACACATGTCGGAAGCACGGGAGGCCCTGGCAACTCTTCCCAGGCAAGTGCTGGAGATGTGTGGAATTGGAGATGGGCTGGAACTACAGTGGCTCTCCATTCAGGGACTGCTCTGAGGGAACGGCTGAGGGAGTAGTAGTAGAGTGCTTAAGTAACCAAGGCAAATCTGAAGAAGACCCAACATCACAGCTTTCCTACCTCAACCCTCAGGGTAGCCCCAGAAGAGGCTCAACCTAAGAACCACAGGCAAAAGACTATGACCCCCATTATCAAACTGCATGTTTGATAGTGCAACTTTGAGTCCTGAGGTCTCTTACCTTATGAGCCATCTCCAGTGGCTCCCCACCTTTGATAAGTATGCCATTCTGAGCACCTACTCCTGTGCCCACCATCACAGCAGTTGGAGTGGCTAGTCCCAGTGAACAGGGACATGCAATGCAAAGAACCGTGATAGAGGCTTGGAAAGCAAAGCGGATAATGGCTTCTGTTTCGGAGATGCTTCTACTGTAGCCCTTTAGCAGAAACACACACACTTCGGTTATTCATTTATAGGCAGAGTTGTTCAAAACAAAAGAAACACTGCTCAATCCTGTTTAAATAAAACCTGGGTCAAAGTCACATAGCATACCTGGCTACTTACATATATTTTAGTTACTAATTATAAACATTTTTTCACTTATAAACATGAAAAAGTGGAGGCAGAATTGGTTAATAAGTCCTATTTATGATTTCAGTTACTAACTATGAAGAAAAAGAACACAGAACTCCATAATTTCTCTATTGTCTAGAAGAACTATTAGCAACTTTCAAGAATAACATGCAACATAATTCTCAATAAGCTTATGCTTGAATGAATTCTGATTCTCTGATAATAAGGCCATAGACTGGACGTCCATACAAAAATTTAAAGACATTAACTTAAATATTCACTTTAGAGAACAAAGGTTAGAGCCAGCAAGATAGCTCAGCAGGCAAAAGTGCTTGCTGTGCAACCTCACAACCTCGGTCCAATTCCATGAGATCGCAGTGGAAACAAAACAAACTCTTGGAAGTTGTCTTCTGTCCTCCACACATGCGCAATGGTGCACATGTTCCAGCATTCACATATATACATTATACACACACACACACACACACACACACACACACACAGTTAATGAAATAAAGATAAAAAACTTAAAGGAGGCTAATGAGACTCACTGCTCAGTGGCTGGGAGAACTTACAACTCTTATAGAAAACCCAAGCTCAGTCGTTAGAACCCACGTCTGGAAACTTACACCTGCCTCTAACTACAGCTTCAAGGGATCTGAGGCACTCGTCCAGTCTATTTCCACACACAGATACATACACTTATATATAAAAATAATTCTTTAAAATATTTTAAAAGATGAAGTTAGAAGGGAATTTCATAAATATCTAGGCATAGACTTTTATATAGGTCATATATGCATGTTTTCACATATGTTGTGTGCTCTCACCTCTGTGAATTTAAATCTTTTAACTTAGCCATTAGTATCCCTACATCTCCCCTTACAAAAACAGAAGCCGAGTTAAAGTTTATATATCTAAACTGAGGGATTACTGGGTCTACAGCCGCCAAAATGAAGTTCAATCCCTTTGTGACTTCTAACCAAATCAAGAACAGCCAACAGTATTTCAATGCACCTTCCCACACTTGAAGGAAGATTATGTTTTCCCCTCTTTTCAAAGAGTTGAGGCAAAAAAAAAAGAAGAAATATAGTATTCCAACTATGCCCATTAAAAAAGATGGTATAGTTTGTACTCTGAGGATACTACAGAGCCCAGCAGATTGGCAAAGTGGTCCAACTGTAAAGGAAGAAATATGTCATCTACACTGAATGAATGCACCAAGAAAAAACTAATAGCACAACTGTCCATCCATGTGGCTGTACACCTCAGCAAACTAGTTATTGCTAGGCTAAAGCTAGACAGAGACTGCAAAAACATAGCCTGGAAAGGAAAGCCAACTCTCAACAAGTATGAAGGGAAAGAAGAAGAAACAATTGAGAAATTACAGTAGAGGAATCTCATGGACACTTTCATTAAAGACTGTTTAATTAAAATAATAAAGTGAGGGACATCACAGATGTACTTTACTACATTACAAAGCCATATTTAGAAAGCATCAGAGACTTTGGTAAGTAGGCACTAATACTCTAGGTTTATAAACATTAATTATAAGGTATTCTTTGGGGGCTGAAGAAATGGCTGAACAGTTAAGAGTGCTGGCTGTTCTTCCCAAGGCCCCAGCACCTGCATATAGAAGTAGATTCCCAGCACACATGATGGCGCACAGCCATCTGCAACTACAGTTCCAGAGAATCCAATACCCTCTTCTGGCCTCCACAGGGAATAGTCACACACTGTGCACAGACATACACACAGACAAAATAATAAATAAATAAATAAATAGATGGATGGATGGATTGGTTGATTAAAATGTATTCTTTAATACAGTCTCTTAGCCAGATGTGATGATATCCTAATACTTGAGAGGTAGAGGCAGGAGAACCAGGAGTTTAAGGTTATCCCTGGCAACATAAGAAGTTCAAGGCCACGAGACTCTGACATATACACACACAAATGTATGTTATCTTATTCAGTCTTCAAAACAAGTTATATAAAAATGAGCATTATTCAAATGCTACTACAAGCTAGGCACATTGACCTACACCTTTAGTTCCAGCACTCAGGATACAGAGACAGGCAGAAGCTTGTCAAAGCTACACTGGCCTACAAAGAGAAGTCTAGGTCAGTCAAGGGCTATGGTGAGAGTCTCTCTCAAAAAACTAAAAAAAAAAAAAAATAAATGTAAATGGCATACCATTCTAACACTGAAATACATTCTGTCCTAGCTGAACAGCACACTAATGCTGTTCATAGTATCTGCCATTAGCAACCCACTAGCTTTCTCCTGGCTATTGAATAGCACTGAAATATTGACGCGCTCGCATATAACCACTGTTTATATTAAACTGTGTTCCCACAATGTGAAAGTGTAATGGTGACAATTTAGATGTGACAGAGAGATGCTGTCTTTGCTTCTTATAAATGAAAGGATGAAATTTCTTGACTATAAGAAATCATGTGCTAAGCTTACTAAGATCTATAAATCTTCTATTCTTAACGATATAAAAAAACAAAACAGAAAGTTGTGTTGGTTTTGCTGTTATACTTCAAAACTGCACAGGTTATAAGCACAGTGCATGACAGAGCTTAGTTAAGACAGCAAAGGCAATCAATCTGTGGACAAGTGCCTGTATCGGGGCCAAAGATGGAGAATATAATGTTAGGTGCTATGGTGGTTTGAACAGGTATGGCCCCCATAGACTCATATGCTTGAATACCTGGCCCATAGCGAGTGGCACCACAAAGAGGCATGGCCTTATTGGAGGAAGTGTGCCACTGTGGAGATGGACTTTAAGGTCTTATGTATGTGCTCAAGGTATGCCCAATGTGGAGGACAGTCTCCTTCTGCTGTCTGTGGATCAAGATAGAACTCCCAGCTCCTCTAACACCATGTCTGCCTGCATGCTCTCATGCTTCTCACCATGATAATAATGCACTAAAGCTCTGAAAACTGTAAATCACCCCCAATTAAATGTTTGCCTTTATGAGAGTTGCCATGGCTAGTGTCTCTTCACAGCAGCCATAACTAAGACAGGTGCTCTCTCTGGTTCTGACATGCACTGGGACTGCGAAACTATATTTCCAAAGCAGGACATAGGTACTGATACTTGGAATTTCTTCTTTTTACTTTTGTCTTTATTCCCTTTCTCATCTTCATTTCATTTTTCCCTTTTCTTCCCTTCTTCCCTCCCTCCTTCTTTTTGATACTGAGGATAAACTCAGAGATAACAAATGCTGGGTAGCATTCTACCACTAAGCTACACTCTTAACCAATACTGCTCATTTCCAAAGTTTATTTGTTTTAGACTAGGTTTCATTGTTCATCCCTAACTGGCCTGGCAGTCACAGAGGTTGACCCCAAACTCACAGGGATCTGCTTGACTTTGCCTCCTGAGTGGTAGGATTAAACTTGTGAATCATTGCATCTGGATCACAATCATTTAGGGCTTTTTTTTTTGGGGGGGGGTGTTGGTGTGTGAATATAAGTGCAGGCATTCTCAGAAGCCAGAGGCATCCAATCCTGCTGTCGCTGAAGTTACAGATGTGTGCTACTGACCCAATGTGAGTGCTGGGAATGCAACTCAGACCTTGGGCATAAGTAGTGCATACTGTCAACCACTGAACCATTTCTCCAGCTCTTCAGAATGATCTTGACTTAATGACCTCTACAAAAGTTTCACAAAGCATTTTGCACATAGTCAAAAGTTATTAGGAGTCACTTACGGGAAAGTAGGTTTCCACAATTTCAAAATTTTGAAATCCAATTATAATCCACACCAAGAGGGTAACAATGGAAACCAAGACGATAAAAGGAACAAAGTAGCCACTGAGTTTGTCTGCAAACTGTTGGATAGGAGCCTAGAATTTAGAATAAAGATGATGACGATGAGTGTCTTTAAGTTTTTTCTCCAATACTGAATACAGAATGTATTTGGTAGTTAGCACAGACAGAGATATCTCAACAAACTACACGAATGCAACTAGAATCAATCAAAGGAACATGCACAAGATTCATCCTAGGAGGGTTTAATAAGAACACCCTCTGCTTTTCCTGGGCTACCTTTGATGTTTGTGCCTCCTCTACAAGTTTGACGATTTGAGAAAGGGTTGTATCTGCTCCCACATGTGTCGCTCTGATGAGGAGAGATCCATTCTGGTTAATGGAGCCTGCAATCACCGTGCTGCCAGGCTTCTTAGCCACGGGCATTGCCTCCCCTGAAGAAATGGAGAAGAAAAAGACATTTAGTCATTCACTGTCAACAAATACCTGAAAGGACATTCTTCTTGAACTAGGATCTGGACACTTGCAAAGGTCAAGTTGCCCTCCCTTTTTCCTTTTTTTTTTTTTCCTCACCCAGAAAACCCAGGGCTCTACAGCCTGGAAGAGCTTCCCACAGAGGAAACTACAGGCAGTCTCTAAAGAACTCGTATTCTTTGTTCACGATTTACATATTTACTGATTCTCCTTTAGTGTCTACTTTTTATTATCACTTTTAATTCATTTCCCTTTCATGTCATGATCCTCTTATGGAGCATACCTGTGATGAGGGACTCGTCTACCATAGAATGTCCTTCAATAACACGGCCATCCACTGGAAATTTGCCTCCTGGAACGACCTTAATGATATCTCCACGTTGTACAAGTTCCACATCCACTTGTTCTTCACTGCACATGAGTTAACATAAAAAGCATCATGTCATCTGCTTATTCTACCCTTCACACACATGATTTGGAGACCATCTCAAACTTACGGCTCTGTAATTACTACGAACAGAACCTGGATCCAACATGTATGCTAGCAACAACTACATTAATTTTGCTCACTGGTGGTAATGAACAAATTCTTGGCACAAAGCAAGCACTCTAAATATTTATTCAATAATCACTGAATAAGTTAAAGCTTCAAAAAATAGTATCACAGTCAGGCATGATAGCATATACCAGTAATCTTAATCCTTGGGAAGTAGAGGCAGAAGGATTATGAGTTCAACTTCAGCCTGATTGCATGACACCCTAACTAGCTATACATAGCCAATGTCAGGTATTTTATATTTCTTTTAAATTAAAATAGTTCCTTCATTCTTTCCTTTCTTACTTCTTTCTTTAGTCAAAGGAGTGATCACTAAAGGGAAAAATAAGTAAGCATTCAGTGGCCAAGCACTGGTCTGACATACTTAAGGGCTTTAAATGGTTTCCTAATGGAAAAATCCTGGAGACAGAGCCCCACAGCAAGACCTTGTATCAAAAGATGGGTAAGGTGAGAGGCTGGCCCAGGTTATTCTCCAATCCATGATCCCCCTGCTTCAGCTTCCAGAGTGTTCGGATTACAGGTATGTACCACACCATACATGGCTTGAATATTTCCTTTTTGGGGGTTTGGTCTCATGACAGGGTTTCTTTGTGTTGGCTATCACTCTGTATAGACCAAACTGGCCTTAAACTCACTCACAGAGATCCACCTGTCTCTGTTTTCTATGAGCTGGGATTTAAGGCATAAGCCACCACCTTCCAGCTGAATACAGCCTTCTATAAAGAAATCCTGTAGAAAATGTACCACAGAAACTATATGCCTAGGATTTACTTCCTACTGCAACAGCAGAAAGGAAGATGAAACAGACAGATGAAATAAAGGATGGGGATAATTGTTAAATCTGAGTCAGATTATATGGCATTATGACATTCCTTACTTCTAGATACATCTCAAAATATGTCAATAAAAAAGGGCCAGCAAGCTGGCTCAGCACATAAGAGCGCTTGCTGCTCAACCGAACAACCTGAGTGCCATCAGTAGGGACCTGAACACATGTGCCATTATAGATATGTACCCACCACAATAAAATGAATAATAGAATGTTTAAAACAAAGTCAAATGAAGATAAATACCTCAGGAGGAGATTTTCAGAGTTAAGAGTTACAATAGTTGCTTCAGTCGCTTGTAATGAAATTAGCTTTGCAAGAGCCTCGGAGGTTTTGCCCTATAAATTACAACACAATAACAATGCTGAAGAAAGAAAGTGTTTAAACCTGAAGATAAAATCGTTTAACATTTGCTCAAACATTAGCTTAAGAAAAACATTTGATCAGAAAAATTTACATTGGAATACCAATAATATAACTTTTAAAAGAATTTTAAAAGTACTGGGTATAATTTATAAAGAAATACGATTTAATAGAAAATATCAGGAATCTCATGCACACATGAACAAAGTATTTGAATATATAGATCATTCAAGAGAGATTATAAATACTCCATGTATAAATAGTTTTTCCTGACTACTAATAGAAGAAACTCACTCTAGAGCCCCTTTACAATTCTAGTTAACATCTGCTAACTTAGCAAGGATTTAGAGAAGATGCAATGGTGAGGATGTTGTAATAAAACCTACTTTCCTGACAGACCCTAACTGGCAAAATTTCCCACAGCTAATAGCATGAGACCATGGAAAGATTATGCCCTTTAAGACAACAATCATAAGTCAGATCCTTTGTAATTACTCCTAAGGGACTCAGCTCAGGGGGAATGAATGTTAGGCATGATTATGTTCAGTGTAGTATTGTCTAAAACAAAAAAAAATGGGAAAAAACAATTAAGAAAGCTAGAATGGTTTAGTAAAAATGAGAACACACTGACTTGACAGAACTAGCAAGTGATTGTCTAGACTGTAGTTAGGGAAAAACTGTACAATGCTTAAGGTACTGAGATGCATATAGATTATGCTTTTAACTCAGTTAAACATTAAAGTTACATGGCACAGGATTAGAAACTGACCTTCATCACAGTATGGAAGCTTGAATGAACTCTAACACCACTGTTTTAAGCCACATGGCTAAATCAATTCTCAAATAACAATATGAGATCCCACAAAGTACCATGGGTATACTCTAACTAACCCTGGCTGTAATATAAACTTGATAAGTTTACTGAAGATAGTGCTAGAACTAAAATGGTTAACTATATAACTCAATGCACATTTCTAGTAATGATCTAGAAAATATTAAGGTCTTTGACTCATCCACTATCTTAACAAATATCACCTTTTCCTACTTTACCTTTGCTATATGTTCCAGCCATCGGCCTAGTGCGATAAATACAAACAGCATAGGAGGTGTATCAAAGAAGGTAATAGGGTTCGCTTTGGCTCTCTCAAACATTGCAACCAGAAGAATAACCAGCGAGTAGGCAAACGCGATGGTGGTTGCCAATACAATCAGCACATCCATATTTGCTGTCTTATGCTTCAGTGCTTTGTAAGCCTGGATGTAGAAGTACCAGCCTCCACAAAACTGTAACAGAAGAGTGAATATTACTGAATTTTCCTAAACCCAAAATTCATATGTATACCTAAGTAAACTTAGCATGAAGGATGGATGTTTACTTCCTTTGCCTTTTATCTAGTCCATAAACACTGTTATAGAGCCTCATATGTAAGCCCAAGTTGGCTTTGAACTTGACAAGATCTTGGGATTACAGGCATACACCTACCTGGCTGTAAGGGGGAGATTTTGAGCAAGAACACGTTTGCATTTTAGCAGAGGCATGTACAAAAAGGCTTCAAGCTGCTGTACAAGACACCAAGGGAGATCATCTATGCTGCAGTGGATACGTCATACCATAAAAGAGCCAGATGGCTGCTGAAAGTTTTCTTTTCTTTTCATTTTCTTTTTTGTTTTTTTCGAGACAGGGTTTCTCTGTGTGTAGCACTGGCTGGCTGTCCTGAAACTCTCTCTATAGATCAGGCTGGCCTTGAACTCATAGAGATCTGTCTGCCTCTAGCTCCACATTTTCCTTTTTGATGCTAGCTTAAACAACTAGGAGGGGCTGGAGAGATGGCTCAGCGGTTAAGAGCACTGACTGCTCTTTCAGAGGTCCTGAGTTCAATTCCCAGCAACCACATGGTGGCTCACAACCATCTGCAATGGGATCTGACACCCTCTTCTGGTGTGGCTGAAGACAGCTACAGTGTACATATATATAATGAATACGTAAATCTTTGAAAAAAAAAAACAAGTAAACTAGGAAGATAATTTAAACATTTTGGAAAGTTTTTTTTTTTTTTAACTTAGCCCTTTTCCAAAAGTCAACCACAAGCCACAGGTTCTGGTGGAAAGTGTAACAGGAAAGCTTGTCTTCCATTAGTACGATTGGAACTAAGTAATTGTTAGGACTCCTGCCTTTTGTTTTGCTCTGGGTTTTGGGTGAGCTGGGATTGAACCTAGGACTCTTGGTATACTAGACAAGTAATGTACCACTGAACTATACCCTCAGCCCTCACTTTTTTTTTTTTGCTTCATATTTATTATTTCAGCCCTCACTTTTAAACCTTTAATGAAGATCAAACAATATACTGGATAATGCCACTTGCCTGTACAGGTAGACACAATAAAAGGGACAACAAATTCATAATGGACAGCCCTGGCAGGATCTGACGCTCCAGAAACATAGAAGAATGCCTGTCTTCATTACTCATGTTCTGATGATGGTGAAGAGTTGCAAGGTGGTGATCCATAACCATCATATAGATCATCAGTCCCATTACGGGGATGCAGAAAACCAGGCTCACAAGGAAGGACCCTCTCCATCTTAAATGGAAAAATGCCATTAGTATTTTGACAAAGTACCAGTTGGTGAGTACCTAAAAGTTAAATATTCTATGTTCTATAGAGAAACATCTCACTCAGAGTAAGAAGACATCATGGGGCTGCAGCAATGGCTCCGCAGTTATGAGCCCCTACTGCTGTTTCAGAGGACCCAATTTTAATAACCAGCACCCACATCAGCTCACGAGCACCCATAACTCCAGTACCAGCAGATCCAACATCCTCTTCTGACCTCCAGAGTCTCCTGCACACATTTGGCATCCACTCACATACACATACACACAAAACTGAAAAATAAATCTTTAAAAATGCTATAGGACAAATGGACATGCTATCAAGATGTTAATTTCTAAAAGGATTAAAAAATGCTATAGTACAAATTGGCATGCTAACAGGATGTTAAATTTCTAAAAGGAGTTGAAATGTTTTTATTGACAATCCCAAAGTACTTACTGTTTTATTTCTCGTTTATGATCTAAGTGGTTGGCTGATCGATCTTTCTTGACCAAAGAAGCTTCAAAACCTAAGCTCTAAGGAAATTCATGAGAAAAATGAGAAAAATGTCAATTTTTTCACTCAATTCAGAGATATTCTGTTATTACTTACAACCAGTCAGTTCAATTCCTGAGTAACTGTCATTCTGGGGAATGGAAACAAGAAGCTGTCCAAAGCTTTTTACCCACTAATTTGGTTTCTAATTTTGAAAAGGAAATTAATAGCACATTGATTCTAGCTACTGTCTATTCTGCTGCTCTCAAACTCCCAGTTTCATTCAAGTGTAACAGCCGTTTTCACCAACACTGCACTATATTAAATGTCCAAGGCATTTCCTACATAGTCTTCATTTTTGTTCCATCAGAAAAAGAATATGAACAAAAGTCCTTTTCCCCAATACAGCTAAGTATAGAAAGGGAACTACACCTTAGTAAGATGTGCATGGGCACAGACAGTTCTGTAACTGAAGCACCATAGTCTCAACTACTAGGGGAATGGCTGTCATCTTCTAGTGTTAAAGTGATCACATCAATTCTCATGGAACCCAACAAATAGCTTCTCAAGTTGTTTCACTTCTGAAGTAAGGTGGCAGCCTTCCCTGCTCTAAAACTGAAGCTTGGCAACATATCTGTGTATCCGCTGAAGGTGACTAAGGTAGGTACTCAGTAATACCAGCTTCACAGATACCAGTGGTACAGCTGCCGAAACTAATAGGATATTTCCTGAACTACAAAACACTGTCAATCATCAGAACATCAATTTCATAGCACACTGAAAGTGCATAATATAAATATGCATAATATAAATATAAAATACATATATTACTGCTTAAGATGCACTGAAGAGCATAGGATGAACTTAATACAAAGAAAAGGGTTACATTTAACTTGAAAGTGGTTTTCCCTTTTGTTCTGCTTTGCTTTAACAAATACATTTAGTATGATACTTTAATTTTATAGCAATTAGCTTGAGTCTTTCTTATAAATTGTACTTTATATCCATTCCTAAATACTTTAAGTGATTGATAGCTTCAGCTTAGGTCTGCTATGATTTAATAGCACAAATGTGTGTCCAAGTTTCCTGATGAGGGCCATGGGGGTTGGGGGTAACAAAAGCAGACACACACTAATGTTTTTATGCGGAATAGTCAAAGGGTTAGAGTCTTTTCATTGTCTCTACCTAATGTAAACCAGATGTGATTCCAGAAGGTGGTTGACTGGAAAGGTAAGACAGAAAAGCAAAGTCAAGACTTACTCCAATGGTATGGATAATATCTCTGGGACCGATAATTTCTGGATCATATTTAATATGTGCTTTGTTCGTTGCCAGGGCCACAGAGCAGTAGAAGATCCCTTTGTGTTTTGTGAGCGTTGATTCAATTTTATGAACACAGGAGGCACACGTCATTCCTCTCACCTGTTAACATCAAAGCCTTTGTTATTGAAAATATCCCTTTTCTTCTACAAAAATTTAGTACTTCTAAGAGGACTTTCATAATACCGGATTGCCTTACAATGCAATGAGTATACTTTTGATATGATTATTAGAATTCTGATTTGAGGCGGGAGTACCACCTGTGATGGAGCTGGGGATTCTGGAATAATGAAAAAGATCCAGAATTGGTTCTGAAGATAACTGGACTAAACTAGGCATATACTAAAAGCCATGGTGTGGCATATTTTCAATAAATGGATTATGTAGTGTATGAGTCTTGCCTTGATAAAATTTACCAAGAAAAAAATATTCTATTTTTGGTTGTGTCCATGTATAGTGTGCACGTATATGTATCCATGTGTGGGGATTTGTATGTGCGCACATCTATATTCATGTGTGCAATGTGTGCAGGGGCAAGAAGCTGAAATTTGATATCTTCCCCAATTGCTCTACTTTATTTCCTGACATTACTGAGGCAGCATCTCTACCTGAACACAAAACTCATTCTTTTCTGGCTTTCACGGGCACCCTAAACCATGTGGCATATGGTCACGCTCAAGTGTGCACGGCAGTGAACTGCTGAGCCATCTACTGTCCAGCCCATTTAAAATATCTGAAGTAAATAAGGGCTAGAGAGATGGCTCAGGAGTTGACGAGTCCTTGCTGTTCTTACAGGGGACCACGTGGGTTGACTCACAACTGCCTGTAAGTCCAGCTCCAGGGAATCTGACATCCTCTTCACACACATACGCATAAATAAAAATATTTTAAATAAATCAAAAAAGATAAGTAAATACCTCTCAAATCCCTCCATAAAAGAAAAAAAAACATTTAAAAAATACTGTCTTAACCAATTTGTTTTTCCAGGAAGTATTTATTCAAAACCAAGTAAGAGGACTCGATAAAACTAGCGAGCTGCGTGGCAGCGCTACCCACTGCACTCTCTTTTCCTCTCCACTCTGTGGGAGTGACCCATGGAGAAAAGCAACTGTGTAGCCACCAGCTGTCACAGGATAAAGAGTCCATTCAGAGCCTGGATTCTAGCTAACTTATCATGTCTCCTGTCTGATAATTCTTGGAAATATCCCATGCAAGCATGTCTACTGTGACAGCAGTTCAATAAGTGCAAAAAGCCTCCTTCCTGGAAAACATTTCTTAGCCAGTAATGGTTTCATTATTTCGGGAGAAGTAGATACAAGCTCTCATTCCCAACCAAAAAGCTATCTCCAATTAATAACCATTCACAAAGGAAAAATTCGATTCTCTAAGAATCTTGCTAAATATAAACCACCACTTAAGCACAGACCCCATTCCTAGCAGGAGATGGCCAACACAAAATTAACTTAAAAGTCGTTTTGGATGTTGGTTGTCTCAGATTGCTTTGTTTGGACATTTTTTTTTTAACCATACTGGGTTTTTTTTCCCAGTATATTATGGTTTCCGGTTTTGTGGTTTGTGTGTCTTGTCTGTTTATCTGTGTGCATGTGTATGCCTTTCTCATGCTCGTTCTTAGTTTCTTTTTGGTTAGTTTGTTCACTTTGCTTTAGCCTTGTTTGTTGATCTCTTCTATTTGCCTGTCTGTTTTCTTTTCTTTCCCCGCCAGCCCTGAGAGCAGGAGAGGATTTACTGAGGGCTCAGTCATCACGTGGATGCCAGAGGGTATTAGGCAGAGGAAGGAACGGTGGCAAGACCAGGCCTTGTCATGGTAGGGCTGTGCCAGGATCTGGAACTGATTCTGTGACTGGGGCGCCCAGGGCAGGTACGGGGGGTCTCCCTGATCCTCGGGCAGTACGAGCACCTCAACAATTTCCTGAGGGTGCACAGATCCAACAAACTGTCAGAGCGGGGACCAGGGAGCTTGGGGTGCCTGTCTGTTTTCTTAAGAGAGAGTAAGGAGCCGCAAGTGTTGGGAGGCTCTGGGAGGAAACGAGGGAGGGAAACCATAATCAGAATATATTGTATGAAAATGACTATTCTCAAGAAAATATAAATACACTTTGTATTTTTAACTCATTTATTCTCATTCTCTGAGAATTTATACAATGTAATTGAGCACATTCACCCTCTCGCCCACGACTCTTTTTTTTTTTATTGTATATATTCTATATTTACAATTCATTTCCCTTTTTCTGGTTCCCCACCCCCAAAGGTCCCACATGTCCTTTTCCCTCCCCCTGCTCCCTCATCCACCCCCTCCCACTTTATTGTTCTTGTACTCTCCCACAATGATGTTTTGGTCCATTCTAGCACCAGTGTCCACTCCTTTCTTCTTGTGAGACATCACTTGATATGTGATTTGCCCACGACTCTTCTTATATTTACACCCCTTCCCTACCCAACTTTTTGTGTCCTCTTGTTTTCTTTAAACCCATCAGGTTAAATTTCTCTTCTTTACCCTAGAGTTACTTCGGTACACAGTTGTTTTATCTTTGACTTTTACTCCCCTCCCTTCCCTTTCCTTAAGAGAGTGGTTCACTATGGAGTCCACACTGGCCTCAAACTCCCAGGAATCCTCCTGTCTCTGCCTCCTAAATGCTGAGATTGAGATCATGAGCATGAACAACCGCACCCCAGTCCTTGGTGCATTTATTTACATGTACTGTTCAGAGGATGACTTTCTGGACTCATCCTCTACTTCACCCTGTGGGTCACAAACGTCTAAACTTATCACAAGCATCTATACTGGCTCAGACATCTTACAAACCCCACCCCGTTTTAGTGTTTAAAAAGATAACATTTCTATTCTATGCTTGGAGAGTACCAATTAAGTCATAGCCGTCTTTCTATCTTCCAGTTTCTTTCATACACTCAATTTTCCAAGTTTTCTGTGAGGGCCTCTCCAAGTTTCTGTTGGAAGTTTAGTAAACATACGAAAGTTCCAACTTACAACAAGTTCCAAGACGCCATTGCCTTCCCCAGCATTTTCCATCACCATGGCTCCAAATCCAAGCTCGCGAATAAACTCTGCAATCACCCGGGGTTGGATAACAGCTGGGTTATATCTTACTTCCGCTTTGCCAGCCATTAGGGCTACAAGTACAGAATATATTCCTGGGAACAGTAATTAAAAAAAGGCAGGTAATAGGTTTTACACACACACAAAAAAGAATAATGCTAAAACTACTTTTCATATTTTTTATTTAACTGCAAAAGTATGAAAGAAAAAATTTGCCAAAATTTACTACTCAACTTTTTATGTCTTAAACCCAAACAATTTAAAAACTGTTTCAAAGAGTGTCCTATGTACCTTAAACTTATTATACAAAATTTTAATTATGTATATTTAAAACAGGGCAACATTACCATCTTCCGTGCCTTCACTAAGCTTAAACAATTATTATCAACAACGTGAGATGCAGCTGTTTGTGTTCAAGGCAGGGGCTCATTATGTAGCCTTAACTGGCCTGGAAATGCTAAGCCAATGAGGCTAGCCTTGAAGTAGAACTCAGAGAAATCTGCCTGCCTCTGTGTCCTGGGTGCTAGCATTTAAGATATTATCACTATACTTAGCTCATCTTTTTATAGTTTTTTTTTAAGAGACAGAACCTTGCTGTCACTCAGGCTAACAACGCCTAGATACAAGCTGCCTTCCTACCTGCCCAGTGGCCATAGCAACCGGGTCTTATTTATCTAAATTCTTACTGATTCTACTCCCCATCCCCTACCCAGATGATGTTGAAGCAAATCCCAAACATCTTACCACTTTGTGTGCAAATCTTTAAATATGCATCTCCAAAAGACAGGCTTTTTACAAACTCATATATCGTAGAACATTTGCTTAGTATGAGTGATGTTCAATCACACACTGCATAAATATCATTTTCACATCTAAAACCATATTCTTAAACCTATTAGTTTAACAGTTTTCTGTCTAAATTAGGATCCAAATGAGATCTATATATTACAATGAGAAATTTTCTATATTGAAGAAAGAAAGCACTTTTAGAAACTAATAAAACCTGGGCAGGGATGTATCTCAGTTGGGAGACTGCTTGCCTAGAACAAGAGACTCTGAGTTTCATCCCCAACATCCCGCAAAAAAGGGCACAGCAGTACATGCCTGTGATCCTAGCACTCAAGAGGTAAAAATAGGAGGATCAGGAGTTCACAACTATCTTTGGCTACATAAAGAGTTTGAGGCCAGCCTGTTTTATATGAGATCCTGTCTGAAAAAAAACAAAACAAAACAAAACAAAACAAAAGCTATTTCCCTTCCTATTAGAAAGTAATTTATACACATGGGAAGCCACTGTAATTATAGTCAAGAATCTAAAAGTGTATCAGTATACACATCATAGTATTGTCAAATGATGGCCGTTTAAAAATTATCAAGTTTTACTATCTTATATTAGCCTCAAAAGGTGCAACAGAACTTCTTTATAACGCAAATGAGTTCACCTCTGAAAGAAATGTTGTTTCAGATGCAAACTTTTGTTAATAATTTTTACTCCTCTAGGCCAGCTATAGCTATGACTGCCAAGAAGATAATTCATGGCACACAGCAAAAATAGTTCTTTCTAGGAATCTATGGAATGTGGAAGATACCTAAGAAATTAGGACCAAGAATCCATAGGTCTAGGTCCAGCTCTTTGATTGGTGGTTCAGCCTCTGAGATACTGGGAGGGGTGTTCCCACCCTCTCAGAGAAGGGGAGGGGGAGGGACTTGCGAGGGGGAGATCAGGAGGGGAGCAGTAATAGGGATATAAAGTGAATAAATAAATTAATGAAAGGGAAAAAAGAAAAAGAAAAGAGAATCCATAGGTCAGCTCTGAAGTTTGATCAGTTCAGAGAAAGTGTCAGTATGAAGAGACCTGTAGGACTAGGCATGGTGGCGCACACCTTTATAACCCCAGCACTCAGGAGGCAGAGACAGGTAGATCTTTGTGAGTTCAAAGTCAGTCTGGTCTACAGATAGAGTTCCAGGACAGCCAGGGCTATACAGAGAAACCTGGTCTTGAAAAACCAAAATGAAAGAGAGAGAGAGAGTGGTAGGTAAATAGAGAGGTAATATAGATGATATAGAATAAATACTTGTGCTTCTGTTGAACATACTTAGTATCCTGACACAAAACAGAATATAACAGTCGAGTTCCAAAAAGCAATGTTTAATTTTAACAAATCCTCTCAAACATAGTGAGAGCTTTTTTCCACCTAAGGGGTGATACTGGGAATTCAACATAAACTTCGCACAGGCTAGGCATGGCACACATTGCCGATTAGGTGTGCTGTGCCATGGAGCTCCACTCTTAGAACCTTTGGGCAATGTCTTTTTAAGCAATGCAATGCAATGCAGACTTAGTGATGAAAGCCCATTACTGCTTACTTACTTTACACTAGCTAAGGCCAACAGTGTTAAATAAGAGGTTGTAAGAAGGACAATTATAACTGGGATCAGCATTTTGGGGTAATATAGAAATTTCTTTTTCAGGAAACAAACAAGAACTGTGCAAGCTTCCTCTGAGTTAATTTGCTTACAACATTCATTTATCTCCTCCCTCCCTCCCTCCCTTCTTTCCTTTTCTTTTTTTAGACAGGATCTCAGTATGTAGTCCTGGCTGTCCCGGAACTGGCTGTACACATCAGGCTATCCTCAAACACAGAGATCTGTCTGCTTCTGCCACTCTGTTCCTTTTTAGTGAATCAAGCAAAGCCCTGACTGCATATCCAGTCAGGAAACGTAGAGGCTGAAATGAACAATGCATAGATAACTGAATGCAGACAACACAATGAACCAAAGCCTTACGTTTCATAAAAAAAATAATAATAATAATTTTCTGGCCTTATCATGAAAGATGGTGTGTTAATAATACTTTAACTTATTTCCTCAATTGTCAGGATATGCTTCCCACATTAATCCCTACTTCCTTATTCAGCCCTTGTGACTGACATCTGCCATCAAGACATCTAGGGTTAGGGCAGCCTAAGTACCAAACACACGACTTTGGGCTCATTAAACATAATCATATATTTATATGGTTAGCTAAGGTATTATGCTATATTGATATACCTATAAAATGTATATAAATTTATAAACTAAAACATCTGAGCACCTACAGAAAAAACAGTGGTGTTGATTTTCAAAGATTTTATAAACATGAAGTCAAAATACACAATTCTAGGCAACTTGAGTCTTACAAGGAAAGATCAGAGGTCAAACTACTGGAGGAGACCCAATATAGTTCTACACAAATATGGTTTGGCTCTGGGGTTTAATCTAGATAAGACAATACCTAACTTATTTATTATCACCTTTTAAAACAGTTTTGACAAAAAAAATTTAGTTTCTCAAAGTCTATCATAGCCATGGTTCATAATAGTGATTTTCAAAATAGTATTTCCTTCTGTTATAAAGTTTTCAGTAAACTTCACAGGCACTAAAATGGGATTGTAAAAGAAACAACACTAATAAAAACTTCCAGAAATCCAGGGAGGTATTGTGCATCAAGGATGATCTTTAGGAAGTCTTGGGAAGACTTCTGAGCACAGCCACAACACACATGATGGGAAAGAATCTGGAAATAAGGATGTAAAAATAAATAACAACACTTAAGAGTGTCTTACCTTCTTCTCGTCTTAAATTCCGTTCAATGTTTGCTACACAAGAAGCACAGGTCATGCCAGAAACCTGTATGTAACACTTGTTCTGAACTGGTGTCATCACAGTTTCTGGCTCCTTACTTGAGGGCAAAAGCGGTGTTTCCAATGAGGGTTGAGCTATCACTACCAGTGGCTCTTTCATGTCTGCTGGAGAGAGAAAGGTTCCTTTCATTTATTCTCTAGCCGCCACCTTGTCATAAGTCACAGTCCACACCTCTAAGCCTGCCAACCCGTTTCTTTAAAATCAGCAAGGTCCTAAAAGCCCTCAACAAATACATTGTTATTACCCATTCTCAACATTGACTTTGAATTTCGTTACTGTACACCTCAAGGGGTCCCAAGAAAATCTGACCCAAGTGAGTACAAAAAAATTTAGTTATGTCAGATTCTTCTAGCCATTATCTCCAGACCCAACCCCAAGTCGAGAATAACTGGTTCCTAGACGGTTCTTGTGCTTGTATTTAACTGGCCTTACCATGCTGACAATTTGCACACAGGCATCAAGGGAATCTTCCTTTATCTACAGGAGATACTTTTCAGCAGGTGCATAAGAACATTAATAGTGCTGTCACCTATGTGTATATGTATACATGTGTGTGTGTGTGTGTGTGAGTGTATGATACAGTTTAATTAACCAATGAGGCATAATAAGGGTTCAACAACTGATAATAAAATAGAATAATTATAACAATATACTGTTAACCGTTGAGTTATCTCTCTAGACTTCTCACATAGCTTTTTATACAATGTATGTACAAAATGTACAATCAAGCCGGGAGGTGGTGGCACACACCTTTAATCCCAGCACTTGGGAGGCAGAAGCAGGTGGATTTCTGAGTTCGAGGCCAACCTGGTCTACAGAGTGAGTTCCAGGACAGCCAGGACTACACAGAGAAACCCTGTCTGGAAAAACCAAAAAAAAAAAAAAAGTGCAATCATATACATTGTACAAAATTGTAACCACCATGTTGGTCTGGCTTTAAGGGTGGAGTTATTTTTGTTGTTGTTTGTTTGTTTGTTTGTTTGTTTGTTAAGGCAGGTTTCTGTGTGAAGTTGTGGTTGCCTGGAACTTGCTTTGTAGACCAGGCTGGCCTCAAACTCAGAGATCTGCCTGCCTCTGCCTCATGAGTTCGTGCACTACCACACCCATCTGTGCCTTTACATTTTTAGGCTCATGATATCCTTAGGTATTTTTTTTACACACTCGTGACTACTGCCATGGGATTCCTTTGTAAGAAGTGGAATTTCAGCCAGGTATCGTAGTGTATGCCCTTAATCTCAACATTTAATGGGTACAGACAGGTACCATCTTTGTGAGTCCAAGGACAGTCTGGTCAATATAGTGAGATTTATATCAGCAAAGGCTACATAGTAAAATCCATCACAAAAAAAGTGAAATTTCAGTGACTATGAATCATTTCTTGTCGCTAAAAGCCAAATGAAGAAACAAAATAGGAATACAAAAATGTTAACGGTATCAAAGAAAAAGTGGTGAGTACCTGGCAAGACAGCATCAAATCCCATGTCATCAATTGCTTCTCGCAAGGTCTCCGGAGAGGTCAGTAGAGGATCATATTCAATAGTCCCGGTGCTATTTGCGAGGGAAACGTGGATGGATTTTACACCTGGCTTTTTCGATATTACACCCTCTATAGACTGCACACATGAATTGCAAGTCATGCCATTAATGTTTATCACAACTTCTTGGGTCAGAGGCTGGCTGACTATGTTCAAAGGCATCTTTTGAAGAGATGAGCTGGAGGGAGAGCTGGTGGTACTTTCAACTTCACTTGAAATACTAACTTTGTATTGCCCTGGTGACGTGGCCTCTATTGCTTTTCTCAGAATTTCTGGAGTGACTAAGCTTGCATTGTACTTTACAATGGCTGACCTATTCTCCAAAGAAACTACTATACTGCTTACATACTGGAGTGTAGATAAAGCACTTTCAATATTTGACACACATGATTTGCAATGCATGCCCTCTATGATGAATGTGGCTGTTGAATCACTGGGATATGACGGGCTCTTTTGCTGAGATCCTTCTGAAGACTTGACTGGTGTGTTCTTCAGGCGCTCAACATCAATGGCTCCCAATTTGAGGTATTTCGGCTGTTTTTTTATGAAGGCTGGGAAACCCACAACTTCAATCTGCTTCTTTATTTCCTCTGCTGTGATCAGATGAGGTTGATAAACAATAGTAGCTTCTTGATTGTCTAGGGACACTAAATAAGAAACAGAAACATATTTAAGTTAGTCATTCCTGGTCCACTTCAGAGCCAATCGCTCTCTCTCTCTCACTCCTCTCAGTGCTTTTCCTTAGATTTTGCTGTGCTTTTCAGAAAATGGGGTTGATATACTTTGGAAACAAGCAACATGCCCACTGTTCCTATGGTCTCCATGTTTCTGCATCATTCCAGTACAAATATATTAGAGATAAACTATACCCAAGGCAGGCTGCTCAGGAAGCCTGAACTCTACAAACCACTACCAAGGTGCCTTTCCTGCTAAACTAAAGTTCAACTCTCACAGCCTTTCATTATAATCATTAACTTTACTGACATTAATCCTGAGAATATGCTATGCCTCTAACTTCAATGAAGCAGGAAGCAATTCTAGGCCCATTCATTCATGCTTGGGAAGAAAGGAAAGAGTTTAAGAGAGAGAGAGAGAGAGAGAGAGAGAGAGAGAGAGAGAGCTGATAAATTACCTCTAATGCGCTGAACACCTTGCAGCTTTCCAACTTTTCCTTCAATGGTGCTAGTACATGAATGGCAGGTCATCCCTTCCACTTTCATCTTCAGCATGACTTCCCCTGCCTGAGGTGTGCTGTGTTCTTCACAAGTTCCTGACTTTTTCTCCTGAGTTCCCATGTCTAAATTGAGGTCTGGGACCAGCTCCACAATCTGACTGGCACTCACCACTGATGGGATTATGGTGACAACTGCACTTCTTTGCTGTGGGGAAATCTTAACACCAGTTACACCCTTGGTCTTGAGCAATGTACTTTGGATATGGTCCCAAGGCAGAGCCAGTGGAGCAGTAACAGTCAGAAACACGGTATTGGTTAAGACGGGGAGAGGGTTAGCATTGTGGAGAAGCGCATCAAAGCCCATGTCATCAATAGCTTCTTGGAGGGTCTTTGGAGTTTGAACTTTAGGGTCATAAATAATGGTTGCACTTTTTTCTTCTAGTGAAACCTTTGGGAAAGAAATTTCAGAAGTTAGTTTAACTCAGCTGTATGACATAGGAATTAAGACTATCAATCATGAAGAACCAAGCCCTCCCAAGCCATTTTACATTCCAATGCCTAGCTCTAGACACTTAGTTCACATACTGGCCTTCCCAGATAAGTGTAGCTCTCACTTCTCATCAAAGATGTTTCTTTTCTGCAGCAGATGGAGACTATTACAGAAATCCACAACTGGTCAAAATGAGTACCATAAAGTCCTCATCCACATTGATGTATCTGTAACACAAATCCTACACCTAAAGCTCAGGTAACATTGCATATGAGTGGGCAAATTTTTTAGAGCCAAAGGACCAGCATCCATGAAACCACTACAAGATGGTTGTCTAAACAAGACTTGCACAACACCAACTGACATACCAGTGTGGATGGAAGAAATCTCACAGGGCCCTACCCCTAGAAGCAGAGAGATAGCCAGCTAATTGTTGCAGAGAGATGGAGGATCAGTCTTCTCTAGGGATGGTAGTCATCCCTAAACATATAAACAACAATAAATGGACTGATCAGGAAGTGTGTGTGTGTGTGTGTGTGTGTGTGTGTGTGTGTGTGTGTAGGGGTGGTTCTGATACTAAGGTCCTGTTGCCCAAATTGGTTCTTGATTTATCAGTATAGAAGGCATTCAGCAATTGCTGGACAGAAGGAATAGGTGGGATTTCCAGGTCCCCACAGGCAAGTCAGACAGACACAAGGGGAGGAGAGAGTTCACCATGCTTTTGAGGGAGAAGAGGTGACCAGCCATGTGAGATCTCAGAAGAAATGAGCACAGGCCGCTCCTACAGGTGGGCTGTTGGGGGTGTTGAGCAGGGACTAGATATAACTGAGCAATCAAGTTGAGGGCAGGTGGAGAGGTACGGAGCTAAGAGTATTGAGAAGGGCACACTTTTCCAGGAGATAAGTAGCACCCAGCAATTGTGCCAAAAAGGCAAGTTGAAAATGAACAACTATGTGTGTCTGTGGTTGCCATCCATGGTTGCAACGTTCTCTGGACAGGGGCTGGTAGGGCAGTCTGTTCCTGGAGCTTAGGGGGGTAGCTAAAGCTACATGCAACATGTATGTGTATGAGAACATGTAGCAATAATAATTAAAGAAGAAGGCATGAATTTGAGAGAAGTAGGGGGACACAGGAGGAAATGGTGAAGGGAAAGAAAGGGATAGAAATGAGATAAATTCCATACTCATAGACAAAAATCTCAACAAAATAATTTTTAAAAATAAAATTAATTTTAAGAAAAGAATATCAATCAACACTCAAGAATGAAATAAATAACAGCACTAGAAAATAATGGTTTCTCTCAGTGAAGTTTTCACCTTTGCTACTCTCGTTGGAAAGACACACAAAATGTCTTGTCTTCCTAAAAGAGCAATGTGTGGGCTCCATGTGGTACCAGTCAGGCCTGTGAAGTATGTGCACTAACAAGTACACGCTAGAATTTCACAAGAGAATATCAACTATATTTTCCTAACATATCTTGTCATATATTACTGCAATGTGTCACATTATACATATTTAAAAGATTATACAGGAAATGAAACTACTATAGAAAATGAAAGGTAGGGCTGAAGAAATGGCTCAGTACTAACAGCATCTGCTGTGCAATCATGAAGACCAAATCATATCTCAGCATCTACGTAACAAGCCAGGCATCTCACACATAGCTGTGACTAGCTCAGAGTGGGACGGAGACAAGGGGATTGTTGGGGCTGGTTGGCTTCCATAGCTGAGAAAAATGTAAGAAGAAATTTTCCTCAAAAGTGAAAGAGAGAAGGTGATAGATGAGGATCCTAGAAGCTCTTGTCTGGTCTTTGAGCATCCATGAGCCCTCACACCTGTGTATATAAATAAACAACCCTTTTAAAATATAAAATACAAGGTAATATGAAGTCTAATCTTTTAAAAATGTTAATTAAAGGATGAAAGTATAGCTCAGTGGTAGAGAGGATGCTTTGCATTCCCACGGCCCTGGATATAATACCCTAGATATACTTCCCACAAACACAGGGGTAGGGAAAGGACATGCCCTATTATCTTCCAGGGTTTTTATAAGTAGCAAAGTTCTTTGTAGCACAAATGAGTTATAAAATAAATGTAAACAAAGAACAGCTAATATTTACCAAGCATGTGTTATATGTGCTAGGAAATGGGATTCTTAGGACCCAATGCTGAACATGACACACTCACATGGATCAACAGTGGAACAGAGAATATAGAGAAGGTGGTTAACCATTAATCCCTAAGACTACAGCTCAAGAAAGGCTCTTTAGAGGAAATAATATGTACTAAAAGACGAATGGATTCATGGCATATGAGGAAACTGCAGACATATGGAAGCACAAACTTAGAAAAGTGTGATAGCCTAGGGATGCAAGAACTGTTCTATTATGGAGTCTTATGTCAGTAATAGTTTGTACTTTACCTTGGTGGTAACAGAGTGCCATGAAAAAAAGTTACACAAGAAGAAGGCATGAGATCTGTATTTTGGATAAGAATTATTGTAGAAGCAGTATAGAAGATGATGGGGTCGCTGGAGAAATAGTAACTAGGATGCTACTTCAATTGCAAGAATAGCATAATACAACCTCTGAATTAAGACATGGGAGGGAGGAAAAGGGGAGCAAAGGTAGTTCTAAGACATGCTCAGCAGATACAGATACAGATACAGATACAGATACAGATACAGATACAGATACAGATACAGATACAGATACAGATACAGATAGATGGTAAGGACACTTGAGTAGGATGACTTTTAGTTTTCTAGTTTGGGCCAGTGGGCAGATGGTAGTGGTTTTAAATGGTATCAGGGATGAGGGAAACAAGAGGTACTTAGCACATTAAAATAGGAGGACAGGATACAAGATTAATTCAATGCAAGAACTGTTCATTTTGAGATAGCAGCAGAATAATGTGCAAATGACAGTTAAAAGATAGGTACCATTATTATTCCTAGTAGAAAGCTTTGTTCCATACAACAAAAATGTAAAAAAAAAAAAACTAAAGTAATTTAGTTTTAAATCCTCTTTTAAATCCTCTGTGATAATTGTGCAGTTAAATATTCTGTTTAATTTTTTTCCCTTTAGATTTAAAAAAAATGTGTTTGGGTGTTTTGGCTACATGTAGGTCTGTGCAAAGTGAATATGTAGTATCAAAAGAACCCAGAACATCCCCTGAAACAGGAGTTACAGACAGTTGCTAACCATCATGTAGGGTCTGGGCATCACACCCACATATTCTGGAAAAACAGACAGTGCTCTTAACCATGCCATCTCTCTAGCTCCCTCTGCATATTTTAATCAACTTATTTTTTATTTCTTCCGTTATCTTTATAGCTGATAACAATGCATTTGATAAGCATTTGAAATATGGCCAGGCAATGGTGATACACACCTTTAATCCCAGCACTCAAAAGGCAGGCAGATCTCCAAGTTAAAGGCCAACCTGGTTCTACAGAGTTAGTTCCAAGACAGCCAAGGCTACACAGAGAAACCCCATCTCAAAAAACAAAACAAAGATTGAAATGTGATCATGGCACTAAGGTTCCTAGGGCTCAGATAAGTCTGACTAGCTTTTTTTTTTTAAGTTTAGAAGACAGCACTACCATAAATGATCCAAAATAGAAATGGTAAAATAACTTATATTGATTTTAGATTATATCATATAACATTTTCCATGAAAAAGCAGAGAAATAAAAACTATGCATGATGATTCACTCCTATTATTCCTGTATTCAGGGGGATAAGGTAGGAAGATTATAAGTTCAAGGTCAGACTGGACTATAGTACAAACTATAGTCCAGCCTGGACCAATAATAAGGCCTTGCCTTAAAAGATAACATATAGGGTCTAGAAAGATGACTAAGAACACTGACTCCTCTTTCAGGGAACCGGGATTCAATTCCCAGCACCATGCTGCAGCTAACAACTATCTGGAACTCCAGTTCCATCATCTTCTAGACTCAGCATCATCTTCTTGCCTCCTACACATGTACATGGTGCACAGATATACATGTAGGCCAAATACCCATATATACAAAATAAAATAAATAAAGGCTGGAAAGATGGCTTAGTAAGAGTATTTGCTACACTTGCAGAGGACCCTGGTTCAATCCCTGTCACCCAACATGGTAGCTCTCAAGCTTATTTGTAACTTCAGTTCCAGGGGCTCCAATGCCCTCTAAAGGCATAAAACTACATGCAGACAAAACACCCATACATATAAAATAAAATAATAAAAAAAATTAAAACAAATAGTTTTTCAGATTATAGTTTATAGACATATTATAGCTTTTTAAAGATACAATACAATGAATGGTAGCCACTATTAATGCAGTTCCTCATGTTATTAAATAGATCTCTTTTAGTGTCACTCATCTGAGGCCCATGACATTCTGATTAAGGAAACAAATGTAAGTGGAGCATAGCAGTATATTTTCTTAGTCTGTTCAAGGACCTCTGGTAATCCTTTTTTTTTTATTAGATATATTCTTTATTTACATTTCAGATGTTGTCCCCTTTCCTGATGGAGTACTACTCAACTATTAAAAACAATGAATTCATGAAATTCTTAGTCAAATGGATGGAACTAGAAAATATCATCCAGAGTGAAGTAACCCAGTCTCAAAAGAACACACATGGTATGCACTCACTGATAAGTGGATATTAGACCTCTGGTAATCTTAAGTGTTGCAAGAAAAGGCTTTAAGGTTATTTAGACAGTCTAGCTAAAGGGAAGTGGGAGAGGGCCTATGCGTCCATCGGGCTTAGAAAGTAAGTACAGGGAGGTTTCAGGATTGCTGGCATTGTGCTGCTGCTGCTGCTGGTGGTGGTTAATGAATCTGCACATGCATTTATTTCTGAGAGCCACTACATGGGGCAGAATCATTCAGGAGTAAACTGTTACAATAAGATACCTTCATACAGTTATCGTCTTTTCAGCTAAAACTTTATGATACAAATTGAACATGCCCAGAAGCATTCCTTGTCCTAACCTTTTGAACATGTGCTCCACTACCTTAGGCTAAGCATGACACAAACTTTGTCTATTATCTTTCCTTGTTAAATTAGGACCTTAAACTGAACACAGTCAGGAATGTATTGTGAAACCAAGCATGCTCAACAGTGGGCCAGCCCCTGCATAACAATATGTAGGATCCTGAATTTGAAAAGGCCCAAAGCTTCCTTGGTAGCAGGCAAGCAGTGCTTTGGAAATAATGCTGCAATCACCTTCACTACTGTGGGTAATAAGTCTTTCTCCATGCCTTTATGATTTGACTGTGCTTGTCTTAGCTTTTGTAATCAGCAAGATGGGAACCTATTTTATTCGGTGACATAAACATGCACAAAAATAAAAATGCCTATCAAGTATAGAACTCTGATTTTAATGCAAAAATAAGAAAAATGTAAAGAAAAACATCCTAATTATTATGTACTTAAAAAGTCAATATTATTAAATGGCAAAAGTTTTAGGTAGAGTGTAACTATGGCCCGTGTTTATTTCAAGTTCACGATCCTCCCTTCTCAACCTTCTGAACACAAGAGCTACAGATGTGCTACCATATGTGGTTCTACACGAATTTTTTTAAGTAAGAAATTCAAGTAAGGTAACTGAGCTTTAGTCTCTGTAACTGAAGAGCCCGGAACGGCTAGTGTCTGTGATCCCAGAGAGGCATATAGAAAACACTTCCATCACTGCTCAAGAGTCTTGCATAGCCCTACAGTGGGGAGCACTGCATATTTGAAAGTACTAAGTTAAATGTTTCTTTTTCTTTTTAAGTTTCAATATATCATAGCTGATATGTCTTTTTAAATGGTTTGTAGCATTTTTTGCTTATGGGGGGGGGTGGGTTGAGGCCAGCCTGGGCGTGATGAAACCTTGTCACAAACAACAATAATATATAAAAAGTAATATTTCTAGGTATTCATACTTCACATGAAGAAAATGCAACCCACTGGGCAGTGGTGGCGCATGCCTTTAATCCCAGCACTTGGGAGGCAGAGGCAGGTGAATTTCTGAGTTCGAGGCCAGCTTGGTCTACAGATAGAGTTCCAGGCCAGCCATGGCTACACAGAGAAACCCTGTCTCAAAAAAAAAAAAAAAAAAAAAGAAAAGAAAAAAAAAACAAGAAAAACAAAAGCCGGGCAGTGGTGGTGGTTACACGCCTTTAATCCCAGCACTTGGGAGGCAGAGGCAGGCGGATTTCTGAGTTCGAGGCCAGCCTGGTTTACAGAGTGAGTTCCAGGACAGCCAGGGCTACACAGAGAAACCCTGTCTCGAAAAACCAAAAGAAAAAAAAAAAAGAAAAAAAAAGAAAAAAGAAAAGAAAAGAAAAAAGAAAAAGAAAAAAAAAGAAGATGCAATCTTATTCAGTTACTTCTATTTCTATGTTTTAAATCTAGATTGCCATCCTTAGCACAGATCACTTTGGGGGTATTGGTGGTAATTAGCATTCAACTTACAATAAAGAGACTTTAGAAACCTAAAGTTTCAAAGGAAGCAAAACTTCCTTTTGAGAAAAAGGTCACACAATAAATAGCTGAGAATCATCACAGGACAGTTTTTCCTGCCAAAACCTTGGGTACTAAGTCAGCAGTTATTTACCTAGCAAATATTTACTGAGTGAGTGTCCATTATGCGCCTGCCATTGTACTGGCCGCTAGAGACACAATGGTGAGGCAAAGCAGGCAAGGCTGTGGAGAGCTGGAACCTGCTGGTAGCAGTGGGATTCTGACTGAGCAGCTATCCTTTCAGAAGCCCCTCTGGTCCCGAAACCACCTCCTCCAACTCCCCACACCGTGTCAGAGTCACTAACAGAATTTTGCATTAGGAAACAATGCTGGTGTTTTTATTTTCAGGGAAACTATTTTCCATTATGTGAGTCCCTTTGAATGTAATCAGAACAGCCTACGGATTATGAGCACAGGAAGCGCTAGGGACAGAGAAGTGTAAACTGTGGTCGGAAGGCAGCAGTGGAGAGAACAAAGAAAAGTGAACTAATGGTACTCTGTGATCTCAGCAACAACAGGTGCAACGGCAGCCCGCCTGCAGACAGAAGGCACGCAGCTCCAAGGTCATCCTATACTACATGCCGAGTTTGAGGCTACCCACCACTACCACCACCACTACATTGTAGAGAAGGGGGATAACTGATCATATAATTTGTATTAGTGCTTATAACTTTGTAAGTCCCTTGAAGTGTTAAACATGAAATTCAGACACAGAACTAGGCATGGTGGCTCACATCTGCACTTCCAACACTTAAGAGGCTAAAGAGGAAGAATCAGTGCAATGCAAGTTTAAGGCCAACCTGGAATACACAGGGAGTTCCAGGTCAGCTGGGGTTACACTGTGGGACTCTACCTGGAAAGAAAAAAAACAAAGAAATAAAGAAAGAAGAGAGAAAGAGAGGGGGGGAGGGAGGAAAAGAGGGAGGGAAGAAATCCAGATGTAGCACATCTCTCTACATACAATTTCTATGTAAACTGCATAAATACATAAGTCTGTATTTCTATTCTTAGAAAATATAAAAAGTAATAACCTTTACAAATCATCCCACCTCTTCAGTTTCCTGAGTATACCACACAAAATATCCCTTTTTAGTTATACTTTTCTATAAAAGCTTAAAATTTTGCCAGCAAGATGGCTTAGTGGATAGAGGTACTTACCACCAAGTATAACAATACAAGATTGAGTCCCAGAATCAATATTATGAAAGAAGAGAATCAAATCCAACAACTTGTCCTCTAATCTGCACACCTGAGTGTCACTCTGTCTCTCTCACGCATGCATGGACACACACAAACATCAAGTATTTATCCTATTTGGCCAATCAAAATAAAGGTTACAACTTACAGCTATTAAGTCAATTATGAGCTTGCAAAAGGCAATTCTTAGATCTAAAACAATAATCCAAAAACGATCTAAAATGTCAAATATTTTAAGATGAGACAGATTTCCGAGCTTTGTAAAAAAAAAAAAAATTAACAGTGCTTTTCACAAAGTAAGCTATTTGTAAATTGAGTAATTTGTCAAATCTCATTCTAATAGATTTCAATTGCTTTAAGAGTATACAACAAATGCATAATTATTTACGTAAAAATTCAAATGCAGCAGTATAGAAGAGAAATATACCATTTCTCCACTGCTAGGTTTTATCTTAGAAATGAGCTTTCTTTGATTTTTGGACTAGAGTTCCGAACCTAAGCGTCTTTGAACAACTGACATTGTCTTTGTGGATGTATGATTACTCATTAATAATTTTTAAGATTTATTTGTTTTTATTTATGTGACTGTTAGCCTGGCATTGTATTTGTGTGCTCCATATGCCTGATAATCCACAGAGTCCAGAAGAGGACATCACATTTTCTGAACCTGGAGTGACAGATGGTTGTGAGCTGCCACATGGGTGCTGGGAACTGGACTCTGGTCCTCTACAAGAACAGCACAATCTACAGTTCCTATTCACTAATATTTATAATAATCAAAAACAGTCAGAGGGTGTGATCCCATTAACGAAACCCTTAAGAAAGCCTAGGAGGAACAAGGAATGCGTTTATTGAACCACAAGAGGACTTTACTAACTGCTAGCACTCGCACGTCCTTCTCCAGTATGTGCCTGGTGTGTAATGCATATGTATTTATGCGTTCCCATTTATGAGAGCACATGTTTGCAGATGCATTTTCTCATGTGTGGACGGCAGCGGCTGCCACTGCCGCCCTCAAGCACTCGCTACTTCCTTTGACGCCCACCTGGAATTTACATGGGTGCAAGGGATCCAAACTCTGACCCTCTGGCTCTCCTGCTTGTGCAGCAAACACTTTATGCACTGAGCCATCTCCCCGGATCCCCGGGGACACAGTTAAGGACTACTCTAGACAAAGAGAGTAAGCTACACTTATATGAGTAAACGGGGACACGCTCCAAAAGTTAGTGTTCTGACTTTGAGGGTAATAAGGCATTAACCTTTGCAGCCATTCAATTCTTCTATCTAAGGAAATTTGATTTTACATTCCCACTTCAAAAAAGCCAAACAATCGCAGAGAAAGATCTTCACATTAGCTGCCCATGTTATGTTTCCTTTGAACAGACCACTGGGGTGATTCAATTAAACTTCAGGTTAATCCCTTTAAAGTCTACTGTGATAGCTCTAGCAGGACAAATAAGAATATTACACTCAATAACAATACAATTTCAGACAAAATTCCCAAAATGAATTTAAACGCTAAAGCTTAAAAGGTAAATAATGATATTCCATTTATTTCAGAATTAGAGACTTCCTGGCTCTCCACTCTCTTTGAGTTAAAGCTTCAATGTCTTCCCCTGCTGTATGATTCAATAAAGTAGCCGCATTCATTTCAACATTACAACATTATGACCTCATTCCAAACACTAGCAAGGGCTCCTTGACTTAGTCCGAATTTTGTTCCCCCAAGCCTGTTTTTTAAAATTGGCTTCACAGAAGCTGTGGATTATAGGTCAATGCTAGAGTGTTTGTCTTGCATGTACAAGGCCCTGCATCATTTACACATAAAGACACCGGCAACATGAAATAACCTCAAATGTTATGATCCAAAAAATTTAAACCTTTAAATTCTTTGAAAAATGATCAGTATTTGAGTAGTTCCATATTTAACTAAATTCTGACTATGAATTATGTCTGGACAAAGGCAATTTTATAAATGGTGTCTAGGAAGAAATAAATCCATTTTTGAGGGACTCTGAGACAAACAATTGGAGGCACCTGTGTAAGGAAAAAACCCGCTAAAACTACAAATAGCAAAATTCTATACAGAAGTAAGCTGTCTGAATATAAAACCAAACTTACAAGTTACATCGGGCCACTGAGGTTCAGGCCTGTCATTCCAACACTCAGAGGTAGAGGGCTCAAGAGTTGAAGGCCAGTCTGAGCCGAACGGCAAGACTGGCATGCATGTGGACGCACAAATAAACCACAAGTTACAAACTTCTTTTACATCTTTTTCTTTTACTACATGTGTGTGAGAGTGAGCAAGAGAACAAGAAAGTGGGTGAGAGAAAGAGCACAAATTATAAACTTTGCAAAGGTAAAGGTTTAGTCAGATATGGGGGTACATATCATTAATCCTAACACTAGAAAGAAGCAGGTGGATCGCTAAGGCTTGGAGGCTAGACTATATTGAGAGTTCCAGAACATCTAAGGCTATACAGTGAGAGTCTGGTAAACACACAAAAAAAGATGTCCTAAACTCCCATAAAACTAACAGTCTAATGATATCTGAAACATCTGTATAACTAAGTTTCTTTACCTATACTTTCCACTATAGTTATTTGGGGCTGATGATTTTATAAAATAATTCCATCTTTCCTGCAGACCGAATGGTAGTTTCCTCTGTCTGTCCTACAATGCTGGTGATAGAATGCTGTATCTATCCCTAAGCATCACTAGTCCTAGAATATTTGTTCAGGCCTTGTTTGGGAGGTCCTTTCCAGCATTACAATTAAACGCTCAGTTTTTATAGCTGCTGGCAAGGTGGAGGAAAGTCCTGAGTTTCTTTCATACGTAAGCTATAAGATTTCAGGGCATTTCATCATTCCTTGTGCAGTGACTAACCTTCTATACACTCTGAGGTAATGTTATTCTTTATTTTTCATAAAAACATTTATATACAATTATGTAAAATTTATATGAAATTATAGTTTCATATCAAGCCTGGCATCTACATGCTAAACAAGAACGAACCACCCAAAGCCAAATAGCTTAGCAACCTTCAACTAAGCATATCTCCAACTCGACCACCCCAACCTTAGATCGTTCAAATGCTCATATATACTTCAACCATTCAACACAAAGGGAACCTTTGTTAAGAGGGAGAAGTGAAGCGGAAAGGACAGTAGTCTAGTAAAAGACTGCTAAAACTGCTTCTGCAAACTGCACAAACCAGGGCTGTGGGCATAGTGGAACATGTTTGCAATCCCCGCCCTTAGGAGACTGAGGCAAGCTCAAATCCTGCCTTGGCTACACAAAGAAACCCTATATCACGTTTTTTTTTTGCCTTTGGCTAAGTTCCAACATAAAAAACAAAATAAGTCAGGCAGAGGGAAGCAAGCATACAGAAGGTCACGAGTTCAAAGTCAGCTTGGGTTAGAGTAAGGCCTGGTCTCAAAGCAAGCAAACAAAACACATATTCACATGAGCTCTTTCCAGAGTCTTAAAGGGAAGTTAATGCAGACAGAAGCTCTAAAACTGAAGTTTCATTAACTTCTCAATAAATCTCTGAGTCTAAAGGCTTAATACTAAAATATTTTTCAAAGGAAAGGAAAAAAGGTCACAATATATCCTATTTAATAAAAAGCTTTTGACAGAGCCCGAGGAAAGGCAAAGCTGGAAAGGGCTGAAGTGTTTCTTTTCAGGTTCAGCAATCAAATTACAATGTGCCCTGGAAGGTTCAGCCTCCCGTATCTGTCACTATGATTCATATAAATCCCAACGTGCTTTCATATTACAGCGCCATTCTTCTGCCTTTACTGTTTAATCAAGATGCACTTGGCATTTGTCTGACTTTAAACAAACCTCATTAGAGGTGGAAATAGTGCTTTTACATCTGAGTGGGGTACAGGTAGCCTGCTTTGAGAAATAACAATGTGCTTGAAAAGATTAAAATAGAGTCTAGCTGGGGATGGGGTGGGGCTTTCTAGCATACACAAGGCCCAACTTTCCATCTCCAGCAGCACAGAAAAGGCTGCCTAATATGGTGGCCTATATTCTCAGTACTTCAGAGTAAGAGAGGAAGATCAAGAGTTCAAGGACATCTTCAGCTACAGCTTGAGTTTGAGACTGACCTGGCATATCTGAGACTCTGCCTGAAGAAACAGGTAGAGGGGACGAAGAGCTAGGTTAAGAGCACTGGCTGTTCGCTCAGAGGACCCAGATCCACTTCCCAGTGCCAACTGGGTAGCTCAGAACTGCCTATAGTTCCAGTTCCAGCCACCCCAGCATTCTCTCCCAGTCTCTTCCAGTATGTGCTCACATGTGGAGCACACACATACACTCAAGCACGCATACATAAAGCAAAATAAATGCGTAACTATTTTGTTAAATGGAATTTAGACCTATAGTTATGTATAGATGTTTTAACTGAAACAAATATTCAACAGAGTTTATTAGACACGGGTTAAAGGTTTTGGAAAACTATCTAAGCTGTCAGTAGCCAGCATGTAACCAACTTGAGGAAAAGTGAGATGAGCTAGCATCTGAGTTTAAATGGCTTTACTGCAATTCGCACAGATGCAACTGTAGATTTGCCTTCTGTTCTGGCCCCCCGGACCAGAGCTACTTTAACTCAAGTGGAGTTAAAACTGTTCATTTATGAATAAACCAAGTAGAGACATTTATCATACATTTATCATCTTTCCTAACTAACAAACCATGAAGCATTCATCTAATTTGATAAAGCTATAATTCATAAATATCATGTAAACATCTTTTACAAATTTGGCTATTTGGAGAGAAAAGTGTATTTAGGAAACCTGTAGTACAGAAAATAAATGAGATAATTACCCCTCACTTCTCAGCTTTTCCAACCTGGCTCTCTCGCCAAAGAACATGAAAGCCGGCCGGCCATCCTAATCCTTACTGGGTTGTTGGTAAAAAGGAAAGGAATCAGGGCAAGGCAGAAAGTTAATAAGCTTTAAGAAATCTATATCTGAAGCATGTAAAGATGACAAGTGCGTGGATACCTCTGGGAAGAAAACTTCAGGCAACACAAATCCCAAGACAAGACAGGAGTGAACTTAAGGACAGCTGTCTGCTTAGCCTTGGCTGATTGATTGATCAGAGTCAGGACAGCAGGAGACTGCTTCTCTCTAGG
Source organism: Apodemus agrarius (assembly GCA_964023405.1). Taxonomy (NCBI): domain Eukaryota; kingdom Metazoa; phylum Chordata; class Mammalia; order Rodentia; family Muridae; genus Apodemus; species Apodemus agrarius. The sequence continues at coordinate 68,522,333 of OZ030010.1, read as the reverse complement.
CAAATACTAAAGTGAACCCACAGTTTGCTCCACCTGCTCTAACCAAGAGTAGGAAAGAGAAGGAGAAAAGTACCTACAGGTTCCTATTTGGAAAAGGGAAGCTAAACATACATGAATACTCTTACATGACACTTGAGTTCAGGAAATTCAAATGTTTTGTAATCAAAACAAAGTGAACAACTCAGTCTGTTCAAGATGCTGAGAATCATGAACAAGAATATTATATAGACAATAAAGTATAAATCCTGTATTTCTCTGAGAAACCAAAACCATCTTACATCTCTGGAGATTAAGTAGTGAAGGATTTAGATAAAGCAGAAACCAGGTAAGTATATAATTTAGATATATAAAACTTCTAGATCCAATGTAATAGAGATATCTCATAAAAAGAAATCTGATGAATCCTCAATTTTAAATTATGTGCTAAATCGGGTTTATATTTGGACAAGGCTCCTTTTAAAATATTAACATCTGGAAGCTTACACCTGTGATACTAGTACCCTGAAGGGTGAAGCAAGAGGATTGCCACAAGTCTGAGGCCAGCTTCAGCTATGCACTGTGGCCACAGAGTGAGACCCTAGCTCAAAAACATCTGCTCTTAGTAGTATGTGTAAGAATGCAATGTTTGCATGTGGATCTCAACTGCTCACAGGAAAAGCATTCTGGGATTGAAGCAAGCTGATCAAATTCCAGAGTGGTATTTACTTTCCAACTGCATTATAATGAGCATTGCATAAAAGCAAAATTACAGAAACCCTCCAAAAAATACAACTACCTTCACTATAAGGTTAATTTTTTAAATGGTGAAAACAAATATTAAGACACCAGACACACTGTACAAATGAGAGCAAAATCCAGCAAGAACACTACATACTGGAATTAACTCATTAAGTTCCAGCAGTAGAACTAAAAATGCTCAAGCCTAAACAATCTGTAGCTTAATATTTAAGAAAACGGTTCTGCATATTATTGTTCTTATAATAGGAATCTTCAATGAAATTATTTCTGAGCCAGAGTCTTGCTATGTGACCCACTTTAAATTGGAACTTGCTATGAAGCCCAGTCAGCCTTGTCTTAACAATTGTCCTGCCTCCTCCCAAGCACGCCCAGGAAGCTTCAACACTGACAAGAAAGGGGCTCTTTGTTCATTTCTTTGACCTCTATGGATAAGCTGCAGGACAGGGGAGAATGGGTGAGTGGGAAACTGGTGAAATGAGATAAATTAATCTCAAGTGTTGAGATTCTCAAAAGGCTACAAGAGACAGAGGTAAAGGTCTAAACTATGGGAACAATTGAACCATCTCCACAGCTCCATTGATTTGGAGACTTACCCCTATCAAACTCAAGTCCCAGCTCCCACATTAATATTCGGGTATGGTACCATACACCAATAATCCTAGTGCTGAGGAGAAAGACACAAGAGACTCTCGGGGGTGTAGCCAATTTAGCCAACTGGTAAGCTTCAGGCTACCAAGAGACCCTACCTCAAAAAATCAAGTTGGAGAGCATTCAGGAAGACAGTGGCATGGAGACATCTAGCTTCCATGAGTACAGAGACATATACACTCATATGTCACACATACATAAATATGTGCTTTTAGATTCTAAAAATTAAGCTTGAAGCCAGACATTGTGGCACATGCCTCTAACCCCAGCATTTGGGAAACAGGGGCAGGAGAATCACTGCAAATTGTAGGCCAGGCTAGGCTACAGAGACCCTGTCTCACAATGCAAAAGGCAAAAAACAGAGGCTGGAGGGATGACTCAGTGGCTAAGAGAACTGACTGCTGTCCTGGAGAACACTAGTTCAATTCCTGGCACCCACATGGCGCCTCACAACCATCTGTAACTCCAGTCCAAGAGAATCTGGTGCCCTTTTCTGGCCTGAAAGGCACCACATGCACATGGTACACAGATACATATGAAAACAAAACACTCATACACAAAAAAATAATAAAATAAAAATTTAAATAAAAAAAAACAAACAAAAGGCATAGAAATGGCCATCAGCATAGAGATATGCTAGTAATTATAACACACTAGTCAGGGAGCCCTGCCTTACTATATACAATAGGTGGAAGGCCCACACCAACTCTGCAGCAGGAGCACAACAGCTGACCAAATTCAACTGGTAGTAATGTCACACAAATGAAGAGCAAGGACTAGCCTAGATGTGGGGGTCTCTTACACTAGTCTCTCTACTTCTGTATGTAATCCTAGTACTGGCTACATATCAGATTCAAGGTCAGCCTCAGCTACACAGACCATGTTTCAAACAAACAAAACAATGAGAAAATACTCTTAAGAAAATGTCAAACAGGGCCGAGCGGCGGTGGTGGCGCACGCCTTTAATCCCAGCACTTGGGAGGCAGAGGCAGGCGGATTTCTGAGTTCGAGGCCAGCCTGGTCTTCAGAGTGAGTTCCAGGACAGCCAGGGCTACACAGAGAAACCCTGTCTTGGAAAAAAAAAAACAAGAAAAGAGAAAAAGAAAAAAGAAAAAAAAAGAGAAAAAAAGAAAATTGCAGGCAGGGTGGCCCCCATCTATATTCCTAGCACTCAGGTGGCTGAGCAAAGACAGATAAATCACACACTAAGCTATATTACGAGTCCATGACAAGCCTGGCTACACAAATAGATCCTGTCCTGCTAGCCACCTCCAAAAAGAAAGACCAAAAAAAAAAAAAGTTAGCCACAGGTGCCCCTTATAGTGTTGGGAAGGCCTTTCAACAGCCCGAGCTTCAGCAGACATACAGCCCATGCTTATAATCCCAGCATTCTGAAACTGAGGAAAGAGTTAGAGTTTGAGGTACAACTAGGCCACAGACTGCCAGGCCAGCCTAGCACAATTTTGTTTCAAAACCCCCAAAATAAATAAAAGTAGATAACCGGCTAAACATACAGCTTAGTGCTAGAGCTCTTGCCTAACATGTGCAAGGCCCTAAGTTCAAACTGCAATACTGTCTCCCAAAAGGCAAGTGCCCTGAACATTAACTGCAAGCACAGCATGGTGAGAAAGCTGCCGATGCTCAAAGAATGTTAAATGATAATGATGTATAATGGTCTATATAGTTCATAGCAACGGTAATCACAAAATAGCAGCCATGCTACAAAAGATAAGTTCCTAGCTCATTCTCTGAGATTATATATTTTCATCCATCATTAAATTAAAAGTAAATCTGGTCATGATCTATATACTTATAATTCTAGCACTTGGGAGGTTGAGGCAGGAGGATCCTGAGCTCAAGGCCATTTTGGGTTACACAATGAGACCCTTTTACAAATAAAAAGGTAGAAATGAGGAGCAGCAAAAAGCACACATACATTACCACAATGGAATCCATATTTGAACTGTGGTCTTTTTCTTTGCTTTTTGGGGGTAGACTTAGACTGCTCATGTTACCCAGACTAGTCTATAGACTCTTGGACTCCTGCCTCAACAATGTCTGACTTTCCTTCTTTAAAACAGAATTGCCGCCGGGCGTGGTGGCACACGCCTGCAATCCCAGCACTTGGAAGGCAGAGGCAGGCGGATTTCTGAGTTCGAGGCCAGCCTGGTCTACAGAGTGAGTTCCAGGACAGCCAGGACCACACAGAGAAACCGTGTCTCATAAAACCAAAAAAATAAATAAAAATAAAAACAAAAACAAAAACAAAAACAGAATTGCAGGGCGTGGTGGCGTAGCCTGTAATCCCAGCACTTGGGAGGCAGAGGCAGGCGGATTTCTGAGTTCGAGGCCAGCCGGGTCTACAGAGTGACTTCCAGGACAGCCAGGACTACATAGAGAAACCCTGTCTCCAAAAACCAAAAAAAAAAAAAAAAAAAAAAAAAAACAAAACAAAACCCAGAATTAATTGAAGTAGTAGTAGTAGTAGTAGTAGTAAATTATAATAATTATTTACATAGATTATTTAGTATCTATGTAAATTAGCAGTGTAATAGTATTCTTTTTTTTGTCAAATTTGTTGGTGTGATTGCTTTAATTCCAGTATTGGATGTTATTCTTTTCTTTTCTTTTTTAAAGATCTATCTATCTATCTATCTACTTATTTATTTACTTATTTATTTTAATGTATGTGAGTACACTGTAGCTGTCTTCTGACAAACCTGAGGAGGGCATCAGACCCCATTACAGATGGTTGTGAGCCACCATGTGGTTGCTGGGAATTGAACTCAGGACCTTTGGAAGAGCAGTCAGTGCTCTTAACCGCTAAGCCACCTCTCCAGCCCTAGAAGCTGCTCTTGATAGAGTTCTTGTTGATGGCATCTTACTAATTTACAGAGTTACCTACTTTAATGTGGTGGACACCATTCACTTTCGCAATCTGCTGCTCGATGGTCCGGACACAGGAAATACATGTCATTCCCTCAACAGGGATAGTGACTGAATTGGCATCCATACTTGGCTCCATTTTGATGTCTTTACATTCCTGTTAGAGACAATAACAGGATTAATTTAACCATGGAAATAATCTTTACTCACCTTTTCCTACACGCCTCCAATTGAAAATGTGCAAATAATAAAATATGCATTTATTTGCATTATTTATTATACTTGTTGAGGAGAAAGTTTGAAATGACCTTTGATAAAGTAAAGGGAAGTAGATTCTATGGCTAAGCTAATCAAAAACATACCCAAATAATAAATTTAACTTGCCTTGGGACCAATGAAATAGCTCAGTGAGTAAGGGAATTTTGTGTAAGCCTGGTGAGTATTCTGAGTTCAAAACCCCAGAAACAACTCCCTAAATTTGTTCTCTGACATCCACACATAGGCACATGCATGTACACCCACATAATAAATAAGCAAACTATAAGAAACTTGCCCTTGGAAACTACTTTCCTGATTATGAAACATATTATCTCAGGTAATGTTTATACAGTGGTACATGATTTCCCCTGTCTGCCCACCTCAAACTGACCTCTCTGACCCTCAACCCTCCGTGCCTGTCACACTGCCTACCTGGTGACTGCCTGTCATTCATGGCCTTTGGTTTTAGTATTTTCCTGCTTTGGGATGACTCTTTCAGAAATCTGCTTAGCTAATTTTCTGATCCCTTTTAAGTCTGTAACCTTTGTAATGAAGGTGTAGATCAATGCCATGTTTAAAATGGCAACGTCAAGCCCTTCAACACAAACACCCTGATTCCCCTTAAGTTTTTTTTTTTATAGAACTCCCCATCTTCTAACATGCAGCTCCAAAATTGGCTTATTTACTCTGTTCATTGCTCACCAAAAGTTCTCTGTTATCTTATAATGCAGCAGTTCAGATCTCAACCCGTGGGTTGTGACCCTTTTGGGGATCAAATGACCCTTTTCAGGGGTCGCCTAAGACCATCAGAAAACACAGATATTTATATAACAATTCATAATAGTACCAAATTACAGTTGAGAAGTAGCAACAAAAATAATTGTATGGTTGGAGTCAGCAAAACCTGAAGAATTGTATTAAAGGGTGAGTGCCTTAGGACGGGTGCAGAGACGCCTGTAATCCCAGCACTTGGGAGGCAGAGGCAGGCGGATTTCTGAGTCTGAGGCCAGCCTGGTCTACAGAGTGAGTTCCAGGACAGCCAGGGATACACAGAGAAACCCTGTCTCGAAAAACCAAAAAAGAAAAAGAAAAAAGAAAAATAAGAAAAAAGGAAGGGTGCAGAGCACTGCTATGGGGTGTTTACAACACATTCACAGGCTTCTTCTCCCTCAGAGAGCTGGCCTTCAGTTCCGTTCACCACAAATGTGTTCTAGACTTGGTGATGCTGCCAATGAATAGATTATAATGCACATGATATAATTTCCAAGACTAGCTCACAAAAGGCATTGTGGACTATGGGTGCGGTGGTGCATCCTGTAATCTCAGGATTTAGGAGGCTGTGGCAGGAGGAAAGAACAGCCTGATCTACATAAAGAATTCAAGGCCAGGCACTGGAGAAATAGCTATTCAGCAGTCAAAAACACTGGCTACTCTTCCTGAGAGCCTGGATTTAATTTCCAGCATCCACAACCATCTGTAATTCAAGTTTCAGGGGATTTCTGCCCTTCTTGAGCGCCAGGCATGCATGGTACACAGACATACATGCAGGCAAAACACCCATTCACATAAAATCAAATATTTAAAAAAAATAGTTCAAGACCAGTCCAACTTACATAGTAACAATCGGAGGACCGGGCGTGGTGGCGCACGCCTGTAATCCTAGCACTTGGGAGGCAGAGGCAGAGGCAGGCGGATTTCTGAGTTCGAGGCCAGCCTGGTCTACAGAGTGAGTTCCAGGACAGCCAGGACTACACAGAGAAACCCTGTCTCGAAAAACCAAAAAAACAAAAACAAAAACCAATTAGCGGTTATAAATGTTAGCATAAATTTTGATTTTCTTTCCTTAATGTTGAAGAGTGAGCATGCTGTGTCATAGAACTCTGATTAACTGTTTGAGGAACTGCCAAGGTATATTCTGAAGCAGCTGCGTCGCTGTGACTTCCACCAACAGTATAGAAGGATACTAGTTTCTCTACCTCTCAGAGACACTTGCTGCTGACTGCTTCTTATGGTATATGTGTAGAATAGGGTTAGTTTTTGGTTTTTTTTTTGTTTGTTTGTTTGGTTGGTTGGTTTTTTGAGATAGGATTTCTCTGTGTAGCCCTGACTGTCCTGGAACTCACTCTGTAGACCAGGCTGGCCTCGAACTCAGAAATCCGCCTGCCTCTGCCTCCCAAGTGCTGGGATTACAGGCGTGCGCCACCACTGCCTGGTAGAATAGGGTTAGTTTTATTTTTTGAGAAATTTTTATTTTAATTTCTTATTTTTATCTTTTTTTAATTTTAATAATCCTAAAAGCTGAAACTACCCTGGCTCTCTGACTTTTCCCCCTAGCCATTCTAATAAATACGAAAAGATATTATCTCGTGGTGGTTTTGATCCAGAGTTCCTAATCACTAGTAATGCTAAGCATCTTTTCATGGGTTCAAATTGTGAACCAAATCAATCCTTCAAGTTACTTCTTGTTGGGTATTTTGTCACAGAAAGTAACTAAGACAGGCCTTTTAAATGTATGGGATTTACATACTAGGTAGATCAGAAGAGAATTTCTGAATATAAATGAAAATTACATTAATACAGCTGGATTTCCCACTACATCTCAATTTAAGTACAGCAAATAAACTACGAATATATACATTTTTCTTTTGCTTGTTCTTAAAACTCTATTTTAATTGTACCTTACACACAAAACTTCAAAGGATTCCATCTCCCTCTTACTGCTAATACATATATATGGACTCATATACAAATCTAATTGACTATCTTTAAAATTTTTAAATGTCTTTAAAATCAGGACTTACAAAATCAGGACTAAGTATTGCAATCTTGCACTGCATTTAGTAAAATGGCTCGGGGAAATAGCATATAAACAATTTCATATGGTATGAAAAAAATGCAGGCTTTGGAAAATCACAATATCAAAGAGACAGACCTGGCATGCAGCTATTAATAATGCGTGACTCTGAGAGAAGCATTCAACAACACTGGGGGAATAATGTCTAGTTATTAAAATAGTTTAGTCATTCCCTGAACAGAGAGCAATGGCATTTCTACAAGAAGAGCAGCTTCATGGCTAGATCATCATCTCTGACACAAAACCCAACATAGACACAGCCCAAAGCCACTTCTTAAAGTTCATCACAGAAGCACAAACATTAGTTTTAAATTCCTGTAATATAAGGCCTCATAATTTGGAGGTTTCTGGATTCTTAATAAATTTTCATATAGTAAAACTTCAATTCTCTTTTGGACACAGTTATAGCTAGATAGATTTTTAAAATCCTTGTGACAATCAAGGAAATGAATAATTGAGTATAATTGGTCAAGCAAAATTTACAGTTTGACCATACAAGGTACTGATATAGACTAACACTATTGTTCTTATTCATCTGGCTAATATAAATTATAATTACAGACATTATGTGACAATATCTGATAGAGTTAAAAATATGAATATAGCAGAAGTCAACCTCTTCCATCCCACTGAGACTACCTGAGGAAGAGTGTGACAGATGTGCTTGAGAAAGCAGGAATGACGTGGCTCACACCTGTAATCTCAGCACTTGGAAGGCAGAGATAGGAGGGCGGCTCTAAGTTTGACCAATCTGGTCCACATAGTGAGTTTCGGGACAATTAGGACTATTTAGTGAGACCATGTCAGAAAGACTAAAAAGGGGGTAGGGTATGAGAATGAATATGAACAAAAGCCTCACTGACACAGTCTTCCTAATAACTGACATTCTAGAAACAACCTAAATGTCCGTGTCCGTTCATGGGTAAATAAAACATAGGTCTGTTATAATGTCACGTGGGAGTATGACACAGCAGTTTGAAGTGAGTGAAATAGAAAAGTGATTCTTAGTGGAAGTGGGGCATAGAAGTGAGGGGGAGATTATTGGCCTCTCAGTAAATATAGGCCAGGGACACAACCAAGCAACCTGTGATGGAGAAGGAAGCCATTCATACATCTTACCTGGCCTAAATATCAACAGCACAAAGGCTGAAAAACTCTGAACTAGAGCCAGAGCAATAAGATAAAGCCCAGAAAGTCCAGAATTGGGGGTGAAATATCTTAGAAGGACATAAAAATTAAAAACATAAAACAACATTTTCTATTGGTTTGCATACATAAGAAGACAGAGGTGGAAAGGGCAAAGGAGTAGAACGATAGGAAAGCAAAAGGGCAATTCAACTACTTAGATGCTCAACTTCTTAGGCTGCACAGTGAGCACACATGTATGCTATAGGATCTCCTCTTCCTACAGGTCTCTCATTATAATTTTTTTCAGTCAAGGTCTTGCTATGTATACCAGACTGACCTTGAATTCACTATGTAGCACAGGTTGGCCTCAAACTCACAGAAATATCTTTGTCTTTGAGCCTCCCAAGTGCTGGGACTACAAGCAGGAAATACTCCCAACCGGGGTTTTCCCCCTTGAGACTGGATCTTATTTATCCCACGCTGGCCTCAAACTCACAAGTGGTCACAATCTCCAAAGTACTAGGTTACAAGCATGCAATGGCATGCCTGACTCCTTACCACATTCTTTTTTGAGGGCACAGTCTTATTATTTAGCCTAGGCTGGCCTCAAACTCATGATCCTCCTGCCTCAAACTATCAATATAATGATTTTGCCTGGAACTCAGCATTCCTCCTGCTTCTGCTTCCCAAGGACTGGGATTAGAGGTGTGTGCCACCATGCCTGGCCCTATAATAAATTTTACAGACAAATAAAGGGCCATTTTAAGAGAAAAGAGTGAAGAAGACATAAAGAATATATGGAAATTAGAAGCTACCAACACGGAAATAATTTAGTGAGATTAACACTAAACTCAAACACAGAAATAGTCCAAGTCACCATTTCTATAACATCAGAACTATATAAACATGTCTTCTTTGTTAATTAAATAACAACAAAAAAGTCTTCCATTTCAGCAAGAGCTACACAAAGAAGCCCTGTCTCAAAAAATCAAAAACCAACCAAACATGATGTCTTTTTAGCTAAACAAATGAATAGTTTCTAGCTATTCCAAAACACCGAATTAGTCCCTCCAGCTACAAAATATTTTCAAATCAATTTAACTTTTCCTACCCATTTGCTTTCACTGCAATATAAACAGACAGAAAAAGTACCAGCCACTGTTATTACATATCACACATCCCTTTCTTTTAAATTGTGTAAGCTTTCAAAATGAAAATAAATCCTACTACTTAATCTATTTTCAAAATAGTGAGTACTAACTTTCTCTCATCGAACAACTGTTATTACAGAAGGACTAGGATTCCAGATGAAACAGGTTAAGTACATAGGAGGTTTGTTTTAAAACATAATTGTTCTTGTGGTTATTCCTACAAGTTAGGGGTCAATACTAAAGATATTAGTAAAGTCAAAACAGCACAGAATAGTCAAGTTAAGAAAAGGCCATTTGCTTTACTGGTCCTTTTTATGACTCTTATACTAGTCACAGCATCTCTACAAAGTCAAATGAGAGCCATACAGATTCCTACAGTACTGCGTAGCTGAAAACCTTCACATGCATCTCTCAACAATCCTGCTACATAATAACCAGGATGGTAAACTCCTTTAAACCAAACGAGCTAGGGCTCAGGTGCAGCCACACTCACACAGCCAAGTCAGGAAGGGTTCCAGGACTAATCATAGCATCAAAATGATTAACTTAATAGGACAATGTTTGCAAAAGCCATAAAGCAAACCCAAAGATGAAGCAATGTGGAAGAATGACTGCCCTGGAAAGAAAACAGATGGAGACAGGTTCCTGAGAAAACTGATAAATATTCCTCAGGTCTCTCTGAACCTTTTTACCACAAGCTAAACAACTACTGCCATGCCAGTAAGGGCAGAAGAGCACACGTTTCCATGGAGTGTGAAACTATTTTTGCTTTAGACAGGGCAGCTATCATGACCTGAAGAATGTGGGAGGAAATCAGATTGACCTATTTGACATCATGAAATAATCACTCATTTTCCAACCCTGTTATGACTTAAAAATGGACTTGGTGCAGCAGTCTTAGATTGTAAGAAGATTGGTGGTTGGAATGCTCCTTCCCATCGAAACAATCGCCTGATTCAAGCTTGACAGATACAACTTATAGGCAAATCAAGGACTTCCTGTGATAATATTTTTGTCACTGTTTTTCAGTTCTGAGGACCCCACCACTAATCACCCCAGCTAGCCCCCAATACATCTTTCTTCCTGAAGAAATACCTACTTTAAAATCTCAAATCACACATGCAACAACATTAAATATCTATGAAAATAAACACAATCAAAATCAAAATTCAACTACTCATATAAAGTTGAAAAAAACTATGTTTCATATTTGTTGATTTGGTTGGAAAGAAGTAAAGTTTAAAAACATAATGAAGCCAAGTGTGTTGATGCACACACCTTTAACCCCAGCACGTGGGAGGCAGGTGCAAATGGATCTCTGCAAGTTCACAGCCAGCCTGGTCTATGTAGAGAATTTCAGACAAGTCGGGACTACACAATGAGCCTGTCTCAATCACCTAATTTAATTTTAGATGTAATTGTAGAACTTTGTGTGATAGCACAAATGTTTTTACTTCAGTTCACTTATGATATTTTCCATCATGTTGTTGCTTTTGCCTTCTAATTTTTTATTTATTTATTTATTTTTGTGAACCTAATGTGTCTGTCTTACTCTGAATTGTTCCTTGTCTGAGGTTCTTTCTGAGCCTTTCTCAAAAACAAAACAAAAATGACAAAATTTGCTGAGGTTGGAAATAACAACTATGACGACATACTTCATGTATGTCATTAATTTCATAAAAGAGAGCACTACATGGATAATGATGATAATTGTTTTACCAAACACAAAAATCTATTAACTTTTTTGATCCCATGGCTCTGGGATGACTACAGAAGCTGGCAATGGAAAGATGGCAAGGGCCAGAGGAACAGGAAGTTTGCTGTGTAATTGTCTCCTAGAAATGCCTAAGAAGCTATACCCATGAAATCTCACCAACACGGATGCCTAAACATGAGCTCAACAAGGATGATACCAAGAGACATGCCAAAATGGACAGGAAAAAGGCCTATATTCTACAACTGAGCAATATCCCCAGCCTCAATACTGTTAATTATTTAAAAGTCTTGGACTGAAGAGATAATTTTACAGAGCACTGTTGGTTCTTCCTAACGACCTGGGTTCAATTCCCAGAATTCACATGGGGGCTCACAATCATCTGTAACTCTAATTGTGGAGGATCTGATGCTTTTTTCTGGCCTCCACAGGCACCAGACATGCATCATGCATGTGTGGTGTGGTGTGTGTGTGTGTGTGTGTGTGTGTGTGTGTGTGTGTGTGTTTCCATGTGTGCGAGCGAACACCTGAGATATACTTTAGTTACCATCTATCAACTATCACTCTCAACCTTAATTTTGAAGATAAGCTCTCTCACTGAGCCTGAAGACCACTCTTTTGGCTAGACTAGTTAGCCAGAAAGCGTCCAGGTCTCTGCATCCTGAACTGAGATTACGGGCACATGCCACCACGCCTGACTGGCATTTATGTGGGTTCTTGAGATCAAAATTCAGATCATTATGCTTCCACAGCAATCACTGTACTCACTGAGCCATGGCTCCAGCCCCTACAACTGCATAAAAAAAACTGAAATGTTTTCAGTTGAAAAGTGAACATCAAAAATCAGAATGAAGAAAAAAATTTCTAGAAAACATATGGAATCTAATGAATGAAAACCAATCTAATTGTATACAGTCCTCATACGAAAGCTAGTGGAAGGAACTAGCACGCTATTTTGGAGACAATGATAGGTTTGCATGCCCTGTTTAGCCAAAAAAAAAATGTTGATCAGTCAGGCCAGGCTGCAGATTGGGATATGGAGAAGACTGAAGAACTCAGCAACCGGCTTGCCACAAATTTTAACAGCCAAGATGGAATCTGAAATTCAAAAAGGAATAAGAGGAAGAGGAGAAAGAAGAAACCAGAATGGGGAATTAAAGCAAGGAGAAAGAAAATCAAAAGCTACCAGGGATATAACATAGCCTTAGAGGGTTCGTGAGTTCTGTAGAGTGGTGTGCTTTAGTTTACCAAAAAGATGTTCCTACATAATACACATACAGTATAACATCAATTTTGCTTTTCATCTGTTTGGCTTTCTTGTCTGCTCCTGACATGACTGCATTTTTCTAGAACTGTGGGTAGGAGATTGTGGATATATAGATGTGAGAGAGACAGATAGGTGTCATGTTTATGTGGGTGTGTACATGTATGCACATACGTGGAGATCAGAGGTTGACCTCAGGTGTCTTTCTCAATCTCTTTGTGATTTTATTTTTTTATTTTATATATTTTATTTTTTTTATTTTATATTTTTATTTTATTTTATTTTATTTTATTTTATTTTATTTTACTTCATTTTATTTTACTTTACTTTACTTTATTTTTGAGACAGGATGTTTCACGGGACCGGATGCTCAATGATTCAGCTAGGTAGGCTATCTGGCCAATGAGATCCAGGGATATGCCTATTTCTGAACCATAGCACTGAAATTCCAAACACATGCTATCTGGCTTTTGTATGTACAGAAAGCACTCCACCTAGCCAGGCAGTGGTGACACATGACTTCAGTTCCAGTACTGGGGAGGCAGAGGCACATAGATCTTTGAATGTCAAGGCCAGTCTGGTCTGCAGAGTGAGTTCAGAAAAGCCAGGGCTACACAGAGAGAGCCTGTTTTTAAAAAACAAAGTAACAAACCAGAAAGCATTCCACCAAGTGAGCCATCTCCTCAGCCCTTGAGGCTGTGATTTTAACATGGGCTTTTTGTGGGCTAGAGGTATGGCTCAGTTAGCAAAGGATGCACAAAGTACTGTGTTCCATTCCTACAAATGCACAAACCAGTTGGGCATGGTGGAGCATGCCCTTAACTCCAGAACTAGGGAAGTAGAGGCAGAAGAATTAGAAGTCCAAAGTCATCCTTGAGTACATAGTAAGTACATAGTGAGACCAGCCTGGACTATATGAGAAAGAGATAATCTCAACTTTTGTATATAATGAGTTAATCATAAATAGAAATTCCCAATTACTACTAACTTTATAATATTCCAGAATTAGCAGTGGCATTAGTCCCTAGAGAAAAGGTCCTTACCACTCTGTTCCTAGGGTGGGACTTCATTCCATTCTAGGTTCATTGGGTCCTCAAGCAAGGTGAGCTGACTGGCCCTCATTTATGTTGATTCTGTAAGCAATCTAATCACCTCCTAAGAAATTCCTTTTCTGGCTAAGTGAGTCATACTTTATGTTGCTACAAACAAGAACCAAGCCTAATATGTGTGCAGTAAACAACAGCTGGCCATTAAAAACAAGGATGCAGGGAAAATATTCAGAACGCTTTAAGTGAGAAAAGGCAAATTTCATTCTATTAGAAGTTCTCTTAAGCAACCTCCAGCAATTTAAGGGATGGTGTGGCTTCTAACCGTAATGCTGAGGCTCCCCCAGCATGCTCAGTTTGTGGGGGCACACTCCACACTCCGTCAGAACTGCCAGCACACTAACAGAGTTGGGTTTGACCTTCAAGCTCTTTGTGCCCGCTGACCTTCTCATGATTGTGGGATAAAATGAAATACTATGTAAACTGATAAAATAAGAATATAAGAGATATTTGTTCTCCATATGAGAACAAAGGTGAATGCTTTAGAATCAGTTAGTCAAGGCAAATAGTAAAGTTACTGCCTAAATAGCTGTATAACAGCAACTTTACAATCTGAAAGAATTCTAGCAGCTTAAATTTGCTTCCTTTTAGTACAGCAGTTCTCAACCTATGGGGTGTGGCCTCTTTGGCAAACCTCTATCTCTAAAAATATTTATGATTTCTAACAGTAGCAAAATGTAATGAAGTAGCAATGAAAATAATTTTATGATTGGGGGTCCTCACAACATGGAGAACTGTATTAGGGCTGGGCAGTGGTGGCGCACACCTTTAATCCCAGCACTTGGGAGCCAGAGGCAGGTGGATTTCTGGGTTTGAGGCCAGCCTGGTCTACACAGTAGTTCCAGGACAACCAGGGCTACACAGAGAAACCCTGATTTGAGAAAAAAAAACAAAAACAAACAAAATAAAAACTGTATTAAAGGATCACAGCATTAGGAAGGTTGAAAACCATTGTTTTAATATAACCAAAAGAGAAACTAGCAATCAGGAATGAAACGGTATCAGTATTGTTTATCGAAAAGAATGCTGCAGGAGTGGCTCAGTGCTCAAGGAAACACACTGGCTACTCTTCCAAAGGACTCTTATGTCAGTCCCAGCACACAAAGAGGCACGCACATGGTGCACAGACATACATGTAGGCAAAGCACATAAAACAAAATAAGTAAAATAAGATACTAAGAATAACTAAAACATTTTAAAAAAGAAAAAATTAATCCAAACACAAAGAAAAGGCCTTGTCTATGCATATAAACACTGTTAAATAAATGAATGCATGTTTTAGGTTTTTTTTTTTAAATAAATAGTCTTAACCAGGCATTTTGGTACATGCCTGTAATTTGTACACTTGCAAGGTGAAAGCAGAAGAATCAAGAATCGAAGGTCAGCCAGGCGGTGGTGGCGCATGCCTGTAATCCCAGCACTTGGGAGGCAGAGGCAGGCGGATCTCTGAGTTCAAGGCCAGCCTGGTCTACAGAGTGAGTTCCAGGACAACCAGGGCTACACAGAGAAACCCTGTCTCGGGGGAAAAAAAAAAAAGAATCCAAGGTCAACCTCAGGGCAATATAGCATGTTCCAAGCCAGTCTGTGCTATATTAAATTTAAAAAAAAAATCTTGGGTTGGAGAGATGGCTCAGCAGTAAGAACACTTTCCACTGCTCTTGCAAAGGACCCTGGTTCAGTTTCCAGCACCTACATGATTGCTCAAAGCCATCTGTTAACTCTAGTTTTAGGGAATCTGATGCTCCCTTCTCTTCTCTGAGGGTTCTTGCACACTCATATGTGTGCATGTGCGCGCACGCACGCACGCGCGCACACACACACATGCATGCACGCACACACGCCACTCCAGTATATATGTACACATTATCCATTTATCTGAAAAAGCCAGTACCACTGAAAAGGTCCTCTCACCAGATTAAGATGTGACCTTGTGGGCTGGAGAGATGGCTCAGCGGTTAAGAGCACTGACTGCTCTTCCAAAGGTCCTGAGTTCAATTCTCAGTAACAACATGGTGGCTCACAACCATCTGTAATGAGATCTGATGCCCTCTTCTGGAGTGTCTGAATATAGCTACAGTGTACTCAGATAAATAAAATAAATCTTTGAAAAAAAAAAAAGATGTGACCTTGTTTGCTCATTTTCTTTTTCTTTCTTTCTTTCTTTTTTTTTTTTTTTTTTTTGTTTTGTTTTTTTGGTTTTTGGTTTTTGGTTTTTGGTTTTTTTGAGACAGGGTTTCTCTGTATAGCCCTGGCTGTCCTGGAACTCACTCTGTAGACCAGGCTGGCTCGAACTCAGGCCTGAATCCGCCTGCCTCTGCCTCCCAAGTGCTGGGATTACAGGCGTGCGCCACCACGCCCGGCTATTGCTCATTTTCTAAACCTGGCTGAAGATCCTTCCTGTTGCATCTATAAGCAATCTAATAGCCTACCAATAAATTCCCTTTGGATTCAGTGAGTCAAACCATTTGTACTTTTTACCTTTAAACTATTGTGAATAGTGCTATGATGAATAGCTCTGTATAAATATCTGTTCAAGTCTCAGTTTTTAATGTGCTTGGTGTGTGCCCAGAATGAGAACTGGTGACTCATGTGGTAACTGTGTTAGTTCAGGATTCCCCCATACTGTTTCTACCATGCCTAGGTGTACTACACTTTACTAATGCACAAGGATCTTGTTTTCTCCATTTCCTCATCAAGGGTTAGTATATACTAACCTTGTCAAGTAACATGCTTTGGTTTTACATCTCAGAAATTTCAAATAAAAATGGACAAACAAAATTAAAATATAGCTGGACATGGTCATACAAAGAAATACAAAGAAACCCTGTATTTAAAAAAAGAACTAAAATATGAATAAAACATAAAGGTGTACACTTGGTTAACAGTCATTTCCTTTCTTATATAATACAAATATAACTTCATTTGTTAAATGATGCTCAAATTTGTTCAAATCTCACTGTAGTTTATAATTTTTCTTAATTTCCACACTATGTACTGTTCTGAATTTGTAATAAGAACTGGCTATAAGATATACTTATATACTCTATTTACTTATCTATTTTTGGCTTATTTGAAACAGGATCCCTCTATGTAGCTTGGGCTCACCTAGAATTTGTTATGTAGCCCCAAGCTGGCCTGGAATTTGCAATCCTGCTGCCTCAGCCTCCCTAGGGGTGTATGTACCACCACAGCACCATATTATAGTTTAAATATGAAATATAATAATAGTTTTCCATTCTAGTTCATGAATAATTAGCCTAAGAAGTTAGTACAATAATTTAGAACGAGTTCAAAAGGATCAGGATAAAAAGGCAAACAACTGGTCATTCCTGAGTGGTCTGAGCTTTGTAGAGTACTTCCTTTCACAGTGGATATAAGAAACTGAAATGTTGGGGGGTGGGGAACCAGAAAAAAGGAAATGAAATGTAAATATAGAATATATCCAATAAAAATAAATAAATAAATAAATAAATTATTAAATAACAAAAAAAGGAACTCAAATGTTGTGTATTTCCTTTCTATTAGTTCTTCAAATGTCTAGCTAGCTCTTAGATTTCAACATATTTCTCAAAAATTTCTTCTAAGTCATACAGAGTATCAAATATAGTATTGTATTTCAGCACTAGAAAACAGTAACCAAGTAATAATGATGTAACACTGACCATGAGTACAGCAAAGTAAACAGGTTAGGTAAGATGATATGGACAATATCTAAAATCTACAAACAACTAACTTACCATCCTTAGCAACCTGTTATATCTGTTACAAACAGCAAATCACATACAAAGCCAAACCCATTAGAAAAACAGCAGATTTATCAACAGAAACTAAAATCCAGGAGAACATGAGATGATATACTTCAAGTTCAGAAAGAAAACTACTAGCTGGGTGTGGTGGCGCACACCTGTGATCCCAGCACTTGGGAGGCAGAGGCAGGCGGACTTCTGAGTTGGAGGCCAGCCTGGTCTACAGAGTGAGTTCCAGGACAGCCAGGACTACACAGAGAAACCCTGTCTCGGGAAAAAAAACAAAAAAGGAAAGAAAGGAAAGAAAGGAAAGAAAGGAAGGAGGAAAGAAAGAAAGAAAGAAAGAAAGAAAGAAAGAAAGAAAGAAAGAAAAGAAAAGAAAAAAGAAAACTACTACCAAACCAAATTAGCATGCCCAGCACAATTATCCTAAGAAAAGAAAACTGAAAAGCTTTTATGATTGGCTAGCTGTGGTAGTGCATTCCTTTAATCCTAGCACTTGAGAGGCAAAAGGAGGGGAACCTCTGGGAGTTCAAGGCCAGCCCAGTGAGCACTGAGCTCTAGGATAGCAAGGGATACATAGTGAGACCTTGTCTGTAAAAATAGCCTCCATGATAAACAAACAAAGACAATTCAGAAGATACTTGAAAAGAAAGATAAACACATGGAGACAGTCACAGGAAAAGGACAAAACAAAACAACAGCAGGTATTACACACCTTTCAAAAATACTTCTAGCCGGGCAGTGGTGGCGCTCGCCTTTAATCCCAGCACTTGGGAGGCAGAGGCAGGTGGATTTCTGAGTTCGAGGCCAGCCTGGTCTACAGAGTGAGTTCCAGGACAACCAGGGCTATACAGAGAAACCCTGTCTTAAAAAAAAAATACTTCTGAGTTGTGACAGTCTCAACTTCCAGTCAAAAGACACACACCAGTAAACTGTTTAAAAATATATAGGCAAAAATATGTATTGCCTCTAACAAATATCTCACTAGCAAAGATATATGCACAGCTTTAGGGTAAAAAGACTGAAAAAGATACTCCAAGCAAACAGACCTCAAACACCTATACTAAATCTAACAAAGCAGACCTCAAACC
This sequence comes from Apodemus agrarius, assembly GCA_964023405.1. Taxonomy (NCBI): domain Eukaryota; kingdom Metazoa; phylum Chordata; class Mammalia; order Rodentia; family Muridae; genus Apodemus; species Apodemus agrarius. The sequence continues at coordinate 68,503,746 of OZ030010.1, read as the reverse complement.
AAAATTAGCAAGGAGAAACAAATTACATTTAAAGGTTACATCCTCAGGTACACAATCTACCAAGACGAGGTAGCAATTCTAAATATATACAAATCAAATACTAGCACATCCTATTTAATAAAAACAAATACTACTGGATAGTAGGCACAGAGTGACTACAACATAGTGAAAGTGTATGATTTCAATGCCCTCCTTTCACCATTAGACAGGTAAAACAGACAAAAAACAAACATCCAAGACAAATGACTTTGTAGCTCAAATGGACTTAATATAAATTTACAGACATTATCCCAATGGCTACAGAATATAGTCTTAACATTCTTTAAAATAAGACCATATTGTAGGACACACACACACACACACACACACACACACCACTGCTTCCTACCCATAACCGTGCTTATTTGTGCTATTGCTACCATTTCTGGGCCAGCGATGATGTATCTCCAGAGTCCTCTGGATGCTTTGGCTAGGTCACGGTTATGACAGACTCACTATGCCATATATCTGATGCTGCCCATCCCATACTATAACCATCAATTGACAGATCTTGCCCATTTTCCTCTCTGTGGACTTGGGATCTAGGCACTACCCCACAACTCCCTAGACATATGGGCTGGACTACAGCCCACATTCCCAGAGGACAGTATCATAAGAAACTTCTACCAGACCAAGTTACTGTAAGGCTGGATATTCTCACAAGAATAGACTATTTTCAAGCTAATATGTCTACTGGCATTTATGGTGGCTATACCAGGGTCAGAGGTAGACGTGTCTATTAGACAACAGAGTAGAACCCATATTACAAGAATATGAAAAACTCTAGAAACACCATCTTCATAGAGTAGTTGCATAGGCGAATTCTAATGTAGCCATCATTGACCAACTCAGACCAGAAAACTTTTGATTCTTTAGACTCACTTATTTCAGTGATTCAAAGTAATTAGAATAAGGTAAAATATAACTACATTGTGATACTTAATCGTTATTATCAACTTGTTGGGACTTAGAATCATTATGGAAACATACCTCTAGATATATTTATTTCCAGAAATGTTTAACTGAAGACAAGATGTATGTGGTACCATTTCATAGGCTATTCCAGGATGAATAAAAAGAGGAAAGAAATCTAAGCACCAGCATTTATCTCCTCTGATTCCTGACTGTGCCCAATGCTGTGATGTTCTGTACCTCAACTTGTGAATCAAAACAAAGTTTTCTGTCCTCAACTTGTTTTGTCAAGTATTTTGTCACAGCAATGATCATTAGAAACTCCAAGACAATAATATTTTCCAAATTTCTTTATTTCTTTTTTTTTTTAGGATTTCTTTATTATATCTGAGTACACTGTAGCTGTCTTCAGACACCAGAAGAAGGGCATCAGATCTCTTTATGGATAGTTGTGAGCCTCCATGTGGTTGCTGGGATTTGAACTCAGGACCTTTGGAAGAGCAGCCAGTGCTCTTAACCGCTGAGCCATCTCTCCAGCCCCAATATTTTCCAAATTTCTAAGGTGAAATTGTAGTAAAAACTTCGGTTTAACACCAAGTTATGTACCGGGCGTGGTAGCGCACGCCTGTAATCCCAGCACTTGGGAGGCAGAGGCAGGTGGATTTCTGAGTTCGAGGCCAGCTTGGTCTACAGAGTGAGTTCCAGGACAGTCAGGACTACACAGAAAAACACTGTCTCGGAAAAAAAAAACACCAAGTTATGTTATGTGTTTTTGTTTTAAACCCAGGTGTGGGAGAAGAGGCTGCTTCACAGCAGGTGATTATGATTTGTCTCATGCACTAACAGGGCCACTTGATATGACAGGGAAGGTTGGTACCCACAGGAAGGAGGTGTGACAGTGGGACAGGGAGGAGAGAGGCCTGCAATCAGGATATAAAGTAAATAAATAAAAACAAATTTCTAAAAAGAGAAGATATAGGGTGACAGGATAAAAGGTTATTGAATCTACTAGTCTCAATAGTTTACATTGGTATGGATTATTGTATATTGATAGAAATTTAAGGTGATTTTGTTCAAATCTTGTTCAATATATTGTACATATGCAACTCATTTAAAAATGTAAAGTTCTAGTCTTACGAAAGTTATTGTTGCAAACTGTTTAGAATAATTAGAAATGCAAGTTAGTAATTAGTCACCTATAAATAATCTTACTTGTAGTCTTGTTAGGTTCTATTTTAGTTAATTACAGAAATAAGCTTTATTTAGTCTCTTGTATATGTTTTCAAAGTTCAGCAGATAATAACTAGAAACAAGCAATGTTTGTCTATTCAAATATACCATAAATAGATGGTCTTTACTTCAGAGATCTACAGAATGTGGCATTTAAGATGTTTTAATAATAAAGGTGGGGGCTGCAACTGGGATGTAAAGTGAATAAATTTGTTAATGAAAAAAATAATAAAAGGCTTTTCTGATAGACACATCTGCCCCTGGCACTACCCCTAATCTACTTCAAAGATGTTGGGCACCAAAGAACCTTCGCATGGAGTTTGCTTCATTTGTGACAAAGATCGTCACTGGGCATAAACAGCCCTTAGCTCAAATGCTGACAGCATGCTGTCCAAACTGTGGACAAGCAAGACACTGGAAAGTAAACTGCCCAACTTGCAGAGACTAGGTAGGCCAGTTCTTCAAAATTCTTGCTTCACAGATAAAAGAACTATTAAGGACTTCTGAGAGAGGGAGAATTAGCTTCTCCAAGGGATAAGCCTCCTAACATTATTCAACACAGAATGGTCAGGGCTGAAACCGTATATATACAAACAACAAAAATGGACTCAGTAGACTGTATGCATATATTTATGCATAGTTATATATACATATATATGTAACAATAACCAATGAAAAAGATACTCAATTTAAGAATGAGGGGTGGGTTTTGGAAGGTGATAAATGGGAAGGTTGAAAGTGATATAATTATATTTGAATTTAAAATGTATAAAAAAATCAAATTAAAATGTATATAAAAATTAAAAAGAATGTAATTAGCTGAGTTGCATTATGGCTATATGTTTAGCTTTAACACATATAGACATAAAAAATGAACTTAGAGATTGGACCTAGATATCACAGATCTTGATACTAAAAGTGTATAACTCCACATTACCACTTACTATGATGGGACTTTTGTATACAAACTTTTCATTGGATGTGAAAAAAAAGTCTCTGTTCAATCTTGTGGTTTATTTTAAATTATGTATTTTTGACAGTAAAACTGGAGTTACACCTATGTCTTTTCTGCCTCCAATGCCACCATGATATCAGTGATGGTTTGAAAGAGATGGTCCCGGGCGTGGTGGCGCATGCCTGTAATCCCAGCACTTGGGAGGCAGAGGCAGGTGGATTTCTGAGTTCGAGGCCAGCCTGGTCTACAGAGTGAGTTCCAGGACAGCCAGGACTACACAGAGAAACCCTGTCTCGGAAAACCAAAAAAAAAAAAAAAAAAAAAAAAAAAAAAAAAAAAAGATGGACCCTGTAGGCTTAGTCACCAGGGAATGGAAATGTTTGGGAAGGATTAAACAGTATGGTCTTGTTGTAGGAGGTATGTCACTGGAGGTGGGCTTTGAGGGTTTTTTTATTGGATATATTCTATATTTGCAATTCATTTCCCTTTTTCTGGTTCCCCAACCCCCCCCCCCGGGCTTTGAGTTTTAAAAAGCCCATATCAGTTTCTCACTTTCTCTTCCAGCTGCCTACAGGTCAGGATATAAAGCACTCAGCTACTTCTCTAGCACCATGTCTACCTACCTGCCTCGCACCATCATCTCTGTCATAATGATAATGGATTAACCTGCTGAAACTGTAAGCAAGCCCCCAATTAAATGCTTTCTTTTATAAGTTGTTTTAGGTCATGGTGTCATGTCACAGCAATAGAACAGTAACTAAGTACTCATGAAAACGCTTTTAAAATGGAAGGACCAACATTAGAACTGAATTTCACTCATGAGTACACCCATCCTGTAGAATAGAAAATTAAATTATGTACTGTGAATTTCAAACATTTTGTCCAAGAGATAATCAGTGAATGGAACAACTGGAAATCAGGGTGAAGGGGTTGTAACTACCAGAAGGAATATAGGCAAAATCACTGTAACATCTGAGATGCCTTTTTGCATGGAAATATCTTATCATAAAGCATTTTTTTTTTGGTTTTTTCGAGATAGGGTTTCTCTGTGTAGTCCTGGCTGTCCTGGAACTCACTCTGTAGACCAGGCTGGCCTCGAACTCAGAAATCCGCCTGCTAAGACTATACTTTCAGGGATCATTTCTATAGTTCATTACTAGAGAAGTTTCTCTGACTGTGTAGAGCACCAGAAATCCGCCTGCCTCTGCCTCCCAAGTGCTGGGATTACAGGCGTGCGCCACCACGCCCAGCTTCATAAACCATTTTTTAAAAACAGATTGATTGATTGATTGATTGATTGATTGATTTGGTTTTCTTTTTGTTTTTGTTTTTGTTTTTTTAAGACAGGGTTTCTCTATGTAGCCCTGGCTGTCCTGGAACTCACTCTGTAGACCAGGCTGGCCTTGAACTCAGAAATCCACCTGCCTCTTCCTCCCAAGTGCTGGAATAACAGGTGTGCACCACCACCGCCCGGCTAGATTTATTTATTTTTATTGTATATGTGTAAATGTTTATCTGCATGCATCACCTGCATGCCTGATGCCTGTGGTGGTCAGAAGAGGTGGGTCAGAACAGGATCCCCTGGAACTGGAGTTAGTGATAGTTGTGATCAATCATGTGGGTACTTGGAACCAAATCTAGGTCCTCTGCAAGAACAGCAAGTACTCTTAACTGCTGAGCCATTTCTCAAGGCTCCCAAAAACATATAAAGAACTATAAGCTATGTGATTGGTTATAAGTAGTGGCTAATGACAAAAAGTACAAAATTATGTTACTTCCCAATTAACAGGTCTGAAAATAAAGCTTAAAATTAATTTATCTGGCATATTTTGTTTGAATTCATAAATGAAGTTTAGGAACAAAAAAATTAAAAAGATAAAGCTTATTACTAAAATTCTGTAAGAAGTCTAATCTTCAACTTCAGAAATATAATATAGATTTTAAAATAGGTCTTTAATTTTTCATTATATTGTGTGTGTGTGTGTGTGTGTGTGTGTGTGAGTGTGTGTGCCTGTGCATGCACACACACACATGCATCTCATGCCATTTGTGTGATAGTCAGAGGACAGCTTCCAGGAGTCTTTTTTCTCCTTCTATCATATGGGTTCCAAGGATCATAATCAGGTCAACAGGATAGGTGGCCCCTTAACCTATTAAGCTATTTCATTGGCCTCTTAACATAGGTGTCTAATACAGGCAACAGGTAAACCTCCTATCTGGAGACAATGCTACACTAAGACCACAGAAGAAAAAAGAACTTGGCCAGCTTTTGATGTTTGCATTGGTGACAGCATATCCTAGAAAATTTCAACTCATTATTTCTCTGTTGACCTACTGAGGTAATTTGGCAAATTACCCTTCTGCTACCACTTAGCTCTATAATTCTGGGCAATTATATGTGTTGGCCTACAGGGACTCTGGCTTACAAACACAGCATAAAGAGTTGTCATGCCAGATTGACATTAAACACTAGGCAACTAAATATGCTATCTAAAATATATGTTAAGAAAATTTTTTAACAAGTCAAAAGTAATTCGCCTACATTAGACTACTATCAGGATTGGCATGAGCTGAAGAGTTGGCTCAGCAGTTAAGAGCACTGGCTGCTCTTCCAGAGGACCCAGGTTCAATTTCCAGCCTCCACATGGTGTCTTTCAACCATCTATAACTCTAGATCCAGGGGAATCCAAAGCCTTCTTTCTGGCACCATCTTTGAGAACATCAGACATGCACATAGTGTACATACATATAAAATAATGAATAAATCTATAAAAAAGGAATAACATAATTGTCATAAAGCTAATCACTCTCATTAGCAGATTTTGCCAGTGGCCTATTCAGCCAGATGATAAGAAATCACTGTAAAAATGGTCTAGTTGACTGGGATTTCTTCATGTGCACCTCAAAAGATGGTTGATCCATACATCATTCCAGGAATGTGCAAGAAGAGGCACAGGTGATCACGTCCTTTCCTCTAATGCATTTATGTTGTTTCTTGCTAGTGTACAATGTCATTTTCAACCTGATTGCTTGACATACATTTGACTACTAAATGAAAAGATAATCCAATTATTTAAAAACAAAAATTTGGAACGCCAGGCAGGATGACACACACTTGCTGTAATACCCGTATGCAAAAGGATAAGACAGGAGAATCACAATTTCAAGGTTAATGTTGGCTGCACAATGACTTTTTTTTTCAAAAATGAAATATATAACACAAACTATAAAACCATGCATTGAGTTAGCCACTGTTCTATTGCTGTAAAGAGACACCATGACCAAGGCAACTCTTAAAAAAGAAATCATTTCATTGGAGCCTTGCTTCCCCTTTCAGAAGGTTAGCTCAGTATCATCTCAGCAGGCATCATGGGGGCAAGCATGGTGTTGGAACAGTGATGAGAACTACTCCTGATCTGCAAGCAGGGAGAAGGGGGGTGTGTCTGGGGGGAGGGCTTTTGAAACCTCAAAGCCTCTAACTCCCTCTAAAGAGGCCGCATCTCCTTATCTTTTTAAATAATGTCACTCCCTGATGACTAAGCATTCAAATATATGAACCTACAGGGGCCATTCTTACTCAAAGCACCACAGACAGCATGTTTCTTTGCTTAGTGACTTGGCAAGAAATTGAAAAGTTTGGACTAATATCTGCTTATCAGTGAGTGTATACCAAGTTTGTTCTTTTGTGATTGGGTTACCTCACTCAGGATGATATTCTCCAGTTTCAAAGAATATATCGAATAAAAATATTTTTTAAAAAAAGGAAAAAAGTTTGATGTGTCTAACACCAATATGGTCTAGGATACAGAAGAATATTTTATCATACTGATAACCAAGTATAAATCACTGTGGCCTTTCTGACAGGCAATTTTCTAAGACAAACATGCAATATGGACATGACTCGGCAATTTTACAGAAACAAATCTAACCTACAAAACTACGGCCATAGATGAATAAAAACAATATGGATGAGTGCATTTAAGATACTTAAAACTTGAAAAGTAGCTAAACACAGTAGCTTACACTTGTAATTCCAGTCATGACCTAGGGGCTCTTTTAATTTTGATCATTAAACACACACACAGAGGGAGAGGAAGAACATGAGAGCACAAGTGATGTGTGTTGGCACATACCTTTAATCCTAGCACTTGAGAGGCAGAAATAGGCTGATTCAAGGCCAGACTGATCTATATAGTGAGTTAGGCCAGCATAGGTGACATAGTGAGATCCTGTCTCAAAACAATAACAGCAAAAACAAACAGAAAAAGTTGATGTAGTCATACTAAAAAGTTGATGTAGTAATACTAAAAAGTACTACATAGCAAGGAAATACAATGATTTATATGTTTCATAGTGATAAAGAAGCAGATTTGTAAAATGAAGAGTCTAGAAGAAAATAAGCTATAACAGTTATTATTCTATGTGCTGGTTAGTGCTTTGTCAACTTGACACAACTAGGGTCATACAGGAAGAGGAACTTCAATTGACAAACTGTCTCAGTAAGATTGGCCTGTAGGCTAGCTAGTTAGTGAGGTATTTTCTTGATCAATGAGATGTGGGCAGTGCCACTCCTGGGCAGGTGGTCCTGGGAAATAAAAGGAGTCGCACGCGAGCTGCGAGAGCCAGTAAGCAGCCTTCCTCCGTCATCTCTCCTTCAGTTCCTGTCTCGAGGTCCTGTCCACACTTCCCTTCATGATAGACTAGAAGCGGTAAACTAGAATAAAGTCTTTCCTCCCCAAGTTGCTTTTGGTCAATGTATTTATCATAGCAACAGAGAAGCAAACTAGAACAGTCTATAAGGGGATAATTTCCTCTTCTAACTTTATAAATTTCTTTATTACTATCATTTCATTAAAGCAAGCCTGGTTTTCTCTAATATTCTGTTTACTTGAATGAGATGCATTTCATTTTCTTCTGTAGCTGTAGACTTTTTTTTCATGTACAGAGGAATCACAGGACATGTAGTTCCCTTTTATTTTTTTAATGTGTATGGATATTTTGTCTCCAAGTATGTTTGTGTACCACAAGCATGCCTGATATCTTCAGAGGAGAGAAGATAGCATGGGACCGCTGGGACTGGAGTTACCTGTGGTTGTGAGATATCATGTAGATTCTGGTAGTCAAACCTAGATCATCCGGAAGAGCAAGAGGTGTCCTTAACAGCTGAGCCATATGTACATGTCCAACAAGCAGTTCCTTTGTTTTGGGGTGGGGAAGTGTTTTGAGGCAGACTATGTGGTTCTGACTGTCCTGGAACCCACTATATAGACCAGGCTGGCCTCAAACTCCTAGGGATCCACCTGCCTCTGGGCCACAAAGCCTGGCCATATATAGTTCAAAGAATATGATCTAGCAAAGATTCAGAGTTTAAAAGAAAAAAGAGACTATGGAAAAGAAGGAAAGGGAAGAGTATGTAGGCACTTATAATACCAGCATTCTGAAGGTAGAGGCAGGAGGATCAGGATTTAAAACAGCCCTCTAAATAGCTAGCTCAAGGATAGCCTGGGCTACATGAATTCTTGTTTAAAAAACAAACAAAATAAAACAAAGGGAGATGGTTCAGTTAGTCAAGTGCTTGCTGCATGAGTGTCCGGTTCTGATCCCCAGCACCTACATCAAAGCCACGCCTAACAACAGCATGTACCTGTAATCCAGTGCTAGGGAGGCAGAAACAAAGGATCCATGAGACTCACTATGAAGGTTTGTATGTGCTCCGCCCAGGGAGCGGCACTATTAGGAGGTATGGCCTTGTTAGAGTAGGTGTGTCACTGGGGGTGTGAGCTTTAATATCTAGTGCTAGCTACCAGTCAGTCTTCTGCTAGCCGCCTTCAGATGAAGAGGTAGAACTCTCAGCTCCTCCTGTTCCATGCCTGTCTGCATATTGCCATGCTCCCACCTTGATGATAATGGACTGAACCTCTGAGCCTGTAAGCCAGCCCCAATTACATGTTGTCCTTTATAAGACTTGCCTTGGCCATGGAGTCTGTTCACAGCAGTAAAACCCTAAGACAGAGGCCCTCTATAATCTTCCCTAAAGATTTATTCTGAATAAAGTTACTGTTTCTTTTGCAAGCCTGGGTGAGCCCTATTTTCAGTTCTTGGGATAAGAGGTCAACAACCTGGAAACTGGCCCAGGCCTCCTAGCCTACTTTGGGGAACTCCAGAGAGATCTTATTTAAAAAAAAAAAAAAGAATAAGATAGAGAGCAACTGAAGGTGATATCCTACATCACCTCTGCTCTCTATATACATGCATGCATATATACACACACATAAAAGGAAACAGAAAGCAAAAGAAGACTACTTAGGGCTAAGGGCAGGTCATAAGTTGAAAAGAGTACACACTGCATTTTCAGAGAACTAGAGTTCAGTTCACAGTTCCTATGCCAGGAGGCTCACAAATCTATTACTCCAGCTCTAGACGACCTATCTCTTCTTCTTACCTCTGTGGGTACCTACACTCACATGCATACGTTTTAAAATGAGAGAGAGCGCTAATAATGTGTTTAAAAAACAGGAATTCTCTTAGTGCTAGAGCAAAGCAGCGTTGCTGAGCACTAACGAATGGGCATCAGGTGACTTGACAATCTTTAAATGTTTAACATTTTCGGAAGCAGGCTAATTCATGTAGCCCAGGCTAACTACAAACTTTCTACACATCTGAGGATTTCCTAAACTTCCTTTCTCTAGCTTCATGGTGCTGGGATTACAAAGTCTTCCACCATCTCCAGTTTCTGTGTTGGCAGAGAGTCAACCCAGGGCCGGATACAGCCTAGGTAGGCACACGGCCAACTGACCTACACCTGCACCCCGGGCAAGGTATTCAACACTAAATTTCTAACAGAAGGACAAAAGAAAATGTCAAATATAGTTTTCAATTATTCTAACATTTAAAACAAGCAGACCCAACAAAGATTACAATTAGTTTGAAAGGACAATGAAACTCTCCAATTGTAATCAGAAAGTCTAACAGAAAAGAGAAGCCGCCACACCCTCAACAGTCTGAGAGTCTACAGATGAGAAGAGGAAAACACTGAATATCCTAAGTTGGTTTGGGAAGTAGATGTGAGACAAAGAGTCATATAACTAAATTGAATCAAATCATCTCCCAAACTAGGAATGCATGCAGTCTATGAAATGGAGAACAGCATGAAGAAGTTATATGAAAGCAATCACAGGGGCTTGTCTGTTAAATGAGGGTTTGAACTAGACTATGATGGTATGGAGTTGAGAGAGAATTTTTTTTTTTTTGGTTTTTCGAGACACAGTTTCTCTGTACAGCCCTGGCTGTCCTGGAACTCACTCTATAGACCAGGCTGGCCTCGAACTCAGAAATCCGCCTGCCTCTGCCTCCCAAGTGCTGGGATTAAAGGCGTGCGCTACCACCGCCCAGCACGAGAGAGTATTTTTTTTTAACTCAATTCAACATCAACAAATTCCAATAAATCTGTCATGGGCAAAAGAACTAGCAGCATCCTGTTGTTTTGGTAACTAAGATCTTGGGTTCATTTTAACATGCTTAAAGGCAATCAAAGCAACTTTCTGCCCATGCTTTCCAGACAGAAGGTCCCAAATCCAGCAAATATATGACATGGTGACACTGTTCCCAGTGGAAAAATTCTGTTAGTGTAATATACTTACCTAATAAACCTAGTTGTATCCGCATCATAAAGATATTTTATATTTAACCTTCACATGTAATGACATTCAAGAGAACTTCAATACAAGAAAAAAGTGGGGAAAATCCATTCATAAAGTGCATTCTAAAGGTGTAAATAAAATTTTCCTACCTTTTATTTACTTGTCTTGTGTGTACATGGATAGACCTGCCAGCAAGCATGCCACAGCGTGGGTGTGGAGGTCAGTTCTGGAACTCAAACTCTTGGCAACTCATCAGGCTTGGCAACAAGTGCCTTTATCAAACACGTGCATCAAACGAAAGTGAGGCTAGGGATGTCCCTCAGTGGAGCAGAGGCCTTGGGCTTCACCTCCAGTGCCACAAAAGCAAAACAACCGTTATCTCAAAAGAAGAAATAAAGACCTAGCATTTTATAAGACTGTTGTATGAAGGTTGGGAACAAAGCTCAAAGTTAGAATACTTAGTGCCGAGCACTCAGAAGGCCCTGGGTTCAATCCCCAGGACCAGAAAGTATCATCGCATGGTAGTCTATTGTATGAATGTCATATTTTATTCCAACAATTCCTTTTTGATTTACATTTAAGGTTGTTTTCAGTTCAGTACTATTCCAAACATTGTTTTGATGAACATCCTTGTATATGATCTTTTATTTTGACAAAATTCCTGGAAGTGGAACTGCTAAATCACAGAGTACATACACTCCAAACTTTGATAAACAGTGCCCTACTGACCTTAGAAGAAGGATCCCAATTTATATTCCCACTAACAGCTCATAAAAATGGTTAGAGCCAGATGTGGTGCATGCCTGGAATGTGAGCACTTGAGAAGTTAAAGCTAGAGGATTCGTACAAACCTAAGGCCAGGCTGAGCCACATCCTGACTCAAAAACAAGTAGTTGGGATTCAGGCAGTGATGCCTGCCTGAGAGCCCAGCCCTGGGAGAACAAAGGAGGACTAGGAATCTGGGACCAATGAGATCTTGCCTCAAAAACAGTGATTTTTTTTTTCCTGATACGAAGTCTTGCTGTATAAACCATGCTGGTCTTGAACTCAAAGAGTTCACCTCTTTCTGCTTCCCCCGTAACCAGGTGTAACGGTGTGTGCCACCATGCCCAGCCCCTACACTTCTTGAAGCTTCTATTACTACTACCAACCCATCCTCCAAAAAGAGGCATTATGCCTGCTGGCAATTTAACATAGTAGCTATTTTCTCACATTGGTTTTTGTTTGTTTGTTTGTTTGGTTGGTTGGTTGGTTGGTTGGTTGGTTGGTTGGTTTTCCTTTCCAGGACTAAGGATCAAGCCCAGGGCCTCATACTGTACCAGGCCTATCACGGAAAGTCAAAATATATATTTTTTATTTAATTACTTTTAATTTTTTTCAAGCCGGGCGTGGTGGCGCGCGCCTTTAACCCCAGCACTTGGGAGGCAGAGGCAGAGGCAGGCGGATTTCTGAGTTCGAGGCCAGCCTGGTCTACAGAGTTAGTTCCAGGACAGCCAGGGCTACACAGAGAAACCCTGTCTTGAAAAAAACAAAAAAATTTTTTTTTCTTCAATCTGTTCTATGAAAAACATTCATCTACTGATCTTTACCTTTGGTAACTTTAGACTTTCTGACATTTGAATTTCTGCCCATAAATGGCCTATTTATTACCACCATGCCCTTTTTTGCCACCCTGGAATTCACAGAGATCCCACTGGCTTCTGCTCTGAATGCTCTGATTAAAGGAGTCTGCCACCATGCCTATCCTAGGAGTACACTTTTAGCTTTGGTTTTAAATTAGCATGCGAAGCAATGGGCTTCATTCTGAAATTTTCATACACACTTACTTGTTGCTCCTCCTCCCTTGTGCCCCTCCCCCACCCCCTGCCACATGTACACTGGCATCTCCTCTCTTCTTCTTTAAGATCATTTTCCTTTGTTAAGGCCCTTTTAGTTCCATGATCCATACTCAGATTTACTCCATGCATACACACACATAAATATTTAAAGCTAGAGACTGTGTAGGACAGAATATGCAATATTTGTCTTTCTGAATCTAGGTTACTCCCCTGATTAATATAATTTCCAAATCCATCCACTTTGCTACAAATTTCATGATTTCAATTTTTTCCTAACTGAATAGACTTCTGTTGTATGTAGCACGCTCATCTGCTGATGGACATCAGGGCTGATTCCAATTTCTAAGTATTCATCCGTGGAGGGTTCTCAAAAACTAAAATAGAACTACCACATGACCCACTTACACCACTCTTGGGTAAATATCCAAAGAACTCTAAGTCTTACCCAGAGATCACTCATCGACATTTACTGCTGCACTGTTCTTGTGTTTACCTGCTATGGACATGAATAATACCTCTGTCACATTTATTGCTGATGCTTTGAAACAGTTTCTTGTTTATCTTTTTCTCTCTTTCTGGATTCCTTTCTCTTTTGCACCTTTTTAATTTGTATCTGACTCAGGCATTATGTTTGAAAGGCTTTCCCTACCCCAAGCCTACACTAACATGTGCTTTTCCTTTTTTCCTAGTACCACTTGTACTTCATATTTCAATACTAAACGAACCTGGAACTCATTTTAGTTACGTTCCTAACATAGGCAACTCTCCCGTCTCACATGAATTGCTTGCCCCAAAGCCATTTGCTAGGAGAGCTTGTTGTTTCTCCCTATCTGCAATGCTTTCACTATTACATATATGCTAAAATTCTATTTATAGTTGATACCTTCTTTGCTGTACCATTGCAGCTGAACAGATGGCTCAGTGGTTAAGAGCACCTATTGGCTTTCCAGTGGACCAGGGTTTAATTGCCAGCATCCACACACCAGATGGTTCTAACTCTAGTTCCAAACTATCAGGTCCAAAAGAAACTAGGGGCAAAGAAACTATGTGTCGTACTTAGTCGCAAGCCAAAGCACAAGCTGGCCTCCAGGTTCTCTCAGCATCACACAGAACTATTACACAGTCCATGCTGGCACCCGCCCTATATCTTCTCACCCCACCACTTACCCGAAATTCCTCCAGTCCCTGGGCTTCTGGTTCCCTAGATTCTCATTCCTATGAAGCCCTGCCATCTAGGCCATGCGCTCTCCTGGTGCTCTCCTGGTGCTGTTTCCCTCTCTCACCATCCTCGCACCCCCACCCCTCTCCTCTCACAGCTAAGTCAAGTCTGCTGACCATGATCAGTTTACTACTTTCTCTCCCTTACTCTGGACTCTTCCAGATACCTCTGGCTGTACCCTCACATCTACAAAGGAAACCTTCCCTTCAACCCTAACTTCAAAGGGTCCTCAGTTTATACACAGAGCATCTAACATCTCTGGACTCCATGGACAGTCACACTCATGTGACACAGATACATACACAGAACTTAAAATAAATCTTTTTTGAAAAAAAGGGGGGGGAGACATATGATCAGATGTGCCTTGCCCAGCTATAGTCAGAGAAGCTTCCTCCAGCAGCAGATGAGACAAACACAGAAACCAACAGCCTACCTCATGCAGAGGAAGAGACCTTTTAACACTCAGCCCTAAATGGAATGTCTCCACAGAACCCCCCCCCAACTCAGGATTCAGGGAATCCCATAGGAGAGGGGGCAGAAAAAATGTAAAAACCAGATGGGATAGAGGACACCGAGGAAAGCAGACCCTCTAAATCAACATGATCAACGCTTAGGAACTCAGAGGCTGAGGCAGCAAGCACAGGGTCGGCAGCAGGGCCTCGGTGTATATATTACAGCTTCCTGGTTGGTGTCTTTCTGGGATTCCTGAGTGTGGGAATGAGCTTGGTCTCTGATTCCTGTGTCTTCTCCTGGGCTCCTTTCCTTCTGTTTGTTTATCTTGTCCTACTCTGATGTAATACTATTTATCCTATATTTTATGTGTTATATTTTATTATTATCCCTTAGAAGCCTGTTTGTTTTCTAATGGGAGACAGAAAGGGAGTGGATCAAGATGGGAAGGGAGGGAGGAGGATTAGGAGGAGGAGAGGAAACCATAATCAGGCTATACTATGTGAGAAATAAATCTATTTTTCAATAAAAGGGGAAAAAGGAAAAATATACTAGAAGTTAATAAGGCTTGTAAACAACAACAAAAGCATGGTGTGGGAAAGAGAGTAGAACGCAGGAGTAGTAAAGGTGAAGTTATGGTAAGTTATACTGGCCATAGTAGGGATCACCAGAATGCACTTTAAAAAGTTATTAAAATTATGTTCTTCTTATAATCTTGTTCTGTATGTGCTATGAATGCTCAGGGTACTAGTAAAAGAAAACCATCTGCCTTACTTCCTGGTTGCCTGGATTGTAAGATAAATGATTTTCTCCAAGGGACCAAAGAACTTAAGCAGGCCTTACACTTGCAGAATTAACGGATGCAAAGAGTCTACACAGTGCTTAAGCATGGTCTGTGATATAACCAGCAATGCCCACTGAAGCAAAAAGTTTATATTATGATGTGTGATAAACACTTGTGATTCTCCATGTTTAGCTAAATAAGACGTTTCTATGGCTTTCCACATAAGGGTGGTAAATAACATCTTTTTTTTTTTTCTGAGACAGATTTTCTCTATGACTGCCTGTCCTGGAACTAGCTTGTAGACCAGGCTGGCCTTGAACTCACAAAGATTGCCTACCTCTACCTCCCAAGTACTAGTATTAAAAGCATGTGCCACTCATGCTTTTACCCGGCTCCTGTGAGCAAGCACTTGTTAGCATCCACAATAATGCCTGGGTTTGGTAACTGTATATGGGATGGATCCTTAAGTGAGGTAGTCTCCGGATGGTCTTTCCCTCAGACTCTGCTTCACACTTTGTCTCTGTATCTCTTCCCATGGATATTTTGTTCCCCGTTGTTGGACATCAAAGGGAAGAAAGGCCTTTGGTTCTAAGAAGGCTCGATGCCCCAGTATAGGGGAATGCCAGGACAGGGAAGCAGGAGTGGGTGGGTTGGTGAGCAGGGGGAGGGGGGAAGGGATAGGGGGTTTTCCGGAGGGGAAATCATTTGAAATGTAAATAAAGAAAATATCTAGGGCTAGAGAGATGGCTCAGCAGTTAAGAGCACTGTCAAGAGGTCCTGAGTTCAATTCCCAGCAACCACATGGTGGCTCACAACTATCTGCAATGGGATCTGATGCTCTCTTCTGGTGTGTCTGAAGACAACTACAGTGAACTCATATGAATAAAAAAGCAAATCTAAAAAAATAAAAAAATAAAACAAAATATCTAATAAAAAAAAAAAGCCATGTGCCACCACTGCCACTTTCTTTACCTGAACTGCCCTTCATTGATAGTATAAGGAAGACAACCTTAAAGTCTTCCTACAAGAACTAGCAAACCAAAACAAGTGTTAATGCCAACCATGTCTCCATTGATTTAGTGTGAGTTGGCAAGAAAAATAAGGATGTAAGACTGGGAAGGGGCTAGGGAAGAGGCAGAGGGAGGAGGGAACAGCTAAAAATCTCATGTTACTCCTTTACTTTATACCCAGTACTTCCTGTACCCTGAAACCCTGGCACCCAGTGTTTTCCTACTTAGTTTTGCTTTTCTGGAATTGTCATACAAATGGAATTTTGCACTATGCAGCCTTTTGAAGCTGGCCTCTTTCATTCAGCAAACTGCAGTTTTAGAGATTCAGTGACATAATTATATGAATCAACAGGCAGTTTCTTTTTTTATCAAAGAGTAGCATACCATAGCATGGAGTACAATCTGCTTATCTGTTTCACTGGCTGAAAGAAGTGGCCTGTTTCCAATTTTGATGACTAGTGCTAAATAACATTTGTGTTATTTAAACAAGGGTTATTTTATTGTTAGGTTTCTAAAGCAGAAGATCAAAACCACGGATAAGTCTGTTTTACTATGAGCTTAGTACCCAAGTAGAGTGTGAGTGTGTGTGTGTGTGTGTGTGTGTGTGTGTGTGTGTGAACCTGAGCCTTCAATTCTCTTGGCAGACACCTAGAAGGAGGACTGTGAGTCATATGATAAATACAGGTAATTACATAAGAAACTGCGGCTGGGTGTTCTCTTCAGTGGAAGCATTGCTTTTGCTCTCCCACTCACTAGCAATAAATATTCTAGTTGCTCTGCATAGCTGCCAGTTTTGTTATGCATTTTTACACACTCTAATAATGTAATTTGTGCTTTCTTAAATAACTTTATTTCTAGGGCATTCTTAAGGTCATAACAAAGATTCCCATATGCCTCCTGCCATATGTATAATCTCTTCCATTACCAATGGCCATTATGGTTGGTTTTTGTTTTTGTTTTTTTAGCAATTTAAGATACATACATACACACACACACACACACACACACACACACACATTTGTATATATCTTTTTTTTTTTGAGATGGGTTTTTCAGTATAGCCCTGGCTATCCTAGAACTTACTCTGTACACTGGGCTAGCCTCAAACCCAAATATCTGCCTGCCTCTGCCTCTTGAGTATTGGGATTAAAGGCATGTGCCACCAAGCCCAGCTAACATCTTTATATATTCTAAGTGGAAGATCTATAGCCTTTGCCACTTTATTATTTATTTTCTCAGTGTTAAATGTTGAGGATTTCAAAAGTTTATTCTGTATGAGTCTTTGCCAAAACATATTTCACAAATGTTTTCTCCTAGTCTGGGTATGACTGAATGCACGTAACAGACAGTTATGTAAGAGGACATAAAGCTAATTGTTATTTTAGTTCTAACTCTGTCATGGATTTTTTCCCCAATTTTCTCATGGGGGATAAGTATATATAAATATACTCCATTTCAAATGGATGCTCTAACTATATTAGTTGACTGAATTGTACAGTTTTGGGGGACAGGTTAATTGTGTAGTTTTGGGGGTCAGGCAAGTTACAGGACCAGAGAAACCCTGTCTCAGAGTGGGGGTAGCAGAACAAGACAGATTGCCACTAAGAATAACACTTACTATTTAGGGTATTTCAAGTCTAAATTCAGGGCAGTAGAGCCTAGCTTATGCAGAGTGTTCAATCTCTAACACTGAAAAAAAAAAGATGCAAATTCACCATGATTCACTGGAAGAATGTTCTGTCCAGAATCTACTCCTGAGTTCCATTGTTTGATAATTTGTTTGTAAAAGACAGACCTAACCTAAAAGAAAGCTATTTTCCCCATTTGGATAAGCTGTTTTCACAAAGTCAACTCCTGCCTTTAGTTTGTTTGCTTTAAAGGATGAGTCGCTTTTTTTTGTTGTGCAGGCAATCAGCCCCACAGCCCCAAGGCCCAGTCCTAAATGGACACTTTGATTCTAAAACCCTGTGGTGGAGTAAGGCTACAACTCAGTTTTAAATTTTGGTCTGGTATGTTCCATTAAATATTTGAAGAGCAGGGTCGGGGTGGCACACACCTTTAATGCCAACACTTGGGAGGTAGAGGCAGGAGAATCTCTGTGAGTTCGAGGCCAGGCTGGTCTACAGAGTGAGTTCCAGGACAGCCAGGGTTACATAGCAAGACTCTGTCTCAAAAACAAAAACAAAAAAAAAGTATTTTTTACTTTGATTTTTTTTTTTTTTTGAGACAGGGCCACACATTCTGCAGCCCAGATTAGACTAGAACTCACAATTCTGCCTCAGCCTCCAAAGTGCTAGGAATGCAAATATATCCTACAAAGCCTGGCTTGAAATAAATGTGTAAAGTACTTTTATGCTGTAACTTTTCTTTCCACCTTTGATAAATACTGCACATACATACAGATGCATATGCACACACAGGGACAGGCTGGATGAAAAACTTCCAGCTAAAGACTAAATCTGCATAGGATTTTCCCTTTGAAAGCGAAGTGGCTCGGAACAGCAGTTAGGAGTACTGGCTTCTCTTGCAGAGGATATTAATTTGCTCCCCATAACAAAGTTAAACTCCAGTTCCAGCAGATTCAAAGCCCTTTTCTGGCCTCAGCAGGTACTATACACACAGGGTAGAGGTACAAACACTTTCCCGTAAATTTTAGAAATAAATACAATTGAAAGTGGTGTGACTATAGGGGCTGAAGAAATGGCTCAGCAGTTAAGAGCACGGGCTGCTCTTCCAGAGGACCCAGGTTCAAGTCCCAGCACCCACAGGGCAGCAACTGGTATGCAGCTGCAGTTACAGGGGATGGACATCATAACATAAACATCCATGCAGACAAAACACCAATGCACACAAAATAAAAATAAGTAAATCATTTCTTTAAACAAAAAGTAAATGGTGTGAGTATAAATACAAGAAATTCAATTTGAACAGATAAGCACAGAGAAAGATAAACTGATCAAAACTGAAAATGTGTAAGTACAGCAGTCGCTGGTCTATACCTAAGGGTCTTCATTCCAAAATCCCCAGGGGATATCTGAAGCCCCAGACCACATGAAATCCTAAGTGTTTCTTCCTATATAGACACAAAGTTAATCCATGGCCTTCCCAACTTATTTATCATGCACATTTATTTATCATTAGGATAATGTTTAAAATATAATAGGAAAAGGAGCTGGGGTTTGAGGTTTGTCACCTCTCCTCCTACAGGAAGCACTTACAGCTTCTCTCAGCACAAACACATTTGTTCCTCTTAAACTTTGGGTCCATTCTTATTTAAATTAAGGATTTCTTGATGGCTCCAGGTTAAGGCATTTACCACACAGGCCTGAAACCCAGAGCTCAATCCACCAGCCACAAAGAGGTAGAAAGAGTGAAATCCTATCTCAAGAGATTGAAAACTTCAAACAATGGTTACAATGGTACATTTTACACACACAAATAAATATAATAGAAAGCTTCTCAGGACAGTGGTGGTATATGTCTTTAATCTCAGGCAGAGGCAGACGGATTTCTGAGTTTGAGGCCAGCCTGGTCTACAGAGTTAGTCCCAGGACAGCCAGGGCTACACGGAGAAACCCTGTCTCAAAACACCAACAAGAAGAAGAAGAAGCAATAAAATGAATCCAACAAGCATTCTGCTATCCTCATAGATAGATGCCTTGTCCTGTGGTCATCAGAGAGGTTTCCTCCAGCAGCTGATGGGAACAGATACAAAGACCCACAGCCAAACAGTAGGCAGAGCTCAGGGAACCCCACGGAAGAGGGGAAGGAAGGATTGTAGAAGCGAAGGGGAGCAAGGGCACCATGAGAACGCAGCCCACAGAATGAACTCTGCAGGGCTCCTCAGGGCTCGTGGAGACCGAACCAATAACCAGGGAGCCTCCACAGGGCCGCCCCACATCCTCTGCACAAACATTCTGGTTGTACAGCTTTGTGTTCTTGTGGGACTCCTAACCGGGTGGGGGAGGCTGCCCCTGACTCTTCCGCCTGTTTTGCGGACCTTTTCCCCTCCTACAGGGTTGCCTTGTCCAGACTTAATAAGGGGATGTGCCTAGTCTTACTGCATCTTTTTCTTCTGTGTCCAGTCGACTTCACTAAGCCTGCTCTTTCCTGAAGGGCAGTGGAGGAGGGGTAGATCTGGGGGAGAGGGTAGAAGGGAGGAGGGCTGGAAGGAAGGGAGAGAAGGGAAAATGCAGTTGGGATGTAATATGAGAGAAAGAGAAATACAAATTTACAAACTGCAACTTTGTAGACAGATAGGGACGGCATTATCAGCTTTAACTTACAGATGAAGAAACAAAGTCTGAAATGCCAACTAATTTGCTCAAGGTTGGAGTGTTAGCAGCAGAACTAAAAGACAAACTCCAGACTCAGCCGGAAGTCAGTGCACTTCCCACTACTACATAACATAATCGGAGTGGCTATCAGCTCACCCTTTGCACAACCACACTATCATCTATCTACAAAGTGTTTTACATACGGTTACTGGACTTGAACATTTATAGCCTCCATGCTAGACAGAGCAGGCACTGTCATTTTACTAGCGAGGTTACTTGCTCTAGACTAAATAGAGCAAGAAAACGGACATAACTTCTTGAAATTCTCACACAAACACCTAAAGGTTGTCTGTTGGGTTAAAAAGAAACCTTAAGATGGGAAAGGAAAAGATCCAAGTGGTGACCTTGGCAGGAGTCCTCGTGCCCGTCTGTACACAGTAGGTAAAGTGCCTGAAGGAGAAGCACAGCCTGGGCGGCTTCGGGCCCACCATTGCACAATGCCATGTCCCGGGGCTTCGCAGAGCACACCAGTGCGAAAGGAGAGCGTCTCAAACCTGCAGATCAGGATCGACCTGCACATCTGGAAACCTCAGCTCCTGGCTGTGCCAAGCTGCTCCAAAAGTGTCTTCTCTCCGATGAATCCCCTTCCTATCATATGCCCTACACGAGATTCTCAGTGAAGAACACCAATTCCTCTAAGGTGTTCTCTGACCTCCACACATACACATGGAACACGTATATGTACACACACAAAGGGATATTTACAAAATTTTACAGAAACTGGGTAAAACATAGGTAAACCTATGTTACTCGGCTTTTGAAAATTAAAAGTGGTAATCCCAGCACTTGGGAGGCAGAAGCAGGTGGGATTTCTGAGTTCGAGGCCAGCCTGGTCTACAGAGTGAGTTCCAGGACAGCCAGGACTACACAGAGAAACCCTGTCTCAAAAAAACCAAATCTCGAACCCCCCCCCAAAAAAAAGAAAATTAAAAGTGAAGAAGCAGCTCCTCATATTAAATGTGATTCCCAATTATGATCCCAGCACTCAGGAGGCTGAGACAGGGGGATTGTTGTGAGTTCTAGGCTACTCTGATCTACACAGTGAGTGTTAGGCAGGCCTAGGATATAGTGTGAGACCTTGTGTCAAAAACAGGCCCAAAGCCACTTTTCCCAGGTGTTGCTGCTCAATTGTCTTTAAACCCAGCACTTGGGAGGCAGATTTAAGAGAATTACCAAAAGTTCAAGACCAGCTTGGACTAGAGAGCAAGTCAGAGCTAGGGAGACTTGTCTCAACACCTAAAATCAAAGAAATAAAATGCTAAACAAAGAGATGATCATAACAAAAGACAAAGGTGATCTTATCATGTCTACCTGATTGGTGGGGTGGGGAGAACTAAAAAGGGCCAGGGCAGTAGTATCAAGTAGTATCCAACCCTCCGAGAACGCGGTAACACAGCAAACCCAAAGGTGGAAAGGGAGAAAATGAGCTGGCCACTTGGGAGGCAGAGGCAGGTGGCTCTGTTACTTTGAGGCTAGCCTAGTCTACAGAGTGAGTTCCAGGACAGCCAGGGCTTATACACAGAGAAATCCTGACTCCACAAAACAAAGAAAAAAAGTGAGAAAATACAGGTCATGACAGGCATTCGTGAGGCAACAGGAAAACACAGGTTACAAACAGTTCTTGCTCCATAAACCTCTATCCAAATTGTGTTTAGGTGCAACAGAAAACCAAGACACAACTGGTCTGGCCAGTTGCTTCAATTATGAAAGATAATCTAAAACTGACCCCATGCTTCGGAGGCAGAACAGAATGTGCATTTCCAGAGCTGTGAGTGTATCACAGCGGCAGACAGCTGGCCTAGCTCGCATAAGTGCCTGGGCCATATCCCCAGTGTCACAAACATTGACAAGATGAAACAACTACCAGCAGCAGGTGTCAAGTGGATGGGGCAAGCAGCTGGAGTTGTTTATCTTCATATTTGGTAAAGAGAAAAATAGCATTGCAGAATCACAATTGGCCGCGGCTTCACGAGCACACGCACACACGCACGCACGCACGCACGCACGCACGCACGCATGCACACGTGCACGCACGCACATCTCCCTCTGTAATCCTAGCACTTAGGAGGCTGAGGCCAGAGTAGAGCCAAGTTTAAGGACAGATTCGACTACATGTAAAGTTTGAAGCCCCCCTAAACTATACAAGGAGTCTGAGGTCAGCTGTAGCTACAGAAAGATATCCTCTCTCAGAAAGACAGAAGGAACCTAAGATTAGGGCCAGTAGTGCTGTGTGTTGGTAGAGCCCTGGCCTAGCCTGTGTGAAGCCCTGCATTCAATCTCTAGCAGCACATAAAGCAGACATGGTGACACACACACTCAAGTGAGGGAGGCAGGAGGATCGGTAGGTCGCTGTCATCTTCAGCTACGTAGCTAGTTTGAAAACAGCATGAACTGAGGAGACCCTGTCTCCAAAACAAGGAGGGGAATGGGGAAAGACTAGTCAAATACACTGCTTGCCTTGAAGATGCTTGGCAGCCTAACACCTGACACAGTCTACCTTTTTCTCTTTCCTCACCTAATTTCCTTCTCTGTTTATCGTCATCTCTAAGACTTTTGTGGCACGTTGATTAGCCTGTCCAAGGCCACTTGGTCCTAGGGTTAATGACCGCAGTCACCTGACACAAATGCCTATGAAGTTGTATCCTTGAGAAAACTTACAAAATAGTCAACACTTGGGGAAACAAATCAGAGATAAGACCAAACCAAAGCAGTATGACTCCAAAGTTCATACTCCTCACGCTCTCTTAAACACTGAACCTGTGGGTTCAGACTTAAACAATCCCCAAAGCCTTCACCTTCAATGACATAAAATCCCTACTACATCCTGGCAAGCCCTTCACTGAAAGCCATACCGTATTCGATCTCCTCATTCTTTTCTGTCCCTTCATCTAGAACATTCTCTTTCTCATATGGAAATCATTTCACTGACTCATCTATAGAGTCCAGATAGGTAGAATTGTGTCTATTGGGATACATACCAGCATACCTCTTGGTGAGCAGGCCAGCTACTTGGTAAATCATGTTAAGTAAGTAAAGGAAGTGAAGTCCCAGGCCACTACGAGCAGGCTTGTCAAACACTCCTACTCACTCTCTTTTGTAATTCCAAATACCTCAGAAGCAGTATCACAGTGTAATACTTAATTTCCGGCATTTAACGTCTTTCCCTGGCTAGGCTCCACTGGAGCAAGACACCTTGTAAGTCTCTGCTTATCTTACAGGATCTAAGCAAAACTGGAGGCACAGGAAGCACACCATAAACACTTCCTACAATACGGATGTGCCGCACGAGGATCCCATCCACACCCAACTTTGTAAGAATAGAGTTATTTTGGCACACTAGGTTAGAGATGTCCAGGCCTCTTCTCTTGCTGACATTTTCTATTTCAGAACTCAGTAAGCAGAACTCTGATACAGCATTTAGCAATTAAGGAAATCATCTGGAAAATCTCGAAGCCCCAGAGTCTGTGGCTTGCTGATTACGCAAGCATTTTGTTACCGGTTTTCTTGGTAGGGAAGCAGAGTGACATCATCGAGATGATTTCATCTGCTAGTTAGCATGAGCTCCAAGATGCCGCGTTCACAGTAGGTGTACTGTTGGCTCCTCCCAATCTGTTTTCCTTTTTCTATGGAATTTTGGAGAACTTACATACTGCTTGCAGGTATTGATTAAAATATAACTCCTATAATCTACTAAATGTCTAGTAGAGCAGAGCTATACTTTAGAATTTTATTACATAGGTTGCTAAAATTACTTTTACAACAAATAACATATTAGAATAGTAATAGTAGTAACTAAAATTTTTTGTACGTTTACTACTTGTCAAGCACTGTCCTTTTTTGTTAGTTAGTTTGTTTTTTAAGACAGGGTTTTTAGCTGCCCTGGAACCCTGTAGACCAGGCTGGCCTTGAACTCAGAGATCCACCTGCTTCTGCCTCCCAAGAGCTGGGATTAAAAACATGGGCTACCACCCCCTGGTACCAGGCACTGTTCTTAAAGCATTATATGTGTTAACTCATTGCTAATCGCAGGAGGTGGCTACTGTTTTTGTTCCTACTTTACAAATGTACAGGAGGGTGAGCATATACCTTAAACTATTACCTATACCAAGAATAATCAGAGGAACTAGTGTTTCAACCTAGTTTGGAACCAGAACCCCCACTTTTAATCCTATGTCCTATCATATCTCCCAAACAGCACAGCATTGTGATGAAACACTACCAATAAGGTCCTTAAAGTAGTAGGAGAATAATACATCCACAGATCCAAGAAATGTATCTGGAGATGTTCCAATCTCTGCTTGCTTACTAAGTTCTACTGGATTTTCAGAATAGTTCAATTCTATCCTTTAATATAAACAGTAACCAGATGTCCCTCAATGGAGGAATGGATACAGAAAATGTGGTATGTTTACACAATGGAGTACTACTCAGCAATTAAAAACAATGAATTCATGAAATTCTTAGGCAAGTGGTTGGAACTGGAAAATATCATCCTAAGTGAGGTAACCCAATCACAAAAGAACACACATGGAATGCAATCACTGATAAGTGGATATTAGCCCAGAAGCTCTGAATACCCAAAACCCACATATCAAATCATTCCCAAGAAGAAGGAAGGAGAGGGCCCTGGTCCTGGAAAGACTTGATGCAGCAATGTAGGGGATTACCAGGACAGAGAAGTAGGAGGGGCTTGATTGGAGAACTGGCGGAGTGAAGAGGGCTTATGGGACTTATGGGGAGGGGAGAACCCAGAAAGGGGAAATCATTTGGAATGTAAACAAAGAATATAGAAAAATTTTAAAAAGAAATTTAAAAAAAAAGCCAGGCCATAGTAGTGCACACCTGTAATTCCAGCACTTGGGAGGCAGAGGCAGGCAGATTTCTGAGTTCGAGGCCAGCCTGGTCTAAAGAGTGAGTTCCAGGACAGCCAGGGCTATACAGAGAAACCCTGTCTCATAAAAACCAAATCCAAAAAAAAAAAAAAACCCCAAAAAAAGAAATGTAAAAAAAAAAGATGCATTTATAATTGTGATCAAAAGCCACTATCAAGATATTGTGGCTATAAATTGGAACTAAAACTTAACGGGAGAATTATATATATAATAGGAAACTAGTCGTGATGGTGCGTGCCTGTAATCCCAACCTTGGGGAGGTAAAGGCAGAAGGATCAGAAACTCAAGGTCATCCTCAGCTACATACCAAGCTCAAAGCCAGCCTGGACTACACAAGAACCAGTCTCAAAACAAACAGAAGTCAGGTACAGTAACTCACACCTGCACTCTCAGCACCTGGGGGCTGAAGCAAGGCGCAGACTAAGTTCCAGGTAACCTAGGCCAGAAGTAAAACCCTTTCTCAAAGACAGAACAAAAAGAAAAACAAGAAGCTACAGGAATAGCTTCGTAACTTAAGAACTCATACTGCTCTTACTGAGGGCCAGATCTCAGTTCCCAGCAAACAAATGCAGAGGCTTATAGCCATCCATACAGCCAGCTCCATGGCATCCATGCCTTCTTCTGGAACCTACAGACATGTGTACATACACACAGAGACATATACATATAAATAAAAATAAACCTTCTTGGGAATGATTTGATATGTGGGTTTTGGGTATTCAGAGCTTCTGGGCTAATATCCACTTATGTGTGTCTAACATAAAATAGGTTAGATATTTAGCATCACAAAAAAGAGAAACAATCAACATTACCATCATTTTTAGAGCAAATGATTTTTATCAACAGAAAAATTAGACATTCCAGGCATAGTAGTGGTGGTCTGTATCCATAATTCCAGAAACCAGGAGGTAAGTACGAGAGGATCTGAAGTTTGAGGTCAGCCAGGGTTACGCAGTGAGTTACAGGACCATCTGGACCAGTTAGGGAGATCCTGTCTCAAAGCAAATGTCAGATACCTTCCTTTATTCCACCACAATGGAGATCACACATACTTGGAACTCTAACAACTGAGCTCTTTGTAATTCTTGGTTAGCTGGAGGGTCAACTCCTCTGTGCCAAGGATTGAAAGCAGGGAAACTCACATGGTAAACACATGCTCTACGACTGAGCTACATCCAAACCTCTTAGGAGCCACTTTTAAGAAACGTTATCATACTGGTAACTACAAATTTCTCCTAGAGAGTTTTAAGAATTTTCTTTAGAGAGGCTCCTCACCTTTTCAGTTCTTTTTCTCTGTTCTAATCTTTTATGGTGGTTTTTCAGGTCGTAACTGAAGTGCTTTCAATTCTTCTTTCTCTGGAGTGGCATGTAATACAGATCAGATGAACCCCCAAAACAGCAGAATGAAGCTCTCCAATCTTTAATGTTAGTGCTTTGGAGGTGGAGGCAACAGGATTAGAAATTCAAAGCCAGCGAGGGCTATATAGTGACTTTCAAGCCAGAGGAAGTTGCATAGTGAGATCGTCTCAAAAATTAAGTAAATAAAAACCACTGAGGCTGGGGATATAGCTCAGTGACAGAGCTTTTGTCTAGATGTACAATTCCCAGCACTACACACACACACACACACACACACACACACACACACACATAAATAAAATGTAAGGGGCTGGTGAGATAGCTCAGTGGTTAAGAGCACTGACTGCTATTCCAAAGGTCCCAAGTTCAAATCCCAGCAACTACATGGTGGCTCACAACCATCTGTACAGCTACAGTGTACTCCTATACATAAAATAAATGAATAAATCTTTTAAAATAAATAAATAAATAAATAAATAAATAAATAAATAATGTAGATCTCTGAGCCACCAACTGGACAGCATACACCAGCTGATATGAGGCCCCCAACACACATGTAGTAGAGGACTGCCTGGTCTGTGTTCATTCAAAGATGCACCTAACGCTCAAGAGACTGGGAAGGGGATAAAATCTGGACTCTAAAAAAATATTATATAAAACTTTTTTTAAAAAAAGAGAGAAGCAGGGAAAGGGGGGATGGGATAGTAGGTTTGCAGAGAGGAAACCAGGAAAGGGGAAAGCATTTGAAATGTAAATAAATAAAATATCCAATTAAAAAAGAAAAAGAAAAAAAAAAGGACGGGCATGGTGGCGCATGCCTGTAATCCCAGCACTTGGGAGGCAGAGGCAGGCGGATTTCTGAGTTCGAGGCCAGCCTGGTCTACAGAGTGAGTTCCAGGGCTATACAGAGAAACCCTGTCTCGAAAAACCAAAAAAAGAAAGAAAGAAAGAAAGGAAGGAAGGAAGGAAGGAAGGAAGGAAGGAAGGAAGGAAGGAGGGTAGAGTATGGCTGGATAGCTCAGTGGAGAGGCACTTGGCTAGCATGGACCTGAAGACTTGATTCAATACTCACCACCAAAAAAAAAAAAAAAGAGAGAGAGAGAGAGAAACAGTGACTGACACGTAGGGGGTTGGGGGGAAATCAGAAACTAGTTTCTTTCTAATGCCAAGAGGCACATAGAACTCTGCAAACTGTCCATGAAGAGTGGAAAAGGGAAGTGATTCAATTTTTTTCCTTTTCTGTCTGCTTTAGTTGTGACATCAATTGCACATGCAGGAACAGCAGCAATCCCAAGAGCATACAGCAAACACACGTTTTTTATGAACAAAATCAGCAAGTGTAAATAGCCAGGCTCAAACAGAATTCCTGCCATGTGAAATAATCCATTTAAATGCACTTTTGATTATATATTGGAAATTTTTCACTTCTGCGCTAGTTACAGAAATATTAATTTTTTCAACTCCTCTCGGCATAGCTGTACAATTCCAAACAATCGGGCAACATATAATGATGGCCATTGAATCTGTTCAAAAGTAGGATCTTTTATCCTCATTTCTATCTGGAAAAGAAGTATGTGTGAAAATCAGTGTGACTTCTCATATACTTGGAGTCACAAAATGAGGAAATCAAATTTGCTGACAACACAGGACAAACAGCACGAAAGCAGAACCCAGCACCCACTCTGTAATAACACACACTGGAAAGAAATATTGCTTCTTTTCTTGTCATAGTCCCCCAATAAATTGTGTTTTCAAGTTTTCTGTTTTGGTTTTTGTTTCTTGGTCTTACTATGTAGCCCAGGCTGGCCTCAAACTCTTAATGTTCTTGACTTGGTATCTCAAGTGCTGGGAATTCAACATAGACCACCGCAGCCAGAAAAAAAAAGTTGTATGACATCAAGTCAACCTACAGACTAAGAACAAGGAGTAAAAGAATCCGAGATGTTAGAATGCGAGTTTGAACTGATACATTCATCATGCTTTGCCAGCTATCTGCCTCATTCTTATTTTTATCGAGTCCTAGGAAATATCTCTATTTCATAACAAACACCTTCATCTATTATCCCATGACTTAGAAAGTAGAAACAAGAGAAACAGCAGTCCAAGGACAACTTGGGCTACATGAAACACTGTCCAAAAAAACGAACATAACATGCTTACAAGATGGCCCTGCCGGTAAGGGTGCCTGTCACGGAGCCTAGGGTCCTCTGGCAACCACAGAAGAGCTGTTGCACACAGACACCCACACAATACATACACATGTTCCAAAAATGAATAAAAATGTAAAAAATAACACTTTTCTGACAGGATGTTAATTTCTGAAGCAGAATGTTCCAAAAAAAAAAAAAAAAAAAAAAAAGCAGGGTCCCCTGCAATCCTAGTATTCAGGGAGGTAGAGTCAAAAATCACTGTCAAATCCAAAGCTAGATTGATCTAGATAACAAGATCCAGACTGGCTGAGGCTTCCTACAGAAATCCTATCACAAAAAAAAAAAAAAAAGAAAAAAAGAAAAAAAGAAAAAAAAAATGGAGGGAGGGGCCTGGAGAGACGATTCTACTTTCTGAGCTAAGTTTGGTTCCCAGCACCTGTGGCGGGTGAGTTCATAACTCTGGTACCCCCAGCCCCAGAGCAGCAGACACGATCTCCTAGTTTCAAAGGACACACACACACACACACACACACACACACACACATATTTATTCCAAGCCTGACAGCATACGCCTTTAATCTCAGAACTCAGTCAGGAAAGGCAGGCAGGTCTCGGTGAGTTAAGACTAGCCTGGTCTCTACACAGTGAGTTCCAGGATATCCAAGGCCATGTAGTTAGAGACCCTCTCTCAAAAAAAAATATATGACCAAAAATACTTGGAAAACTTGGACTGTCCTTTTAATAAAGACGAGTAATGGGGATTTTAGGAGAAAACTCTAAAATATTATTTTCATATATACTAAGAACCAGATCAGCTCAGACAAATATCTCTGACAATTTACTTCCCTAATTGGAAAATGAATATATTTTCAGTTTCTGTAATGTCAAAATTTACAATTAATATTTTAACAAGCAAATCTGAATATAGTATATAGATAAAAATCAGTTTTTTGTTGTTGTTGTTATTCTGAGACAGGGTTTCGCTCTGTAGCCCTGGCTGTCCTGAGACTCACTCTGTAGACCAGGCTGGCCTCAAACTCAGAAATCTGCCTGCCTCTACCTTCCAAGTGCTGGGATTAAAGGCGTGCCCACCACCGCCTGTTACTTTTTTTCTTTTCAAAGAAAGCCTTCTGCATGAAGAAACAAAAATGTTAACTGTTTAACCTGGCTAGGGGCCACAAATCGAGGTCTAAGACTGGCTAGAAGAGTTTTTATTACATTACCAAAACAGAGAGAGAAATCAACTTGGAGGAGAAATGCAAGGATTCCTTGAGGGGAAACTGGAACAACTTTTGGCTTTAAAAATTGTTATTCATTGCCAACTTTTTTTTTTTTTTTTTTTTTGGTTTTTTCTAGACAGGGTTTCTCTGTGTGGTTCTGGCTGTCCTGGAACTCACTCTGTGCATCAAGCTGGCTGGCCTCAAACTCAAGAAATCTGCCAGCCTCTGCCTCCCCACTTCTGGGATCAAAGGTAGACATCACCACACCCAGTTGCCATTTTTTTAAAAATTAAGACACAATACTCAATCAGAATTAAAAACGGATTGAGGTTCAACAAAGAAACACAACAAGGGGAAGGCAAGACCCCCAGGAACGATGCCTATTTAGTGTCTTTTACATTTCAAGTTATACTACCACTGAACCTCATACATTAACTGTGTTGATCATTCCCATTTTCTTCTACATGTAGGCTTTTGGTGGGTGAACAGTTCTATATGACTATCCTTCATGACTTCTTTTATGTTTTGATTTTATTTCAAGGTGCCCGTGATAGAGCCCAGGGCTTCGCCCATGGAAAGGCGACACTCTACCACCCAACTACCTCCACAGACCTTATTCTTTTTTTCCCTTTTGAAACCTTGGAAGGTGTGGTTGTTAGAAAGAGAGAAGTATAGGTACTGTGTGATCTTAACAGTCTTTCTGTGCCTGGACGATTCCTCCATTCCTCTGCTCCTCCAGAGCTAAGTCCTGTCCAACTTTTCCAGACCCAGCTCCAGTGCTTCTTTCCACACACCTTTATAAGACTTCCTGGTTGTGATATATGTTACTGAGATTTTAAGTGACTAGGCGACTGTGTGTTCCTTTCCTACCTCGTTGTGGGACACACAAGTACAACAACAAAACCTTAATTACCACAGATACAAGAAAGTCTGAAAATTAAAAAAAAAAAAAACTAAAACCTCTGTTCAAAATAATCGTTCTTTAAGAAGGATGGCAAAAGCAATCTAGGTTGTTTATTCAGTTAATTGTTAGAAGCCAGTCTTCATGGCCAAATTCGATTCAGTTGATTGCAAACTCTTTGGAGTCCAGGAACTGTCTTAATTTGAGATCACCCCATCTCTCACACTTCAATATCCCAGTTAAGTCAATGTTCTGCACACACTGTCTCGATACAAAGCCACATTACTAAGTAATGAGGCTATAATTAAAACAAAGTTCAGATTCGAGAAAAATATTGGCTTGTAAAAGCTTGAGTGTTGTCCGTGTTTAAAATAACCTCAGCATCTACAACAAAAAGAGTCAAAAGTAAGATACAAATTCAACATGTGGGAGACACTGAATTCAACCCCCAGCGCTGAGAAAAGGGAGGAAGAAGGAGAAAGGGGCAGAGAAGAGCCTCAGGAAAGCAGCGCAGGGTGGGACAGGGATGGCTGGAACTTTACTGGAAATGGAGCACAAAGAACAAAAAGGGGGAACGAGTCTCCGTTTAGTTTATGCTCCCAGAGCGTGACAAGAAGCCAAATACCCCGTTTTAGAAAAATATTTAGTCAGTGATGGTGATCTTCGGAATCTCATTTTCTAAAGTAGAAAGAGATGTCATTAATCAAAGATCCCAGTCACAAGAAGTCCAGTGCGCGGTTCAGACTTTCTCGTGTCCACAATTAGCACAGGCCACAGATGATCAAGATACTCTCTCCAGGAGAGTACCAAAAAAAAAAAAAAAAAAAAAAAAAAAAAGTGACACAGGTCAGGAAGCAGCCTCCTTTCTCTGCCCTGGTTGAGAGGATAAAGCCTAAGTGTGGTTAAATATGTGAGTTGTGAAGGAGTTTGGAGACTGCCCCAGCTTAAAGTGGCGACCTTCTCACCATCCTTGATCGTGCAGACCAAGTGACAAAAGAGTCCCTTTAGTGAAGTCGCCAATGGGAAGCCGCTGTGGGACTCACCTGGGTTTCCAGGGCTGGGGTTCTAGCTCTGGAGCTCCGCAGGGCGCAGGGCGGCAGCGATCGATCAGCACGCAGCCTCCGCGCTCGCACACACAGAAGAGTCTAGGCGCCCGCGGCGGCAGCTCCTCCCTCGATGGCTTTCCCAGCCCCAGCCTCCCCAGCCCACGGCGCTCGCCCCGCCTTCCTCCGCGGCCCCCACTTCCGGGTGAGGCCAGGGCCCGGAAGCTGGGCGGACTAGGGAAATGGTCCACGTCACGTGAAAGGGAGCAGGCGCCTGGAGCTCCTTGCGCCCCCTGGTGCACGCATGCATCCTCTGCCAGGATGAGTTAGTCTCGAGTCCCCTAGGCGCCCAACCCCAGTGCCTAAGGCGAACTCAATAAAAAAGGGGGGAAAGTGCTTGAATAGTGAGGGCTTGCCATAAACCACCCATAGTTTGACCTTGCCAGCATAAAATATTCTAGACCTGGCAACCCGTGTTTACTTTCTAAACTAACTCCAGACGGGAAAAATCAGAACCAGGAACTTCCCCTCATCCCTCTGATGAATAATGCCATCGTGGCTTGGCGTGGTTGCTTGTCCCTGTAATCCCAGCACTTGAAAGGATAAGGCAAGGAGATGAATTGAAACCAGCCTAGGCTATCGAGTGAGTTCCTAGCCATACTGGGGTATAGAGTAAGAGACTGTCTCAAAGAAAACTTTTTCTCCAGGCTGAAGAGATGGCTCCGTATTTAAAAGCTTTAATGACTCCTCTTCCAGAGAATGCAAGGCAGCTCACAACAGCTGGTCGATGCCCTCTTCTGGCCTTCTAGGGAACTGCCTGCTCGTGCACAGACGTCCATGCAAACAGAACGTACATACACACAAAAAAAATAACTCTGCCCAAATGATAGAGTGCTGCTGTAAACTGTGCACTAAACCCACATAAATGATGTGGTACACACACACACAGAGACGCACACGCACACGATTTTCTCAAATAAAACATAACAACATCATTCAACGGGGTTGGCAATTTCTTGAGTTTAATCCCCTGCAGGAAAATGCTTACCACCCAATCTGTTGACCTGAGTTCCATCCCTGGTGGAGGGAGAGAACTCCCACAAACTGTCCCAAATTGTCCTCTGCTCTTTATGCCTAGGGTAGTACATCCACAAATAAATACATGTAAAATAAAATTTTTAAATAAAAATGGGCTGTAGTGATGGCTCAATGGCCGAGAGCACATATGTTCCTGTAGAGGACCCAAGTTCCGTTCTCTGCATCCACAACGTGATAATGTGCAGCTGAGTTTTGTTACTTTGTGGGCTCTTCTTTCCCCATCCTTTATCATCCTCCCACCCCCACCCCTTTTCACCACCTATCACTAGATAGGGGAGAAAGGATAGACGGGGGAGAGATAGAGACCCCTGGAACCAATTTCTTTTGTATTTCTTCTTTGAGTACGACTACTACTAACAAACCAAAAACAAACATCCTGAAAGACCACCAGCCACAAACCAATCGATCAGGGCACTAGCATTTATATACCCAAAATGCCAAATGTCCCACAATCGCAAAAACTATCTGCAGCTGCCAAAACCATGTTTCTGCCAGAGCGCCAGGCCAATCATAGAGACACAGCTGCTGGAGAGTTCGAGGCAGCCCTATATCCCGCACCTGGGATTAAAGCTAAAACACATTCCTACTTCTCTGTTGATTAAAGAAAGCAAAAATCCAGAAGTCTCAGTACAATAATGGGTAGTTCACAACCACTTGTAACTCCAGGTCCTCCTGTAAGAGGGACCTAATACACTCTTCTGAACTGAGGTCACTTACAACCCACACGTGCACATAATTTATAAATTAACTTTTTAGTATAAAATTTTATTGTGAGGGAAGGAAGGACCTGGAAGAGGGGTAGAGGCGGATAAAGGGAGGGGCGAGAAAGACAGGAAGAAAGGCCAGCTGGGAACACGTGGGAGCAGAGAGTGGCGTCTTAAAATCATCATCATCATCATCATCATCATCATCATCATCATCATCATTATTATTTTGGTTTTTCAAGACAGGGTTTCTCTGTGTAGCCCTGGCTGTCCTGGAACTCACTCTGTAGACCAGGCTGGCCTTGAACTCAGAAATCCACCTGCCTCTGCCTCCCAAGTGCTGGGATTACAGGCGTGCTCCACCACTGCCCGGGTAAAATTAATTTTTTAAAAAGAACCTAAGGAGCTGGAGAGGTGGCTCAGCAGTTAAGAGCACGACTGCTCTTCCAGAGGTCCTGAGTTCGATTCCCAGCAACCACATGGTGGCTCACAACCATCTGTATTGGGATTTGATGCCCTCTTCTGGTGTGCCTGAAGAGAGCAATAGTGTACTCATATACATAAAATAAATATTTATAAAAATAAAAGAAAAAGAAACTAAGGCAACTTATAAGTGGGCTCCCAAATACCAGCAAACTGAGTGACAGGCGCTGAACTAAAAGACTAGCACTACTCATAGACTCTGTACCTTTGGCCACTTGGGACACATTTTCCCTCAATACAATTGTCATGGAACTAAAAAATAAATAAATAAAATCACTCAATGAGAGGAACCAGAATAACAAGACATCTATCCCTCTAGTTAATCTAGACACTGCTTTATCTGTCACTCATAGCCTCATGAAAAGGTCACCTTTGCCTGCATCCTCCATTCCCTGAATGCTCAGGCATATTACTATTCCTTTCGTGTTTACTCTATTGAATGCAGCATTATAAGGCAATCTCTTTAGACCGTTTTCAGGCTTGCTGGGACTTCGGCAAATATTTAGCACCTCCAATTGCCTCAATACGGGATCAATATGTCCTTAAGGAAGTCACCAGGTAAAGACATAACATCTGGACCTGAGGAAATGGCTCTTCCCAGACCGGCTGACAACTGTCAGTAACTCCAGCTCCATAGAAATAGAAAACACACAATCCCACTTCAGAGAAAAGGGAAAAACAGGACTTAGGGCATCGATCTTAATCTAACAATACTTCCCAATCCCTCAAAGAATCTTAAAGGATTGCTGATGCTTCTAAGGTAAGCTGTCTCAAGTTTTCAGCCACAGAAATACATAATAGAGAAATTCATTTAGAGACTTCCGACTTCCCAACTCCAGGTAATTATAAGATCCAAAGTAATGTGTTAGTTATAACAGTTTAATGAAAGGTAGCACTTGTCTGAGTGAAGCAGGAAAGCACAAAGGTTCCAATATAGTGGGGACAAAAAAACTAACTACTGCTTCATTTCTACTAGTGGTCATGGTAGTGTTAGAATCACCCATCATAGGGCTGGAGAGATGACTCAGAGGTTAAGAGCACTGACTGCTCTTCCAGAGGTCCTGAGTTCAAATCCCAGCAACCACATGGTGGCTCACAACCATCCGTAATGGGATCCGATGCCCTCTTCTGGTGTGTCTAAAGACAACAAGAAGCTGGGCAGTGTTGGCGCACGCCTGTAATCTGGGAGACAGAGGCAGGCGGATCTCTGAGTTCGAGGCCAGCCTGGTCTACAGAGTGAGTTCCAGGACAGCCAGGGCTATACAGAGAAACCCTGTCTCAAAAAAACCAAATCCAAAAAATAAACAAACAAACAAACAAAACCCCCCCAAAAAAAGACAGCAACAGTGCATTCACATATATGAAATAAATAAATCTTTTAAAATAATCACCCATCAAAGCCAGGCTTGGTATCACATGCCTTTATAAAGTCCCAGCACTCAAGAGGCAGAGGTAGTCGGAGCTCTGTGAGTTCAAGGCCAGCCTGGTGGTCTACAGATGGAGTTCCAGCACAGCCAGGGTAGAGAAACCTTGTCTCAAAAAAACAACAGAAGCCGGGCCTGGTGGCACACGCCTGTAATCCCAGCACTTGGGAGGCAGAGGCAGGAGGATTTCTGAGTTCGAGGCTAGCCTGGTCTACAGAGTGAGTTCCAGGACAGCCAGGGCTATACACAGAGAAACCCTGTCTCGAAAAAACAAACAACAACAAAAAAAAAACAGAAAAAAATAAGTACAAGAAAGCAAGCTGGGATTGGGTCAGGAGGCAGGAAATTTGCTGCTAGGACTTACATGGTAAAGCAGCTACCCCTTCAAGTTGTCCTCTGCCCTTCCCACGTGGACTGTAGCATACGTCAGTACAACACACACAGACACACACACAAATTGAGCAAATGTAAAACGCCACATGGAGCTGACAACTTACCTGACAGAAAGAACAACCCTGAGAAAGGGGAGAGGGACTGTGAAGGCGGCGGGGGACTGGAAGGACATGATTAAGACGTAGTGATTAATGAAAAAAAGAGAACAAATCATAGTGTACATTACCTCATCATAAACGAGCTCAAAAGGTGTACAATCTATTAAATTTATTGTTTAATCAACATTTCAGATTGATCTGTATTTGAATGGCTTAGTACTAGTTTGAACAGTTCTACAGATCTCATAAAAATGTTGCAGGGTTATTTTTGTTTTTGTTTTTTTGAGGCAATGTCTCAACTACGTAGGACCTGACTAGCCCACTGCAAAGTGATCCTCCCTGCCTCTGGAGTACTGAGGCTGAAGGTGTATGCTACCACACCCAGCTTAAATTTTATCAAGCAGGATTAACATAGTTTTTTTTTTTTTTTTTTTTTTTTTTTTGGTTTTTGAGAAAGGGTTTCTCTGTGTAGCCCTGGCTGTCCTGGAACTCACTCCGTAGACCAGGCTGGCCTCAAACTCAGAAATCCGCCTGCCTCTGCCTCCCAAGAGCTGGGGTTAAAGGTGTGCACCACTACCGCCCGGCCATAGTTATAAATCTTGAAAACTATTTCTAGTAAACAGAATGTGGACTTTCTATCAGATAAATTGCTAAAGGCAACAGAAATTCCATGTGCTGCTTATTAAAACACTGTAAATGATTATGGACTTCAGCTCTTAACAGAGATGTAATGGAACCTGTGATACAATTAACATTCCCTTGCACAGGAAGTTCATTGCCATATACTAAATTCAGGGTAATCCCCAAACCTAAATGTTATCTAATACTGCTATAATTACAGAAAATGAACAGAAGAGGCCAGTGAATATCAATGTTTATCACTTTAAACCCATGATTAACAGATACTCTTAAATAACTCTTAAATAACTAGGAAGCATATGATAAATCCTAAGGATTAAGGATTATGCTGGAAATTTACCACTTAATTAAATGAATATGCCATATAGTATAAGGAGGTAGTAGTCTTTAGCAAACCTAGCTCATACAGGATCATTATCCCCTTGGGTTTGGTGACAGTCTAAAGTCTCTAGACAGAAGGGAGTTAATGACAATTACAAATATAACCATGAATTAGAGAGCACTAAGCATTACACATATGGCCAAACTCTTGACCCAGTAGTCTCCTAAAACAGCTCTGTGGTTCTTTCTTCATTAGCTGTAATTTCAGCTTACTATATAGAAAGGTGCCTTCCTGATCATAGATTTCCCTCATACCACCTCAGAGTGAAAAAAGCCATTTTAAGAGACAATACAGCATAAATAAATGAGAAACCATGCTTGGCTTCATTTACAAAAGAAAGCAAGACCTAGAAATGAAGGTTTCAAGGTACTTTATTTCTTTATTTATTCTTCAATCTGCCATAGTTTAATGAGTACATGATTCTTTGACTTGGCATTCACTTATGAGTTGATTTTGAAACAATTCCTTGATTATTGTACCAGCTGGCATGACTACTGATCTCTCCATTCTTTTGGGGTGACTCTGCCAACAGGGGACAGGTTCCATTCTATTCCAATCTGTGTGGCTGTCTGTAAGAATTAAAAGGCTGTCAGTTACACATATTTAAACCATAGTCCATTCTCAACTTGGAAACTCTAGCTTCAAAATTACAAAGAAATTCTGCTCCTTAGTTTAACAATAAACAGCAAGTCACCTGGGATATAGTGCTTAACATAGCCGTCAAAACCATCTGCTTTCAGTTCTGAGTTGAAGGAAATGTTCTCAATCTGCACTGTCCAAAGTAGGAGTCACTGGCCACATCTGGCCATTAAGTGGTTGGACTGTCTGCTGGTGATGGCACACACCTTTAATCCCAGCACTCTGGGAGGCAGAGGCGGACGATTCTCTGAGTTTGAGGGCACCCTGGTCTACAGTGTGAGTTCCGGGACAGCCAGGGCTACAGAGAAACCCTGTCTCCAACTACCAAAAAAGTAGAGGGAAAGTGGCTAGAAGACTGAGGAAATGAATTTTGAAATTGTTCTTAAATCAAAACTATAGTTTAGGGCTGGAGAGTTAAGAGCACGGACTGCTTTTCCAGAGGTCCTGAGTTGAATTCCCAGCAACCACATGGTGGCTCACAACCATCTGTATTGGTATCCCAAGCCCTCTTCTGGTGTGTCTGAAGACAGCTACAGTGTACTAATATACATTAAATAAATGCTTTTTTAAAATATATATATATTTTTTATATTTTTTATGTCCCTCTGAAATACTGCTTCTGCCAAGCACAACTACCTGCAAGAATTCATTTATTTTAGTATCTGACAACAAGGCAAAAAGGTACATCAAGATCATTAAAGGTACATGACTATGCTTAGATACAGAAGACCCTGGCTCCAATCCTCAGCACTAATATTAATAGTATATCTCATTTCAGGCAAGGGCTGAATTATCCCTTTTGTTTTATTGAGACAGGTTTGGTTCCATGTGAACCAGAGTGACCTTAGACTTGTTATGTAGCAAAGATACCCCTAAACTCTTGATCTTCCGCTATCTCTACTGTTGGGATTACAGGTGTGTGCCACCTCACACAGCAATCTATCACTCGCACAGAAATATATTTATTAAAATTTCAAAATTGCCACTTTTAACCAGAAAATAACTAGAAAAGAAGTTAAGCAACAGATATAGAACATTAAAATATGGTAAACAAGGTTTATTTCATCTATCAAGAAAATTAATTTGCGTTTTGGGTGTTTTTGTTTTGAGACAAAAAAAAAAATCTGCTATGTAGCCTAAGCAGAACCTGGGCTGGCTCTAGCTCTAGCTGGTCTTATTATTCTCTCAGTCTATCTGACTCAACCTCCCAAGTTGCAGGTGTGTTATCTCCAACCACACTGGCTTGTGCCTCAGCTGTGACTACAGAATTCTAGAAGGAGATCCAGTTACTGAAGTATATCTAGGAAGGTGACTCAAAGTATGAAAATCCAGAAATTATATAACAAAAAACCTGGCCAACATATCTGTAGATGCTTTCATCTTAAGACACCATGGCAATGTTGTTGTTGCTGTGACTTGAACCCAGGATCGAGTCAATGTTAACCATGTACTTTACAACCGATGACAGCAATCTTCTACTAGCTGCTATCATATGGAAATATGATGGGTCAGAATTTCTCTACTGCAATGAACTGATGTACAAATTACAAAGGGGACCATATTTAACGCAACATTAGAATGTTTTAACTGTTTTAGAGGTAAGCTCTCACTATGTACATTATATAGCCCAGGCTGACCTCACACTTGCAGATGTATAACACCATGTTTGGGCTCCACAAATAAGATTCTTCTAACAGCTACACAATACAGAAAAGGGCTGCCTTGCAATCCAACAAAAAATTTGTTACTGGAAACATTAAGAGGATGAATGAATACTGAATGCAAAGGAAGCCACACACATTGGGAGGATGATCAGATAGATAGTCTTTCCAATCCTTCCTTAACTAGAAATTTAACATTTTCAATACATAAACTAGATGAGAATAAAACATCTAAATTAAAAACCACTGAGCCTGGGATTATAGCTCAATGACAGAGCATGTGCTTAATATGTATGATACCCTGAGTTCAATTCCTAGCACTGCAAAAGAATCAACTAACAGTACTTACATATGTCCATGTAGAAATACAAAAGATGCCTCCACCTGCTAATATAGCATTTCCGTATTTGTCATGGAAATTAGGTGTCCTCTTCTGATGGCTCTGCCTTGCCACCACTTGCTGAATGCTTCGAACTTAGAACAGAACACAAAAGTACATGAATCAGTTATCAAAATAAAAGCAACACAACTGCCAATCAGGAAAGCAAAGGTAGTGAACTCTACAGCCTACTAATGTTAACAGCAAGAACAAGTGCTCAGGCAGTGGTGGCGCACGCCTGTAATCCCAGCACTTGGGAGGCAGAGGTTGGCAGATTTCTGAGTTCGAGGCCAGCCTGGTTAGAAGCCAATTCTAACACAAACAGGGCTACACAGAGAAACCCTGTCTCTAAAAAACAAAAACAGGCAGGCAGACAGAAAGGAAGGAAGGCAGGATGGACGGACGGACAAGTAAGCACCTTCTCAAATGCAGTGAAAAATACGACAAACTGCCAGGCTCACATCTGAAAGCTCAGCACTTGGGGGACTGAGACAGAATTGCCACAAGTACAAGGCCAAACTGGGCTATACAGTGAATTCTAGGCTACCCTGGGCTACAGTTAAAGACTCCATCTCAAAAAATAAATAAATATGAGGACTGGAGAGATGGCTCAGCAGTTTAGAGCCAACTACTCTTCCAAAGGTCCTGAGTTTAATTCCCAGCAATCACATGGTGGCTCACAACCATCCGTAATGGGATCCAGTGTCCTCTTCTGGTGTGTCTGAAGACAGCTACAGTGTACTCATATAGATGAAACATGGACAGAAACATGATTTAAAAATACAATAAAATGTTGACACAAAATGGTAAACGTTCTTCACACGATTCGCATTTTTTCTTGATTCCTGAAAACTTTCCCAACAAAAATAAAAACCAAATAATTATCACCTTAAAATTATGCCCCCAAACTATCATGAGCAGGATTTTACAATAATTGGTAAAGAATAAGGTTTTTGATTATATAATAAGAGTATATAAGCAGGCAAGCATATCTGTAATATAAGCACTTGGAAGGTGCAAGCAGGAGCAGAAATCAGTCTAGGGTGCATGAGACACTTGTCTCAAAAAATAAGAGTAGAAAGAATGTAGGAGATAGACATCTATCTTATCATCAGGGAAGTTCTAGCCTAGAAGTGAGTGTTCTACATGAAGACACAAATCTCTGTTGTACAAGAAAGTAGAATTAACTGAGCATTTAGGCAAGTAGGATTTGTTCCTACTGATGTAGAAAACTGGAAAAACGCGTGTGGTGGCACACATGTGTAATCCCAGCACTTGGGAGGCAGAGGCAGGCGGATTTCTGAGTTCGAGGCCACCCTGGTCTACAGAGTGAGTTCCAGGACAGCCAGGACTACACAGAGAAACCCTGTCTCGAAAAAAAACAAAAAACAAAACAAAACAAATGACAGAGACGCCGGGCAGTGGTGGCGCACGCCTGTAATCCCAGCACTCTGGGAGGCAAAAGCAGGCAGATTTCTGAGTTCGAGGCCAGCCTGGTCTACAGATTGAGTTCCAGGACAGCCAGGGCTACACAGAGAAACCCTGTCTCGAAAAAACCAAAATCAAAAAAAAAAAAAAACTATAATAATTCCAAAGGCTTCCCCCTTTCCCAGTTCCCCCCTCACCATATGTCCTATAAGTCCTCTTCCCTCCGCCCATTCCCCAATCACCCCCTCCCATTTCTCTGTTCTGGTACTCCCCTATGATACTGGATCAAGTCTTTTCAGGACCAGGGCCCTTTCCTCCCTTCTTCTTGGGAATCATATGGTTAGCTAATTATGTCTTGAGTATTCAGAGCTTCTGGACTAATTAATATCCACTTATCAGTGACTGCATTTCATGTGTATTCTTTTGTGATTGGGATAGCTCACTTAGGATATTTTCCAGATCCAACCATTTGCCTACAAATTTCATGAATTCATTTGCTGAGTAGTATTCCATTGTATAAATGTACCACATTTTCTGTATCCATTCCTCCATTGAGGGACATCTGGGCTCTTTCCAGCTTCTGGCTATTATAAACATAGGCATCTTAGTAAGGAATAAAACTAGAAAGAAGTGGTAAATACCAAAAAAAAAAAAAAAAAAGCATTAGTTTTTCTCTTTAAATGTAGACATCACTTCCTCATTGTTTTAAAGGTCTTTAGAGGTACTTACAGATACAGAGGGAAAAAAGCAATGTTGAACTGAGGAGTGGCAGTTTAACCCTGTACTCTCAGTGCTTAGGACTCTAAGGTTGAAAACTATACTAAATTTTGATGCCAGGCTGCAGAGTAAGATCATTTCAAAAATAAAAACAAAATAGAAATGCTGCTCACTCACTAATGTTTCAGGCTGAGGAGAGCTTTGGGTTCAAATTTTATCAAACTGCCTCCCCCCCCCAAAAAAAATGGTCTCTACACAGCATAATTCTAATAATTGCTTAACCATTATATTAGCTGTTTAGCTGCTTTACTCACGCTTTCACTTTCACCTTTACCCAGCCACACCCAGGGAAGTGCAGCTTGACTGGCGTTACTGCAGGCCTACCATTCCCTGGACTTGATCCCTAACACTGCAGAAGCAAACACAATTAGGTCTATAAAGCTGATAAGTACTTGTAATCCCAGCACTTGGGAAATGGAGCAAAGGATCAGGAGTTGAAGACATCGTTGCCTACAAATTAAATGGAGGGCCAATCTAGTGTACTGGAGACCTTCCCTCAGAAAACAGTCACATCCAGAGTAAGCAAATTCATAAACATTCCATAATGTATTCTGCTCCAGAACATTAAAAATTAAGAACTCACCTTAAAAAGGTGAGTATGAGAAATAGAAACACAACAAATTAAACTTTTAAAAAAATAACCTTTTTGCCTGGTCTCCAGAGCAAGCTCCACCAGGACAGCCAAGCTACACAGAAAAAAACTGTCTCAAAAAACAACAAAAATTGCTTTATAGAAAATAAAAAAAAATGATAAAAAAAAAAAAAAAGAGTGACAAACCTGGATAATTTAATTATTGTCTTGCTTTATAGAAAATAAAAAAAAATGATAAAAAAAAAAAAAGAGTGACAAACCTGGATAATTTAATTATTGTCTTGCTTTATAGAAAATAAAAAAAAATGATAAAAAAAAAAAACAAAAAAAAAACAAAAAACTTTTCTTACAGTATTTTTAAGTCCCTAAATCACTTAAAGATCAAAGAAATTAAGATTACCAAACAACTGTTGTTTCCACAGTCTGATTTACCAAGACTTACCTTAAGTCTCTCCTCTATGCCAAAAACAAAAACCAAGACGTTTACTGACCAGAGATTGGTTAATGATCTTTCACATAGGTATTATTTACTACCCTTACTAACCTCTGTCTTACAAAAACAAGGTTATAAAGCTAAATCATTTGTCCAAAGTGAAAGAAATAATAAACACAACTTGTGGCAGAGGAAAGATCAGTTGGGCTCCTATTTTTTCCATTATTCCCAAAGTATGCCAGTGCTTTGAACACAGCATGTGATCTAAAGGTAAAATAAAACTAAACTCATGGCCAGAGAAGCAAGCTAAAGGGATTTGTGTAAGGTCACCTTTATTCACATTACTGAAGGTCACCTTCACAGGAAAGCAATTACAAAAAATGAATTTTCTTTCCAGTCCAGTGTATTCTCCATATGCAGTGCTAGTTTCAAATTTCCACGTACTTGCCTAACTTTTAAGCAAGAAAAAATGATCATGATTGTTTTTACTATAGTTCCATTAATAATCTCCAGATGACTACTT
Source organism: Apodemus agrarius (assembly GCA_964023405.1). NCBI lineage: Eukaryota > Metazoa > Chordata > Mammalia > Rodentia > Muridae > Apodemus > Apodemus agrarius. The sequence continues at coordinate 68,460,114 of OZ030010.1, read as the reverse complement.
CAAAGCTGCCAGGCTTAGGGTTTCCCCCTTGCTATAGATCCAGATGAGGCAGATTTAGTTTCCTACCACGGTTACTGTAGAAGATCAGTTCTTCTATGTAAATACACTCCCAAAGCTAAAATTTAGAACATCGCTAAAAGAGCAAGGTGTCCGCCAAAGGGTTCTTCCTGGAAATCATAGGTCCCTGAAGAAACAGAATGCATAACTTGGTTAGGAAAACAAAAACAGGATGATAAAGCCACTGTTGTGGCTACTTCTGTTACAGCTATCTTCCCAGTGACTGGAGACCACCATGCGCCTAGAATTAAAACCGCAAGATTTGGGGCGGAGGAAAAGGTCACGGGAGCACGAGGACAGACGGATCCCAGGTGTTGCGAAGGACTCGCCCACTTTATCTACTCACCTTGGAGACGGGTTAGTGCGTTTTTGGCCAAGGGCAACATCGCGGAGACGAAGATGAAACTGCGGTGACTACGCTGCTAACTTAGTGCAAATTCACCCCAGCTACCCTTGCAAAGAGTCCTGAAAAACAAAATGGCTTTCAGCGGAGATGCCTAATGAGATTGGTGAGGTGTCGCGAGAATTGGGAGTTGACCTATAGAAATTGTAATCCTATTTCCTGAGCGGAAAGAGAAAGGCCTTTGGGAAATGTAGTTTCAAGCTTGATGGCTGCAATAGAATAGTATTTACTAAACAAGGAGATAACTCTTTGGACAAAGGTTTAGGACTCTACAAAGGAGAGCTGAGACACCGACCTTTCATAAGGCACCAGCTTCAAGATAGTGCTAAAACTCCAGAGGATTGGATCTATTGTCACATTTCCAATTACAGTTCCCTTCAAATTTTTCATAGTCTATTACCTATATTAATTGGTTTCACTTTTAATCTTTTTTTTTTTTTTGTAATTTTTGGGAGGAGTTGAGACAAAGTCTCTCTATTTAGTCCTGGCTGACCAGGAACTCTCTATGTAGACCAAGCTGGCCTTGAATTCACAGAGATATCTATTCCTGCCTCTGCCTCCCAAATGCTGGGAGATCAATTAGCCTCTTTTGTTTGTTTGTTTTCTAGGGATTCCAGTCTGTGCACATCTGTCAAGAATACTATATACAAATGTATCTTCTTCAGAAACTCTATGTAACACAGTTCTCTCTATGTAACCCAGACTGGATAGAACTCACTATGTAGCCCAGACTGACCTAGAATTTGCAATTCTTCTGCCTTACCTTCTCTAGTGTCATGATAAGAGAAATAATGCACAAATCAAACTCTGCTTCTTAGAGCATCCTACCAGAAGGTATAGGACCTATTCAGTAACAGTATGAACATAATCATTTAATCAAAGCACTGCACTCCAGATTTCTACACTTTAAAATCACCACTTTCCCTTTGTAATTAAAAAAGTATCTTGAGAGGAAAGGAGGAATGTGTGCAACAACAACAACAACAACAACAAAGAATGAACAATGCATTATGAATATCCTATTCTGCATCAAGCTTCTATCCACTATGCTTTGTATCCATTGGTGATTCTGTATCATATTGTGTCTATATGACCACTCTGGTGCATATGCCTAAAGCAACCTGAGTGAACATAAAACAAAGATAAACAATCATGCTTATTTGGTATGGGTTACATGTATTTTTTTAAAGATTTGCAGGTCTGGGGCTGGTGAGATGGCTCAGCAGTTAACAGCACTGACTGTGCCAGGCAGTGGTGGCACATGCCTGTAATCCCAGCACTTGGGAGGCAGAGGCAGGCGGATTCTGAGTTCGAGGCCAGCCTGGTGTACAGAGTGAGTTCCAGGACAGCCAGGGCTACACAAAGAACCCCTGTCTCGAAAAACCAAAAAAAAAAAAAAAAAAAAAGAGCACTTACTGCATTTTCAGAGGTCCTAAGTTCAAATCCCAGCAACCACATGGAGGCTTGCAACCATCCTTGATGAGATCTGATGCTCTCTTCTGGGGTGTCTGAAGACAGCTACAGTGTACTTACATATAATAATAAATAAATCTTTTTTTAAAAAGGATTTTCAGGTCTGCATTTTCTATGTGACCATTTGTTTATTTTTTAAAGATTTGTTTATTTATTTCATCTATGTGGGTACACTGTCGCTATCTTCAGACACCCCAGAAAAGGCCATGAGATCCTTTCACAGATGGTTGTGAGCCACCATGTGGCTGCTGGAAATTGTACTCAGGACCTCTGGAAGAGCAGTCAGTGCTCTTAACCGCTGAGCCACCTCTCCAGCCCCTTGTTTATTTTTGTGTTTGTTTCTTGGAGACAAGATTGCATCCTGTAGTACAAGCTAACTTGGAATTTACTATGTTGCCAAGCCTGGCCTCAATCTCATGACAAGCTGCCTGCTTGAGTTTCCCAAGTGCTGGGATTATAGGTGTGAAACAGGGACTCGCAATGTAACTTAAGTGGGCCTCAGAGTTGTGATTTTCCCGCTTTAGTCTGCTCTGCAAAATTGTGGGATTACATGCATGTGCCACCACATGTGGCTATTGCATTCTCTGTCTCTGTCTCTGTCTCTGTCTCTGTCTCTCTCTCTCTCTCTCTCTCTCTCTCTCTCCTCTTCTCACTGTTTGTTTTGTTTTGTTTTGTCTTGTTTTGTTTGAGACAGGGTCTCTAATAGCTCTAGTAACTCCCTATGCTGCCTAGACGGGTATTAACCCCTGATATCCTCCTGCCTCTATCTCCTGAGTACTGGGTTTACAGGTATGCACTGCCATGCTCATCTTATTTCATATCTCTTTATGTTGAGACCAATTAGTTTCCTTTCTTTTTTTTTCTAAAGATTTATTTATTTATTTATTATTTATACAGCATTCTGCCTGCAGGCCAGAAGAGGGCATCAGATCCCATTACAGATGGTTATTCCCATTACAGATGGTTGTGAGCCACAATGTGGTTACCTGGCATTGAACTCAGGACCTCTGGAAGAGCAGTCAGTGCTCTTAATCTCTGAGCCACCTCTCCAGGCCCTCCCCCTTTCCTTTCCTTTCCTTTCCTTTCCTTTCTTTTTTTGTTTTTAAGGATTTATTATTTTATCTAAGCACACTGTAGCTGTCTTAAGACAGCACCAGAAGAGGGTGTCAGATCTCTTTACGGATGGTTGGCATTTGAACTCAGGCCCTTCAGAAGAGCAGTCAGTGCTCTTAACTACTGAGCCAGTTCTCCAGCCACTCGTTACCTCCCTTTCAACACCCATCTTCTTAACTCTCCAAATAATGGAATTATAATTCTGTGGGGATTTTGCTTTCCAGCAGGACCTAAAAGAATAATCACATAGTATGTTCCACACATTCAAAATAAATGCACCTTGGGCTTTGGGTGTAGCTGTGATAAAATGCTTGCCCAGCTTGTGTGGGATCCTTTACTCAGTCCTTTACTTTGTCCTGCAATGCAAAATAAGTAAATCCAAATGATAGTGTGTGTGTGTTGAGAATTAAACCCATGAGGTGTTTACAAATAACAGTTAAATGTCCTACCAACTGATCCCCAATGTCTTAGTCAGGGTTACTGTTGCCATGTTATAGCACCCGACCAAAGTAATTTGATAAGGAATTGCAATCATAGGAACAGTACTTGAGCCATCTTCAAGAATAGAAAGCACTTGAAAAAAAGATTGGTGTGTGTGAGTGTGTGTGTGTGTGTGTGTGTGTGTGTGTGTGTTTTGGCTGCATGCAAGTATGTGCACTGGGTGTGTGTCTTGTCTCTGGGAAGGTCTGAAGATGGCATCAGATCCCCTGGGAGTAGGTTGTTACCCACCATGCGGGTCCTGAGAGGGTCCTCTCCAAAAACAGTTAAATGTTCTTAACCCTTGAGACATTTCTCCAGCCCCTCTCCCAGAATATTATGCTAAAAGAGTATTTTTGAAAAAACAAAAAAACAAAAACTTTTTTTGCTGTTGTTTTTTATGAGACAGTGTTTCTCTGTGTAGTCCTGGCTGTCCTGGAATTCACTCTGTAGACCAGGCTGGCCTTGAACTCAGAAATCCTCCTGCCTCTGCCTCCCAGAGTGCTGGGATTACAGGTGTGCGCCACCACGCCCGGCAAAGAAAAACTTTTGATGTAAGATATTTGGATGTTTTGGGTGTTGTTAGCTTTGAGTTTGGGGCTGAGAAATTAGTTTTGATAACCAGAGGGTATAATGCAAGTTTCTGCTTTAGACCATGTAGTTCCCTCGGACCTGAGCCCAGGCTAGAATGGAACTCTGAAGGTTCCTTGAATTGTTGAACTCCTAATCGTCCTGCCTCCACTTCCACCTCCCAAATCTGCGATTTTGGTTGTGAGAAATCACGGGGCCTTCTTTATCTTTGACAATCTTACATTGATCAGGTGACCTGGAATCCCGACAAAGGAACCAAAAATGACCTTGAACAATTGGCGCGTTTGCTTTCACATTCGAACGCGTGGATTAGTGGCTTGAGTTACTTAGGCCAGTTCAAATTCAAACAATTCTAAAGGAACGGTTTCTGGATGATGATTCCACTTTTAAACGTACAAGCCATTTTGTGCCTCTAAAAAAAAAAAAAAAAAAAACAACAACTCAGCAACATTTCAAACCTGCGCATGTGTATTAAAAGTTCGCGGAGCGCGAGGTCTTTACACGCACGAAAGGGGCGGTGCAGCCTTTTCAGCGGACCAATAAGAAACCTCCAGATTATCCTTTTCCTATTGGCTCCCGGGAACCAATCGGAAAAGAACTGGTTTTTTTAAGCGAGCGTCTGCTACGTGTGACGTAATGTGAGGGGTCACGCAGCCGGGCTGAGCCGAGCCAATGGGGAGCGGCCAGGACTCGGTACGCACGTTCTCACGCCCCACCCTCGGACCGCGCTGGAAGAAAGTTTCGCCCCGCCGCCAAGAGAGACGAGAGAACATGGCTTCGCCGAGGTGGCTCTGGTGTGTGTGTGTGACCACAGCGGTGGCACTGCTGCTCATTTCCAAGGTTCCTTCGGCCTCTGCTCAAAGAAAGAAGGAGGTGAGGCGGCGCCTGCCAGCGGCAGGGACTTTCTCCACTTGGGGCTAGGAAGGGTCCGCTTGCCCCTTCCCAAGGATCTGTGCTGGGCGTGACTTGGATTCCGCGGTTGGGGGGAAGTTGGCTGTACAAAAGCGGGAGCTGCAACTTCTTGTGTTGTAGGGTTTCGACTCCAAAAGCAGGCTGGGGTAGGTGAGCAGCTGGGGAATGTACGGCTACAAGTTGAGACACTCCTGGAGCTCAGACCGCTTTGGGTGTTGGGCTGAGGAGCTCGTTTTGCTACCCAGAGGGTATAATAATGCCAGCTTCTGCTGTCGACCATACATCGTGTGTCTGTCATGTCAGCCCAGAAGTGGGAAAACTAGATGAGTTAGGTTTCCCCCCCCCCAACTTATGGGAAAGACAGTCTCTGAGATGTAGAAAATATACAATAGTTTCATTCCTTTCTGGGTTTTCTGTTGTTGTTGTTGTTGTTGTTCTGTTTCATTTAAAGCATTGTGCCCCTATAGCCCATTATGGCCTCCACCTCATGACGATCCTTTGCCTTCCAAGTGCTGAGGTTACAGGTGTGAGCTGGGACGCCCAGCTTTTTTTTAGTTCTTTTTTTTTTTTTTTTTTTTTTTTTTTTTTTGGTTTTGCGACACAGGGTTTCTCTGTGTAGTCCTGGCTGTCCTGGAACTCACTCTGTAGACCAGGCTGGCCTCGAACTCAGAAATCCGCCTGCCTCTGCCGCCCAAGTGCTGGCATCACAGGCGTGCGCTGCCACGCCTGGCTAGTTCTTTTTTTTTTTTTTTTAAGCTTGATGTTTAGCAGTCCGAACAGATGGATCTTAGAGCCCTGTATTTTTGAACATTTGTGACTTAGAACCATATACTCATAGAACTTTAAGAGACTAGTGATAATTATTTATGCCCTCTAATTTTATAAGTAAGGAAGGGCGGCCCTAGGTTTACAGTTAACTACTGCATTTAAAGTGTGCTAAGTCCGTTCATTCTAATGCCATTTCCTGTGCATTCTGAACTTCCTTTAGTACACAAAACCTATAAGTACATTTTGAAATACCTGTGAAACATTGCAGCTTTTTTGTTTGTTTGTTTGTTTTTTTGTTTTTTTGAGACAGGGTTTCTCTGTGTAGTCCTGGCTGTCCTGGAATCACTCTGTAGACCAGGCTGGCCTCGAACTCAGAAATCCGCCTGCCTCTGCCTCCCAGAGTGCTGGGATTAAAGACGTGTGCGCCACCACTGCCCGGCAACATTGCAGCTATTAAGTTAAGTTAATAAATAAAATAATTTCTGTATCTGTCTGAGTATTTGAATTATTTCATAAGATTAACAACTAAGCTAAGCCTGGTATGGTGGACATGCCTGTACTCAAAACACTGTAGTGAAAGAGGTTCAGGAATTCAAGGTCATCCTTGGCTACTACGTGAGTTAGAGACTAGCCTAGGCTACACAGAGATCCTATTTGAAAACAATATCATTGAAAACCTAGCAAAGGAAAACATTAAAATGGGGAAGTTGGCAAAGAGGAAAATAAAACTATACAATTATCAAAGATATAATCTAGTGAGCAGCCTTTTTGCTGGGCCAAGAAATTGATACATACATCTTTTCTGGGGTTTTGTTTTCCTTCTGATTTTTCGAGACAGGGTTTCTCTGTGTAGCCCTGGCTGTCCTGGAACTCACTCTGTAGACCAGGCTAGCCTCGAACTCAGAAATCCACCTGCCTCTACCTCCCAAGTACTGGGAGTGCACCAGCCCAGGCATGCACCACCACTGCCCAGCTATCTTTTCTGGTTTTGAGTGTTCGTTCAATGCCTTCGTGGAGGCCCAAAGAAGGTGTGGAATCCCCTAGAACTCTAGTTGAGGACAGTTGTTACCTGCCAATTGGGAACTAGGAATCAATCCTGGATTCTGTGCAAAAGAAGAAAAAGAAGCTCTTGACCTGATCTGGCTAGCGCCTGCTGTAGCTTTGTGGGAGAATCCCAAGCCATTCTTTTGGAGACAGCAATATGTAGCCATATTTGTAAGTGTGTGTTATGTCTATGTATAGGAAAAACTCAATTTGTCGGTCCCTTAAGAGCTGCTATCTCTGGGCATTTAGTAATGTTGGTAAGGGAAATGCTTTCAGATTTTGCCCTATATATTCATATTGTCTGAATGTCCACAGTAATGATTTACTTTTTACCCTTGAAACAAGTTTTGGTACATGTTCCAGGCTGGCCTTGAACTCCTTCGGGGTGACAGAATCACAGTGCAAAGTTTTGCTTGTCTTGAGTTTGTCCTCCTGCCTCAGACTCTCCAGTACTAGGATTACAGGTGTCTGTCTGCCAGTATTCCGGAATACTTAGTCTTTTTGTTTTGTCAGCCTCTTTAAAGATTTGCTTTTATTTTTAAGTAATTGAAACAATATTTTAGATATGCAAATGTTTACCTGAATGGGTAGGTGTGCACCGTGTGTGTAGCTGGTGTCTTTTGGAGGTCAGAAGATAATTACATGAGCCACACTATATGAGTCCTAGGAACATAGCCTGGTACCCCGCAAAATCAACTATTACCCTTAACTGGCAAAACCTGCGATATGTTATTTTTATTTGTGCCTCCCTGTGTTCCTGCATGCATGTCTGTCTGTCTATATGTGTGTATATATACCACTTGTGTATAGGTGCCTGTGGAGGCCAAAGGAGGACATTGGATAACCTGGAGCTGGAATTACAGACTATAATAAGCTGACAAAGGATGGAACTGAAGGGTCCTCTGGTCCCTTAAGTTTTGTTGGTTTGTGTGCATGTGTGTAGGGGGTGATCAAGTGCCACTGCATATATGTGGAGGCCGAAAGATAAATGGCAAGCATAGGCTCTCTCCTGCCATATGGGACCCAGGGTTTAAGCTCAGCTCATAGGCTTGGTGATGAGCACTTTTACCGATGAGCCATCTCACTGGCCCCACTTAACCTTTTCAAATAAAGAGCGAGGGTTCTTTGTTGTTGCTCATTTTGAGACGGGGGTTTCTGAAACTAGACCAGCCAGTCTCTAGTTCTTGGAGGAGCTGAGGACGGCCTTGCGCTCCAGATCCTCATGCTCTCTCTCACCTTAAGTGCTGAATTAGAGGTGTGTGCTCCCAAGCCCAACACCTAAAGGGTTTTTTTAAACTAGAATTTCCACCAGTGGAATTATGTTCATAAATTTTTTATTTAACTAATACCAGAAATCCCTTTTTGGAAATATAGATTTCTTGGCCTGGAGGGGAAGGAAACCAGAGCATTTGTTGTCCTTACAGAATGTCTTCGTTCATCCACATGCCCTCCTCTGACTTCGGAGGAAACTAGCGAGTATACATGGGCACATACATACAAAACACAGAAAACTTTTTTGTTTTTGTTTTTGTTTTTCTCAGGTTTTCTCTGTGTGGTCCTGGCTGTCCTAGAACTCACTCTGTAGACCAGGCTGGCCTCGAACTCAGAAATCCACCTGCCTCTGCCTCCCAAGTGCTGGGATTAAAGACGTGTGCCACCACTGCCCAGCCACATAAAACTTTTTTTTTTTTTTTTTTGGTTTTTCGAGACAGGGTTTCTCTGTGTAGCCCTGGCTGTCCTGGAACTAACTCTGTAGACCAGGCTAGCCTCGAACTCAGACATCCGCCTGCCTCTGCCTCCCAAGTGCTGGGATTACAGGCGTGTGCCACCATGCCCGGCCACATAAAACTTTTTTTAAGAAGAAGAAAAATGGGAGCTGGTGAGATGGCTCAGCGGTTAAGAGCACTGACTGCTCTTCCGAAGGTCCCGAGTTCAAATCCCAGCAACCACATGGTGGCTCACAACCATCTGTAATGAGATCTGATGCCCTCTTCTGGAGTGTCTGAAGACAGCTACAGTGTACTTACATATAACAATAAAGAAATCTTTAAAAAAAAAAAAAAAAGAAAGAAAAATGCTTACTTTTTAAAGGAAGCAACACCAAACTATATTTTAAAATGGTTAGTGTAGATTTCGTGATATAAATTTTACCTCAACATTTTTTTTTTGAGGCAGAGTTTCTCTGTGTAGTCCTATCTGTCCTGGAACTCTCTGTAGACCAGGCTAGCCTTGAACTCACAGAGATCCACCTGCCTCTGCCTCCAAATTGCTGGGATAAAAGGTGTGCACCACCTCCACCTGGCCAATACATTTTGTTTATGTGTGTGTGTGTGTGTGTGTGTGTGTGTGTTTATTTATTTAGGGTTTGGATTTTGTTTCAAGATAGGGTTTCTCTGTATAGCCCTGGCTGTCCTGGAACTCACTCTGTAGACCAGGCTGGCCTCGAACTCAGAAATCCGCCTGCCTCTGCCTCCCAAGTGCTGGGATTACAGGCGTGCACCACCACCGCCGCAATAGTCTAACTCCGTTTTATTCAGGCCCACTGTTCAGATTTTGGAAATATATTCCACTACTTGCTCAACTGACCTTTAGCCCATTCTTCCTTATGTATACCAAAGGAAATTATTGTAAACAGGATCCAAGCACAACCACAAAGAAATATTGGGGAAATTATAGCTCATTGTTTCTTTTATTTTTAATTTGGAAAAAATGTTTCCCAGAAGTCCATGTTTCTATGTCAGAGATCTATACCAAAGATACAGGGGGAAAGGTAGTATGGTGAGATAGTAGCAGTATTCACTGTATGCTGCTTTAAATAACTTACTGTTTCTGCTGTGTGTATCAACCACTATGCAGAGTAACAAATACTGTTAACAGGAGTCAGTGTTTGAGGCTACAGGGAATCCCTTTTATTTTTATTTATTATATGTGAGTACACCCTGGCTGTCTTTAGACACACCAGAAGAGGGCATCAGATCTCATTACAAATGGTTGTGAGCCACCATGTGGTTGCTGGGATCTGAACTCAGGACCTCTGGAAGAACAAATCAGTGCTCTTAACCTCTGAGTCATCTCGCCAGCTCTGCTACAGGAAATCTTGCTCCTCTGGCCTCTGTGGGCACCTGATGCACATACCTAACTCACATGCAAATACTGATACACAGAAGTATATACACACACACATCTAAAAGGAAATACTTATTTTATGCACAGGAGTGTTTTGTCTGCACGTATGCATGTGTGACATGTGCATGCAGTGCCCACAGAGGCTGAAAGAGGGTGTCAGATCTCCTGACCCGAGAGTTATAGACAGTTATGAACTGCCACAATTTATGGAAAATAAACCCATGTCTCTGCAGGAACAGCAAGTGCTCTGAACCAAGCACTACCGAGCTACATATTCAGCCACGTTCTTGTCTTAAAATAATTTTTATTTTATTTATGTATGGGTATCTGTGTGAGGAATTGTGCATATGTGTAGGATTGCCTGCTGATGCTGTAAGATAGGGTCCAATTGCCTTAGAGCTGGAGTTACGGGCCCTTGTGGGCTGTCTGACGTGGATGCCAAGCTCTGAACTCCAGCCCTTATGCCTTCTTTCTGAATCAGGTATGCCTTCCTAAGTTATCTGCCTTCCCTCATCTTTATTCTACAGGTGTACAAATGTCTCTACTTTGCTGGAGGAACTCTTCACTCTGCGTGTTGTTTTTAGAGTCTTAATCAAGTGTGCACTGATCTCAAACTCACTTTACAGCCAACACTGCCTTCCTCAACTGTGCTGGGATCGCAAATGTGCAGCACCAGCGCTCTTGGTATTTCCAACTCTTTACGTCTTGAACTTTTCTCTGATTCCTAGGGTAAATTGACTTAAGTTTAGCACATGATACTGGCATGGTTTATATATCAGCCCTTTTCATTAAACTGTGAATATCTTGGATGCAGAAACTTAATTTTTCTTTCAATAAGTATCAATAAATCCAAGATTGGTGGTCCACTCCTGTCACTCTTTCATTTGAGAGTCTGAGCCAGGGAGAAGCTCTGAATTTCCAGTAAGCCTGGGCTACACAGACCACACCCAGTTTCTGCATGCTAGGCAAGGCAAACGTTCTATCACCTGAGCTACAGTCCCAACAGCCCCAGCCAGGGATAATTTTTTTTTATTTTGCGTGTGTATATGTATACACACATATGTGTTGGTTCTTGCAGATAGCAGAAGAGAAGAGTCAAGAGAGATCTCTTGGAGCTGGAGTTTCAGACATTACTTGGCTATACTTCTGTCTTAGTTAGGGCTTCTGTTGCTGTGAAGAGATACCATGACCATGGCAGCTCATATAAAGGAAAACATTTAAATTGGGGCTGGGTTACAACTTCAGAGGTTTTTAGTCCATTATCATGGTGGTAAGCTTGGTGGCATGCAGCCAGATGTGGTGCTGGAGAAGGAACTGAGAGTTCTAGGTCTTGATCTGCAGGCTGCTGGAGACTGTGTGCCACACTGGGCAGAACTTGGTCATATGAGACCTCAAAGCCTGCCTCTACAGTGACATACTTTTTCTAGCAAGGCGACACCTATCCAACAAGGTCACACCTCCTAATAGTGCCATTTCCTAATGGCCAAACATTCAAGCACATGAGTGTGTGGGGGCTATTCCTAGTCAAACCGCTACATTCCACTCCCCGGCCTTCATATGCTTATAGCCATAATACCAGGATGTAGAAATGCATTCAGTCCAACTTCAAAAGTCCCCATAGTCTATGACAGTCTCACACTTGTTTAAAAGTTCAAAGTCTCTTCTGAGATTCTTTTTTTGTTGTTGTTGTTTTGTTTTTTTGGATTTGGTTTTTTCTAGACAGAGTTTCTCTGTATAGCCCTGGCTGTCTTTGAACTCACTCTGTAGACCAGGCTGGCCTCGAACTCAGAAATCCGCCTGCCTCTGCCACCCAGAGTGCTGGGATTACAGGCGTGAGCCACCACCGCCCAGCTCATATAATTTTTTAACCGTGATCTCCTGTAAAAGTAATATTTACAAAGAAAGCAGATAACATATTTCTAACATACAATGCCACAGGATATATATGATTGAGCAGCAAGTGCTCTTACTACTGAGGCATCTCTCTAGCAGGTGGGTAAGTAGGTAGTTAGGTGGCTGGGTGGGTGTAGGTGTGTGCACATGTGTGCTTGTGCACACGCACAGTGAGGAAGTACTGAAGATTGAACCCATATTTTTTTTAAAGATTTATTGACTTATTATATGTAAGTACACTGCAGCTGTCTTCAGACACACCAGAAGAGAGCGTCAGATCCCATTACAGATGGTTGTGAGCCACCATGTGGTTGCTGGGAATTGAACTCAGGACCTCTGGAAGAGCAGTCAGTGCTCTTAACCCCTGAGCCATCTCTCTAGCCCGAACCCTTATTTTTACAACAACTGATCTGTATATCCCAATGTCTTAGGGTTACTTTACTATTGCTGTATTGAAACACCGTGATCCTAACAACTTGGGGAGTAAATGGTTCATTAGCTTACACTTCTACATCACAGTCCATCATCCAGGCAAGTCAGGACAGGAACTCAAACAGGGCAGAAACCTGAGGCAGGAGCTGATGCAGAGGCCGTGGAGGGCTGCTGCTTACTGGCTTGCTCCCTATGGGTAACCTGCTTTCTTATAGCGCCAGGATCACCAGCCCAGGGATGGCACCACCCGCAATGTGCTGGTCCCTCCACCATTAACCACTAATGAAGAAAATGCCCTACAGGCTACATCCATGCACCCTGATATTATAGATGTATTTTCTCAAGCAAGGCTCCCTCCTCTATGATCACTCTACTTTCTGGCAAGTTGACATAAAAATAGCCAGCACACCCAGAGCCCCACGCTTAGTGGATAAACACTGCCACAGCCTGTAGGCTGCATCTTTCAGTCACATTCCCCCCCCCCCACCTCTGCTTCCCAAGGCAGTTTCTCTGTGTAGCCATGGGTGGCCTGGATCTCTGTAGACTAGGCTGGCTTCAACCTAAAGGATCTACCTGCCTCTGCCTCTGAAGTGCTGGGATTAAAGATGTACACTGTCACTGCCAGCCAGGCCAGTGGACACCTTTTTTTTTTTTTTGGTTTTGGTTTTTCGAGACAGGGTTTCTCTGTGTAGCCCTGGCTGTCCTGGAACTCACTCTGTAGATCAGGCTGGCCTCGAACTCAGAAATCTGCCTGCCTCTCAGAGTGCTGGGATTGCAGGCGTGGGCCACCACCGCCCAGCTAAGTGGACACATTTTTAAATGAAGGGGTAAAAATAGAGATTGGTGGTAAAGTCCTTGTTTAGCATACTCAAGGCCTTGAGGTCAATCTTTTTATTGTTTTGTTTTGTTTTCGTGGTTTCTTTTGTTTTAATTGTGCTTAGGTTAGTCTTAAACTTGTTGCAGTGTAAACTTGCTGCATTGTTGAGAATGATTCTGAGTCTCCTAATTCTACCTCTCTTTTTTTTTAAAGATTTGTTTGTTTATGTATTTATGTATGTATATATTTATTTGCTTACTTAATTGTGTGAGTACACTGTAGCTGTACTGATGGCTGTGAGCCATGGTTGCTGGGAATTTTGAATTCAGGACCTCTGCTCACTCCAGTTGGCCTGCTTGCTATTATTTTGCTATTATTTTATATGAGTACACTGTAGCTGTATTCAGACACGCCAGAAGAGGGCATCAGATCTCATTACAGATGGTTGTGAGCCACCATGTGGTTGCTGGGAATTGAACTCAGGACCTTCAGACAAGCAGTTGGTGCTCTTAACTGCTGAGCCATCTCTCCAGCCCCTAATTTCATCTCTCTCTTTTTTTTTTTTTTTTTTTTTTGGTTTTTCGAGACAGGGTTTCTCTGTGTAGTCCTGGCTGTCCTGGAGCTCACTCTGAAGACCAGGCTGGCCTCGAACTCAGAAATCCGCCTGCCTCTGCCTCCCAAGTGCTGGGATTAAAGGCGCGCGCCACCAACGCCCGGCTCCATCTCTTTTTTTTTTAAAAAGATGTATTTATTTTATTATATGTAAGTATACTGTAGCTGTCTTCAGACACACCAGAAGAGGGCGTCAGATCTCATCACGGATGGTTGTGAACCACCATGTGGTTGCTGGGATTTGAACTCAGGACCTTTGGAGAGAAGTTAGTGCTCTTAACCGCTGAACCATCTCTCCAGCCCTTAATTTCATCTCTTAAATGCTGTAGATTCTTTTGTTTTGTTTTGTTTTGTTTTGTTTTGTTTTGTTTTGTTTTTGAATCAGGGTCTCCTGGGACTAAGGTGACCTGGAACTCAATATGTAGAAGATGGCTTTGGACTCCCGATCCTCTTTCTACCATCATTCTTAATTTTGTTTTGTTCATGCTTCCGTAAAATTTGGGATCCCGGCCGGGTGGTGGTGGCGCACGCCTTTAATCCCAGCACTTGGGAGGCAGAGGCAGGCGGATTTCTGAGTTCGAGGCCAGCCTGGTCTACAGAGTGAGTTCCAGGACAGCCGGAGCTACACAGAGAAACCCTGTCTCGAAAAACCAATTTGGGATCCCTCTGCCTCAGCCTCCTGAGTGTTGAGGTTATAAGCATATGCCACCATACTTCGTCAGATTATTTTTCTTTTATTTAATTTTTATTTAATTTTAATATGTGTGGGTATCTTAGGGTTTCTAGTGCCGAGAAGAGACACCGTGACCACAGTAACACTTAGAAAGGAAAACATTGCCGGGCCGTGGTGGCGCACGCCTGTAATCCCAGCACTCTGGGAGGCAGAGGCAGGTGGATTTCTGAGTTCGAGGCCAGCCTGGTCTACAGAGTGAGTTCTAGGACAGTCAGGACTACACAGAGAAACCCTGTCTCAGAAAAAAAGAAGGAAGGAAGGAAGGAAGGAAGGAAGGAAGGAAGGACAAAAACAGAAAGGAAAACATTTAATTGGGGCTCGATTACAGTTTCAGAGAATTGGGTCATTCGCATCATGGCTGGAAACACCGCAATGTGCAGGCAAAGGTGGTGCTCCTGCAGGGCCACACCCACTCCAACGAGGCCACACCTTCTAATAGCACACTCCCTGTGTGCCAAGCATTTAAGCACATCAGTCTATGGGAGCTCTACCTAGCTATTTTAACCACCACAGTAGGTGTTTTTCCTGCATGGACGTCTGTGCACTACACGCTTGCCTGGTTCCCACAGACGCTAGAAATCGGGCACTGGATCCCTGGGAACTAGAGTTCTAGCTAGTTGTTTAAAGATTTATTTATTTATTTATTATATGTGAATACACTGTAGCTGTCTTCAGACACTCCAGTAGAGGGCATCAGATCTCATTATGGATGGTTGTGAGCCACCATGTGGTTGCTGGGATTTGAACTCAGGACATTCAGAAGAGCAGTCAGTGCTCTTAACTACTGAGCCATCTCTCCAGCCCTCTAGCTGGTTGTTAACTAATATACGGGTGCTAGGAAACCAACCTGGGTCCTCTGCAAGAGCACTAGGTGCTCTTATTAATCAGTGAACCATCTCTCCAGCATCTAAAATTATGTTTCTTGACCTCTTTCGAGGAATCTTTATCCTCTGCCCTGCTAGTTTTACTTTGGCTTGGCACTAGCCAGAATCATCTGAGAGGATAGAATCTCAATTGAGAAAACGCCTCCAAGGGCTGGAGAGGTGGCTCAGAGGTTAAGAACACTGACTGCTCTTCCAGAGGTCATGAGTTCAAATCCCAGCAACCACATGGTGGCTCACAACCACACATAATGAGAAAATGCCTCCATAAAGCCGGACTGTAAACAGACAAGCCAGACATTTTCTTTTCCTTTTCTCTCACCCCCTCTGCACACACAGGGATTTTCTTTGTAGTCCTGACTACCCTGACCCCACCTGAGTGTTGGGATTAAAGGACAACTACCAGGCTATCTTTGCTTTCTCTTCCTTTTCCATCCCTTCCTCTCCCTCCTCCTTCTCCCCTTCCCTTTTCCTTTCCCTCCCTATCCTCCTCATTTTTCAAGCACAGTTTATATAGCTCTGGCCTAGAACTCCCTATGTAGACCAGGCTGGCCTCAGACTCACAGAGATCTGCCCGCCTCTGCATCCTGAGTGCTGGGATTAAAGGTGTGTGCCACTATGCCTGGTGAGGGGGCATTTTCTTAATTACTGATTGAAGTTGAAGGGCCCAGCCCACTGTAAGCTGTGCTGCTGGTCCTGCATCCTATAAGAAAGCAAACTAAGTGACCCACGGGAATCACGCCAGTAAGCAGCACTCCTCCATGGCCTCTGCATAGCTCCTGCCTCAGATTCCTACCCTGCTGAAGTTCCTGTCCTGACTTCCTTTGGTGACAAACAATGTTGTAGAAGTGAAATAAAGCCCCCCCCCCAGTTGCTTTTGGTCTTGATATTTTATCACAGAAATTAAAATCCTAACGAAAACAAAACGGGATAGAAAATATGAAAAGGGATAGGTGCTGTGAGGGTTTGTGTATTTTTGGCCCAGGGAGGGGCACTATTAGGAGGTGTGGCCCTGTTGGAGTAGGTGTGGCCTTGTTGGACAAAGTGTGCACGGGGCCTTTAAGACCCTCGTCCTAACTTCCTGGAAGCCAATCTTCTGTTTACCTTTGGAACAAGATGTAGACCTCTCAGCTCTTTGTGTCCCATGCCTGCCTGGATGCTGTCATATTCCCACTTTGATGATATTATTGTACTGAACCTCTGAACCTGTATGCCAACCCCAATTAAATGTTCTTATGAGAGTTGCTTTGGTCATCATGGTGTCTGTTCACAGCAGTAAAATCTAAACTAAGACAATTGCAAAAGCATATCAAAACATGATAAAAAATGGTCATGATATTGTTTGAGTGACTCTCTTCCTGATTCTCAGTTCTCAAAAGTTTAAAAAATAAACCTATTTTTTTTCAAGATATGGTTTCTCTGTGTTGCCCTGGCTGTCCTGGAACTTGCTCTGTAGGTCAGGCTGGCCTTAAACTCATGGAGATCCACCTGCTTTTGCCTCTGCCTCTGCCTCCCTGGTGCTGGGATTAAAGGCTTACACCACCACTACCTGCTCTCAAAAAAAAAAAAAAGTCTTAATGAATTTGTAAAAGGATTTCTTTAATCCAGTCATACTGAATTTTAGTAAATAGCTGGTCCTGTTTTCATCATTAGTAGATTGGAAGAAATCCCTGTAATTTAGCTTTTGTAAAAATTAAATGGCGTGAGCTCAGTCCAGAGAGTCTCTCATACAGTTCTTGGAATATAAACTATATGAGATCCTTTCCCTCTAGGACTAGATGGTTGCCAATTGCTTTTTTTTCCTTTTCTGCTTTTGCAGTTTTGGGGCTCACTCCCAGGTCATTTCTCATGCTAGGCAAGCTCCCTCTGCTACCAAGCTACATCTCCAAATCTTTAATTCATCTGTTCGTGAATTTTTAAAACAAAGTGTATTCAGAATGAATTACCTACATCTTTAATGAGACAGGCTATCACTGGAAAACCTTTCCGATTCTGTAATATAGTTTTGTGGGTTTTTGTTTGTTTTTTGGTGGTTTTTTTTTTTGGTTCCTTTTTTTCTTTTTCTTTTTTGAGGCAGGGTTTCTCTGTATAGTCCTGGCTGTGCTGGAACTCACTCTGTAGACCAGGCTAGCCTCGAACTCAGAAATCCAAGTGCTGGGATTAAAGGTGTGCACCACGACCACCACCACCACCACCCCGCTGTAATATAGTTTTGAAACATGACGTAGGAGTATCACAGATGTTAAGTTAGAGAGCCAGTTCAGCAGTTAAGAGTACATACTGCTCTTGCAGGAGACCTGAGTTCACTCCCCAGCACCCATGTGGTATTTCACAGCCATCCAGAACTTCTGCTCCAGGAGACCTTACAGCATCTTCTGACTTCCTCGGACACGATGCACATGTGTGGTGCACAGACACAGAGGGAGGCGAAACACTTATAAACTAAAATAAAACTTAAATGGTCATTTTAAAAGAAATATCACAGCCGGGCGGTGGTGGCGCACGCCTTTAATCCCAGCACTTGGGAGGCAGAGGCAGGCGGATGTTTGAGTTCGAGGCCAGCCTGGTGTACAGAGTGAGTTCCAGGACAGCCAGGGCTATACAGAGAAACCCTGTCTCAAAAAACCAAAAAAAAAAAAAAAAAAAAAAAAAAAGAAAGAAATATCACAGATGCAAACTCCTGTAGTTCTGTAGATGGCATTTATTACAGAGATATAACTAACAAAACAGCTACAAAATGTTGAGACAATCCTAACACCCTCCCCCCCCCCAAAAAAAAAAAGAAAATCAAAGAAAGAGACAGGGATAGATTTTGGCTCTGTTTACAAAGTAGGTAAACGGAGAAGGGAACAGATGGCAAGAGGATTTAAAATGCTCTCTTTCCTGCTCAGTCTGTCTCTTCCAGTAATTATCTGTCAATTACATTTCCAGATCTGTGCAGTTTCAGTTTTAATTGAAGGACAAAGTTGTAAATGCATTGCTGAAGAGCAGTTAGATGAGGAGGAAGGCTAAAAATAAGCATTTTTTAAATGAGTAAGCCTTGGTGTGCTAGAACAGGGATACCATCCAGGTTTTGAAGAAATTCAGACTGGTGATGCTTCTGAAATTCAAAGTAACTTAAATGACAGAATTCGTTTTAGTTCTAACCGCTAATGGATTTCTGTATTTTTTTTTTCTGATGAGGAAGATGTAGTGACAGAATTCCTCTTGGTTCAGATTTAAGCTTCTTCTCTAGAGCTAGTGAGGGCATGCCTGGGGGTGGTGCTCCATACTCGATTCCACAGAACTTGAGAGTAGGATCTTTGTAAGCTTAAGGCTAGCCTGGTCTACATATGAAAGTTTAAGGTTAGTCAGGAGTAGACAATGAGGAGAAAGCCAGCTCTCTGGGAGTGTGTCTGTCGTCTAACCCTTGGGATTCCAAGGCGGGAGGGTTGTGAGGCTGCAGCGGGGCTCGGCTGGAAGAAGTCAGGCCAGATTGAGGGGAAGTCAGTCTCCAAGCCGCAGGAGAACATAGAACCCAACCTTTCAACTTGCAGTCAACACAAGGGAAATTTTTGTGTGCTTTTATGGATATTTGCATTTTGTCCACTCTCCAGCCTAGTGCTTACTATGTAGCTCAGGTTGCCCACATACTTGTAGGAATTCTCTGGCTCTACTGAGTGAGAGGAAGCCCAGCGAGAAAGCCTGTCTTGAAAAACCAAAAAAAAAAAAAAGCATGGGGCTAGGGAGATGGTTCACTCGTTAAGAACATTTGTTCTGCTGGGCGGTGGTGGCACACGCCTGTAATCCCAGCACTCTGGGAGGCAGAGGCAGGAGGATTTCTGAGTTCGAGGCCAGCCTGGTCTACAGAGTGAGTTCCAGGATAGCCAGGGCTATAAAGAGAAACCCTGTCTCGAAAAAACCAAATCCAAAAAAAAAAAAAATTTGTTCTTACAAAGGACCCAGGTTCGGTTCCTAGCACCTACATGGTAGCTCATAACTTCCTTTAGCTCCAGTTCTAGGGTATTTGTTGCCTTCTTCTGACCTCTGAGTAGCAGCCACACACATACATGCAGGCAGACAAAACACACATACACATAAAATTCAAAACATCAAAAAAGTTAAAAATAATTATTATGGTGTTATATTTCTGGGTGGAGAGATGGCTTGGTGGTTGATTAAGAGTGTTTCTTGCACCGGGCGGTGGTGGCGCACGCCTTTAATCCCAGCACTTGGGAGGCAGAGGCAGGTGGATTTCTGAGTTCGAGGCCAGCCTTGTCTACAGAGTGAGTTTCAGGACAGCCAGGGCTACACAGAGAAACCTGTTTCAAAAAAACCCAAAACAAACAAACAAAAGTGTTTCTTGCTATTTCAGAGAACCTGGTTTTGGTTCCCAGAATCCATGTCAGGCTGCTCATAACTGCCTGTGACTCCAGTTGCAGAGAGCCCTTACCTTGTGGGTTTGTTTTTTTGGTTTTTTTTTTTTTTTTTTTTTTTTTTTTTTTTTTTTTTTTTTTTGGTTGTTTTTTTTTTTTTTTTTTTTGGTTTTTTTTTTTTGGTTTTTTGGAGAAAAAGTATAGTGAATAAATGGAATCTACTGTATGATAAAAATGCTACCGTCAGTAAGAAATTTACTTTTTTTTTTTTTTTTTAAAAATCCAAATCCTGGCATTGTCCAGAATTTTTTTTTTAATTTTTTTTTAATTTTCTATATTCTATGTTTACTGGGAAAGGCTTTCCCCTTTCCCAGTTCCCACCCACCATAGTTCCCATAGTTCCTCTCCTCCCCCCAACTGTTCCCTGATCATTCCCCCTCCCCCCTCAGTTTCTTTACTAAACTGGATGCAATCTTTACAGGCCCAGGGTCCTCTCCTTTCTTCTTCTTGGGAATCATTTGACTTGCTAATTGTGCCTTGAGTATTTAGGGCTTCTGGGCTCATTAATATCCACTTATCAGTGATTGCATTTCATGTGCATTCTTTTGTGATTGGGTTAATTCACTCAGGATGATATTTTCCAGGTCTAACCATTTACCTACAAATTGCATGAATTCATTATTTTTAATTGCTGAGTAGTATTCCATTGTATAAATATACCACATTTTCTGTATCCATTCCTCCTTTGAGGGATATTTGGGCTCCTTCCAATTTCTGGCTATTATAAACAAGGCTGCTATAAACATAGTGGAGCATGTGTCCTTATTGCATGCAGGGGAATCCTCTGGGTATATGCCCAGGAGTGGTATGCCAGGGTCCTCTGGAAGTGACATGCCCAATTTTCTGAGGAACCTCCAAACTGATTTCCAGAGCGGTTTTACCATTTTGCAATCCCACCAACAGTGGAGGAGTGTTCCTCTTTCTCCACATCCTCGCCAGCACTTGTTGTCTCTTGAGTTTTTAATCTTAGCCATTCTGACTGGTGTGAGGTGGAATCTCAGGGTTGTTTTGATTTGCATTTCCCTGATGACTAATGATGTTGAACATCTTTTAAGGTGTTTCTCGGCCATCCGAATTTCTTCTGGTGAAAATTCTTTGTTTAGCTCTGTGCCCCATTTTTTGATAGGGTTATTTGTTTCTTTGCGGTCTAACTTCTTGAGTTCTTTGTATATATTGGATATTAGCCCTCTGTCGGATGTGGAGTTGGTGAAGATCTTTTCCCACTTTGTTGGTTGCCGTTTTGTCCTTCTGACAGTGTCCTTTGCTTTGCAGAAACTTTGTAATTTTATGAGGTCCCATTTGTCGATTCTTGATCTTAGAGCATAAGCTATTGGTGTTCTGTTCAGGAACTTTTCCCCTGTGCCCAAGTCCTCCAGGGTCTTCCCAAGTTTCTTTTCTAATAGTTTCAGTGTGTCTGGTTTTATGTGGAGGTCCTTGATCCACTTGGAGTTGATCTTATTGCAAAGAGATAAGAGTGGATCAATTCGCATTCTTCTGCATGTTGACTTCCAGTTGAACCAGCACCATTTGTTGAAAAGGCTATCTTTATTCCACCGGATGGTTGTGGCTCCTTTATCAAAGATCAAGTGACCATAAGTCTGTGGGTTAATTTCTGGGTCTTCAATCCTGTTCCATTGATCTGCTTGCCTGTTGCTATACCAATACCATGCAGTTTTTAACACAATTGCTCTGTAGTACTGCTTGAGGTCAGGGATATTGATTCCCCCAGAAGTCCTTTTATTGTTGAGAATAGTTTTAGCTATCCTGGGTTTTTTGTTGCTCCAGATGAATTTGAGAATTGCTCTTTCTAGATCTATGAAGAATTGAGTTGGGATTTTGATGGGGATCGCATTGAATCTGTATATTGCTTTTGGCAAGATGGCCATTTTTACTATATTGATCCTGCCAATCCAGGAGCAAGAAATATTTTTCCATCTTCTGAGGTCTTCTTCGATTTTTTTCTTCAAGGACTTGAAGTTCGTGTTGTACAGATCTTTCGCTTGTTTGGTTAGAGTTACGCCAAGATATTTTATGTTGTTTGTGGCTATTGTGAAGGGTGTTATTTCCCTAATTTCTTTCTCTGCCTGCTTGTTCTTTGAGTACAAGAAGGCCACTGACTTGCTTGAGTTAATTTTATAACCTGCCACTTTGCTGAAGTTGTTTATCAGCTGTAGAAGTTCTCTGGTGGAGTTTTTTGGGTCACTTAGGTAAACTATCATATCGTCTGCAAATAGTGATAGTTTCACTTCTTCCTTTCCAATTTGTATCCCTTTGACTTCCTTATGTTGTCTAATTTCTCTTGCTAGAACTTCAAGTACTATATTGAAAAGATATGGAGAGAGAGGACAGCCATGTCTAGTCCCTGATTTTAGTGGGAATGCTTCAAGTTTCTCTCCATTTATTTTGATGTTGGCTACTGGTTTGCTGTAGATTGCTTTTACTATGTTTAGGTATGGGCCTTGAATTCCTGCTCTTTCCAAGACTTTTAGCATGAAAGGATGCTGAATTTTGTCGAATGCTTTTTCAGCATCTAATGAGATGACCATGTGGTTTTTTTCTTTCAGTTTTTTTATGTAGTGGATTACATTGATGGATTTCCGTATATTGAACCATCCCTGCATCCCTGGGATGAAGCCTACTTGATCATGGTGGATGATCGTTTTGATGTGCTCTTGGATTCGGTTAGCAAGAATTTTATTTAGTATTTTTGCATCTATATTCATAAGAGAAATTGGCCTGTAGTTCTCTTTCTTTGTTGGATCTTTTTGTGGTTTAGGTATTAGCGTAATTGTGGCTTCGAAGAATGAGTTGGGCAGTGTCCCTTCTGTCTATATTTTGTGGAATAGTTTGAGAAGTATTGGTGTTAAGTCTTCTTTGAAGGTCTGGTAGAATTCTGCACTAAAACCATCTGGTCCCGTACTTTTTTTGGTTGGGAGGCTTTCTATAACCCCTTCTATTTCTTTAGGGGTTATGGGACTATTTAGCTGATCTACTTGATGCTGATTTAATTTTGGTATTTGATATCTGTCTAGGAAATTGTCCATTTCCTCCAGATTCTCCAGTTGTTTTGAGTATAGACCTTTGTAGTAGGATCTGATGATCTTTTGAATTTCCTCAGTTTCTGTTGTTATGTTTCCCTTTTCATTTCTAATTTTGTTAATTTGTATACTGTCTCTGTGTCCTTTGGTTAGTCTGGCTAAGGGTTTATCTATCTTGTTGATTTTCTCAAAGAACCAGCTCCTGGTCTTGTTGATTCTTTGTATGGTTCTCTTTGTTTCTATTTGATTGATTTCAGCCCTGAGTTTGATGATTTCTTGTCTTCTACTCCTCCTGGGTGAATTAACTTGTTTTTCTTCCAGGGCTTTAAGGTGTGCCATTAAGCTGCTAGTATATGCTCTCTCCAGTTTCTTTTTGGATGCACTTAGAGCTATGAGTTTTCCTCTTAGCACTGCTTTCATTGTGTCCCATAGATTTGGGTAGGTTGTACCTTCATTTTCATTGAATTCTAAAAAGTCTTTGATTTCTTTTTTTATTTCTTCCTTGACCAAGGTGTCATTGAGTAGAGTATTGTTCAGTTTCCATGTGTATGTGGGCTTTCTGTTGTTTTTGTTGTTATTGAAGACCACTCTTACTCCATGGTGATCTGATAGGAGGCATGGGATTAGCTCGATCTTCTTGTATTTGTTGACATCTGTCTTGTGACCAATTATATGGTCTATTTTGGAGAAGGTACCATGTGGAGCTGAGAAAAAGGTATATTCTTTAGCTTTAGGTTGAAATGTTCTATATATATCTGTTAAATCCAATTGGTCCAGAGTTTCAATTAGTTTCACTGTGTCCCTGTTTAGTTTCTGCTTTCCTGATCGGTCCATTGAGGAGAGTGGAGTGTTGAAGTCACCCACAATTATTGTGTTAGGTGTAATGTGTGCTTTAAGCTTTAGTAAGGTTTCTTTTACGAATGAGGGTGCCCTTGCATTTGGAGCATAGATGTTCAGTATTGAGAGCTCTTCTTGGTGGATTTTCCCTTTGGCCAGCAAGAAGTGACCTTCTGAGTCTCTTTTGATGATTTTAGGTTGGAAGTCAATTTTATCTGATATTAGAATGGCTACTCCAGCTTGTTTCCTGAGACCATTTGCTTGTAAAATTGTCTTCCAGCCTTTTACTCTAAGGCAGTGTTTGTCTTTGACACTGAGATGTGTTTCCTGTATGCAGCAAAATGTAGGGTCCTGTTTCCGTATCCAGTCTGTTAATCTATGTCTTCTTATTGGGGAATTGAGTCCATTGATGTTAAGAGATATTAAGGAATAGTAATTATTTCCCCCAGACATTTTTGAAATTATATTTATTTATTTTATTTATTTTTTATATTCGAGAGGTTACCTTCTTTTGGGTTTGATGAGAGGAGGTTTCTATCTTGCTTCTTCCCGGGTGTAGTTTCCGTCCTTGTCTTGGTGTTTTCCCCCTATTATCCTTTGTAGGGCTGGATTTGTGGAAAGATATTGTGCAAATTTGGTTTTGTCATGGAATACCTTGATGTCTCCATCTATGGCGATTGAGAGCTTTGCTGGGTAAAGTAGTTTTGGCTGAAGTTTGTGTTCTCTTAGAGTTTGCATTATATCTGCCCAGGATCTTCTAGCTTTCATGGTCTCAGGTGAGAAGTCTGGTGTTATTCTGATAGGTCTTCCTTTATAAGTTACTTGGCCTTTTTCTCTTGCTGCCTTTAATATTCTTTCTTTGTTTAGTACATTTGGAGTTTTGATTATTATGTGACGGGATGTATTTCTGTTCTGATCCAGTCTGTTTGGGGTTCTGTATGCTTCTTGTATATTCATGGGCATCTCTCTCTTTAGGTTGGGGAAGTTTTCTTCCATAATTTTGTAGAAGATATTTGCTGGCCCTTTAACTTGTACATCTTCATTCTCGTCTATACCTATAATCCTTAGGTTTGGTCTTCTCATTGTGTCCTGGATTTCCTGGATGTTTTGGGTTACAGCCTTTTTGCATTTAGTATTTTCTTTGACTGTTGAATTAATGGTTCCTATGGTATCTTCGGCTTCTGATATTCTGTCTTCTATCTCTTGTATTCTATTGTTGATATTTGCATCTATGGCTCCTGATTTCTTCCCAAGGTTTTCTATCTCCAATGTTGTCTCCTTCTGCGATTTCTTAGTTGTTTCTACTTCTGTTTTTAGTGCCTGGATGGATGTGCTCAGATCTTTTGCTTGCTTGATTGTGTTTTCATGTATTTCTTTAATAGATTTTTGTGTTTCCTCTTTCATACCTTCTACTTGTTGGCCCACGTTCTTCTGTATTTCTTTAAGTGATTTTTGTCTTTCCTCCTTATTGGTTTTTTTTTTTTTTTTTTTTTTTTGGCTTTTTGGCTTTTTGGCTTTTTTGAGACAGGGTTTCTCTGTATAGCCCTGGCTGTCCTGGAACTCACTCTGTAGACCAGGCTGGCCTTGAACTCAGAAATCCGCCTGTCTCTGCCTCCCAAGTGCTGGGATTAAAGGCGTGCGCCACCATTGCCCAGCTTGTCTTCTTCTTTTTGATCCATCTTCTCCTGCATTTCTTGAAGTGATTTTTGTATTTGCCTTGTAAAGGCTTCTAACTTTTGATCCATTTTCTCTTCTATTTCTCTACGAGATTTTTCTATGTGTTCAGCTACCAGCATCCTGACCAGTGATTTTATATCCAAGTCTTGTTTTTCTGGTGTTTTGGGGTATCCAGGGCTTCCTGTTGTTGGCGAACTGGGTTCAGATGCTGTCATGTTGTCTTGATTTCTGTTAGTGACATTCCTTCGTTTACCTTTTGCCATCTGGTTATTTCTGGTGTTAGTTGACCTTGTTGTCACTGGCTGGTGTTTGAATCTCCTGTGAGGCTGGGCTTACCTGTTGTTTCTCTAGTGGTGGTTATGCGTGATTGCTGCTCAACGGGATCACGAGCTGGCTGCCACCCGCTGACTTTGTGCATGGCCTGAGGTCTCTGGGAAGTGTGGGGGAGTGCAGCAGAGCCTCGGCAGGCGCTGCTGGGCCTGCCTAGTAGCGAGAGCCTAGCAGATCCCCTCACGTGGTAGCCCCTGATGGAATCTGTCTACCTGTGCCTTTCCAGCTGTGTTCTGGTTGCAGTATGGAGGCCTGCCTCTATCGCTGGTCCGGGGTCCTGGGGAGCTGGGTGGTTCCGGCTGCCTTGGTGCACGGCCTAAGCTCGCAGGGACGTGCTGCAGAGCCTAGGCGCCTGGGCCCGCCTGTGGGCGAGAGCTTAGCAGCTCTCCCTGCTTTAGCCCCAGACGGAGTCTCTATCTGCACCTTTCCAGCTGTGTCCTGGTTGCAATATGGAGGCCTGCCGCTATAGCTGGTCCTCACTCTTCTTAATAAACAAGAATTGTTGCTTATCCTGGTTCCGCGGGCAGGGTCTGAGCACCTGGCAAGCTGGCTAGGTCTGGCTGACCTGCTACCAGCTGGATGGGAAGCTGCAGACAAGATGGCGCTGCCTGCAGGGGGTTCGGGGTCTGGCCTGCAAGCGCAGAGCGCAGGCACGGCCGCTGTACTCCGCTAGTCTGTGCGCAGTTCCTGCCCCAGACCTGAGTCCCCGGAGGTCTTAAACTCGGGCTGTCTCTGGTACCTGGTTCCGCCGGCAGGGTCTGAGCACCTGGCAGGCTGGCTAGGTCTGGCTGACCTGATACCGGCTGGGTGGGAAGCTACAGACTGTCCAGAAATTTTTAACAGGTTTATTTATAATTGTTATAAAGTTGAACTGTTGAAATGTGTTCACTGAAACATTTTGCTTGCATTAATATACACACAAATTAACATGGAGAAACTGCCAATACCTGATTCTGTCCCCTATGTTTTCACTCACAATCATATACTGAGGTTCCTTTGACCCCATGGAAAAAATATCTAACAATCAGAACTACTGATAACAGGAAGAAGAGGGAAAAAAATGAGAATGAACTGTTTCCCCTCATAGTGAACTCTTAAGCACGCTCTCCGAGTATGCGGGGTGCTAGCTGGATATCTTTTGGCATAATTGTTACATGTTTGGCATGGATAGCGCACAGGTTGGGATCTTCAAAAAGGCCAACCAGATCGGCCTCACTTGCCTCCTGCAAGGCACCATTAGCTGCACTCTGGAGCGCAGATCTGCTTTGAAGTCCTGAGCAATTTCTCGCTCCAGACGCTGAAGGGGAACTTGAAGAATCAGAATTTCTGTAGACTTTTTTTTTTTAATTTTAAAAACACTGGTAGTACTTTGCAGTTTTATTTGAGTTTTCTGAATGAATCCATCTAAGAGGCTTATGAAAGAATTGTCATTCCAGTTTTTACCAGTTAAATGGAGGAAAACTGAGAAAATGCAAGATACCCAGTATCTGTGGATACACTCTTCACTTGAAGATTTCAGCCCTGTTTTCCATGCATGCTTTTTTCATTGGACTTGATGCTGTCTTCTGGGCATTTGTAATTTAGTCTTAATCAAGTGTAGGGGGAAGATCCAGATAGGCTAGAGCAAATTTAGGAGATGGTTGTATTTTACTTATTGACAAACTGAGGTTGTGTGCAGTGGAAGACCTATGTCTCATAACTTCTAATATGAATATTTTTCTTGTTCAGAGCCACCATGAACAGGTATTTGATGACAAGTCACAATGAATATGATTTAAGGGGGGGGGACTGGAAAGGGGAAAGCCTTTGGAATGTAAACAAAGAATATAATATAATATAATATAATATAATATAATATAATATAATATAATATATATATGCAGAAGTTTTGTCTAAGTGGCAAATTGCCTGAGGACATCTTACCAGCACCAGCCTCTGAACAGGCCCACCTGTCTCTGAAACTTAACTATTCTTTCCCTCTCTACCCACTCAGAGTAAGGTGGGAGAGGGAAATTTTCTGTAGAGTGGATTGGTTCTGGGAAGTTCTCACCTGTAGGCACCAGGATCTCGAAAGGCCAAGTAGTTGGGACCACACTTGTACTTTTGCAGGAAAGCTTTTCTATTCCTGGCAAGGAAAATGTAGACTTCTGATAGTGCCTGATTTCAGAGTGCCACAGTACCAGGCCTGTAACGATGAGGTTCCTCCATCCCTCCAGTAGAGGGCGCACTCTTGCGAGCGGCTTTTGTAGCCAGTTGTTTCCAGGGTGCTTTACCACCAGTGAATTTGTAAGAGCCCTGATATCGCGAGGCAAGAAGCGGCGCAGCCGAGCAAGGGTTCTCAACTTGTGGGTCAAGACTCCCATAGATAGGGTTGTATATCATGTACATCAGATATTTCTTTACATTACAAATTATAAAAGTAGCAAAATTACAGTTATATTTTGTTTTGTAGAAACGGTTTCTCGACGGGCGGTAGTGGTGCACACCTGTAATCCCAGCACTTGGGAGGCAAAGGCAGGCGGATTTCTGAGTTCGAGCCAGCCTGGTCTACAGAGTGAGTTCCAGGACAGCCAGACCTACACAGAGAAACCCTGTCTCGAAAAAAACAAAACCAAAAAACACACACAAAAAAAGAAAAGAAAAGAAACGACTTCTCTGTGTAGCCCTGGCTGCCCTGGACCTTGCCCTATAGACTAGGCTGGCCTGCAACTCACTGAGATTTACCTGTGTCTGCTTTAAAGGCATGGGCCACTGCCAGCCCTTGGTATTTTTAAGATGGTGTCTCATGTAAACCAGGCTGACCTTGAACTCTTATTTCTCTTCCTCCTATACTACCACCCTCAGTTTAAATCTTGTAAAATACTGAATTTTAAGGATTGGATAACAGGGCCTGGTGAGATGGCTCAGTGGGTAAGAGCACTGACTGCTCTTCAAAGGTCCTGAGTTCAAATCCCAGCAACCACATGATGGCTCATAACCATCTGTACAATTACAGTGTACTCCTATACATAAAATAAATAAATCTTTAAAAAAATGGATTGGATAACAGAACCCTGTCCATCCTGGACTCACTTTTTAGACCAGGCGGTCTCAAATCTGCCTGCCTCTGCCTCCAGTGGGATTAAAGGTATGTATTACCATGCACAGCTTTAAAGAGTAATTTTTAAGATAATTTTATTAAAAATTTGAAGAAAGGGCTGGAGAGATGGCTCAGCGGTTAAGAGCACTGACTGCTCTTCTGAAGGTCCTGAGTTCAAATCCCAGCAACCACATGATGGCTCATAACCATCTGTACAATTACAGTGTACTCCTATACATAAAATAAATAAATCTTTAAAAAAATGGATTGGATAACAGAACCCTGTCCATCCTGGACTCACTTTTTAGACCAGGCGGTCTCAAATCTGCCTGCCTCTGCCTCCAGTGGGATTAAAGGTATGTATTACCATGCACAGCTTTAAAGAGTAATTTTTAAGATAATTTTATTAAAAATTTGAAGAAAGGGCTGGAGAGATGGCTCAGCGGTTAAGAGCACTGACTGCTCTTCTGAAGGTCCTGAGTTCAAATCCCAGCAACCACATGGTGTTTCACAACCATCTGTAATGAGATCTGACACCCTCTTCTGGAGTGTCTGAAGACAGCTACAGCGTACTTACATGTAATAATAAATAAATCTTTAAAAAAATTTTTTTGAAGAAAACTTGAGTGAGTTGCAATGGCTTACACTTCTACTCCTAGGACCCTAGTACTCAGGTGGTTGAGGCAGGAAAAGTGTGAATTTCTGGTCAGTCTGAGCCATATGGTAAGGTTTTGGGGTTTTTTAATATTTATTTTATTGATTTTGGGTCTTTTGGGGTTTTTTATTTTTATTTTATTTTATTTATTTATTTATTTATTTTGGTTTTTTCAAGACAGGGTTTCTCTGTGTAGTCCTGGCTGTCCTGGAACTCACTCTGGTAGACCAAGCTGGCCTCGAACTCAGAAATCCACCTGCTTCTGCCTCCCAAGTGCTGGGATTACAGGCATGCACCACCACGCCTGGCTACTATTTTATTGATTTTATGTGAGTGTGCTCTATCTGTGTGTATACCTGCATACCACAAAAGGGCATCAGATCCCATTACAGATGGTTGTGAGCCACCATGTGGTTGCTGGGATTTGAACTCAGGACCTCTGGAAGACCAGCCAGTGCTCTTAACCACTGAGCCATCTCTCCATCCCCACATAGTAAGATTTTATCTTAAAAGAAAAAAGTATCATCCAGACTAGCTCCCAATTTTTTATAGGGTCTATATTTTCTTTCTAAAAGATTAACTAGTTCCCTTTCATCTACATGTGTCTCTGTCTGCCTGAGTTTATGCACATCATGTGTGTGCACATGTATGCAGGTGCCCCAAGGGGCCAGAGGGCATTGGACCCCTTAGAACTGGAGTCACAGGAAGTTGTGAGCCACCAATCCAGCCCCTAACATATATACATTCTGTACCTCCACTTGATGGACTTGGTCTAAGAAAGTTGGTTTGCTTTTGTGTGTGTGTGTGTGTGTGTGTGTGTGTGTGTGTTTGTTTTTGTTTTTGTTTTCCGAGACAGGGTTTCTCAGTATAGCCCTGGCTGTCCTGGAACTCATCTGTAGACCATGCTGGCCTCGAACTCAGGAATCCGCCTGCCTCTGCCTCCCAAATGCTGGGATTACAGGCGTGTGCCACCATGTCCAGCGAAAGTTGGTTTGCTAATGTAACTTTTAAATATGTATTTACTTGTTTCATGGGTACAAGTATGCGTGTACTACATGTGTGGAGCTCAGAGGACAAGTTGCAATTAGTTCTCTCCTCCTACCATAGATTCTTGGGAACAAACTTGTTGAGGTCTAAGAGTTGCCTCCACAGACTACACAAACACTGATCTTAGTCAGACAGGGATAGTTTATTGAACACACACCCTAAATCTGATCAATCAGGGCTGTACCTCAGAATTCTGAGTTGAGGCTACAACCCCAGACATTTCTCAGAGCCAACTTATAAAGGAAAAGAAAACACAAATGAGGTCATGTGCAGGTGCAGGAAGTGCTGCCCGGTGGTCAGCTCTGAGTCAAGCTATGGCTAGCTGGACAGAACAGAGAACAGTTCTAACTGACCTTTATTCTGACTGGTCCTAAGTCGAACTTAAGGTTGTTGAATTTCTTAAGATCAATAAACCTGGGCTGGAGAGATGGCTCAGCGGTTAAGAGCACTGACTGCTCTTCCAGAGGTCCTGAGATCAAACCCCAGCAACCACATGGTGGCTCACACATCTGTACTGAGATCTGATGCTCTCTTCTGTGTGTCTGAAGACAGCTACAGTGTACTTACATATAATAAATAAATAAATAAATCTTTTAAAAAAATGAATAAACCTCTGAACATACAGAACATAACAGGGTATGTGGTCACCATGACCCTGCTCTGACTCAGGTCACTTCGCTGTGAAACAAAATGGCTACAACTATGTTTGGGGGTGTAGATCTTAACAAAACAGGCTGTCATTTCTAACTAACTTGTGGTTTTGTTATGTTTTTCTTGCTGCTGCTGCTGCAAGGCTGCTGTCCACCAACAACACTTCTTTTTGAAACAAGGTATCTCACTATGTAGGTTGCTTTAGGACCCTATATGTAGATCAGGCTGGCCCAAAACTCAGAGATCTGCCTACCTCCGCTCCCAGGTGCTAAGAATTAAGGCATGTACTACCATGCCCAGCTATTTACACTCGATCTTAGCCAAAAGGCTGAGAAGCGATCATGCCCAACTATTTTTGTTGTTGTTTTAGATACTGTTTGTGTAGGAACCCTAGACTGGCCTCAAACTTCTGAACTTACCTCCTCTGCTAAGCTCTGGGATAATAGGATATGCTTCCACACCTCTTTGTGTTGTTTTTTTTTTTCTTGATATTTGGAATTGGGGTTTTACTGTGTTGCCCCAGGCGGGGCTCAGGAGATCCTCTTATTTTAACTTCCTGGGTGACTGCAATTATGAACAAGGCCTGCTAAATGAACCTTAAATGCCAAGTTGAATGTATTCACAACATTCCCGTTTTGTCTTTTGTAGATGGTATTATCTGAGAAGGTTAGTCAGCTGATGGAATGGACCAATAAGAGACCTGTAATAAGGATGAATGGAGACAAGTTCCGCCGCCTTGTTAAAGCCCCACCAAGAAACTACTCTGTTATCGTCATGTTTACTGCTCTCCAACTTCACAGACAGTGTGTCGTTTGCAAGTACGATCTTTCATTGCTACTTTGAAATGAAATAACTCAAATGGTTTTAACTCTTATTCTGTCTCAAAGGAACAAAATTTTGTAGCAAGCTTGTTAATAGTAAAGTATATATACCTTACTCAGGGGGTGTATAATAACAATACTACTGTTTTATAATCATTCTTGCTTGTGCATATTGGTAGAGGAGAATGTATGAAACATTGTGGCTATCATGGGTTATTTAAAAATCAACCACTATTTGAATTGGTAAGCAATTTATACAACACTATACTAGTTGCATTGACATAATTTTTATTACTACATGCATGTGCGTGCGCACGCGCGCGCGCACGCACACACACACACACACACACACACACACACACACACGGGAGTGGATGCGTGTGTACTATTGTGCTCATGTGGAGGTCAGAGAACAACTTTCAGGAGTCATTTCTATCCTTCCACCATAGATTCCAGGAATAGAGTACAGGACAGCAGGCTTCCACAGCAAAGTGCTTTCACCCACTGAGCCTCACCAGCCCAATGTTAGGAGTACTTTCAGGCTGAGGATGGAGCTCAGGAATGTCAGGATAGAGCAATAGAAAAACTCCTGGGTTTAATCCCCAGTACTCCAAAAGAAAGGGTTTATAAGTGTGTTCAATTTCATACTTTTTCCCCTTTGGTGATTTTTTTTTTTAGATTTTTGAAGCAGAGTTAAAGTTTGTGTGTGTGTGTGTGTGTGTGTGTGTGTGTGTATACATGTGTGCACAGGAGTGTATATAGAGGTCAGATCACAGGCAGCTGTGGAAGTTGTATGGCTCCCAAGGATTGAACTCAGATCATAAGGCTTAGTGGCAAAATCCTTTACCCCCTGAACCAACTCAGCAGCCCTTGAAAAGGGGTTTTTGTACTATTTCTAAATGTCCTGGAAGTTGGTATGTAGGCCATGCTATCATCAGACTCACAGAGATCCCCCTGCATCTGCCTCCCAAGTGATAGGGTTAAAGCTGTGTGCCACAGTGCTCAACTTTATTTTTATTGTTTAAAGATTTTTTTTTTGTTATGTGCATCTGTGTGGAAGTATGTGCACATGAATGAGGCCAGAGCCATTCGATGCCCCTGGAGCTGGAGTTAGAGGTGGGTGAGCGCTATCTGGTACGGGTGCTGGGACGTGAACTCAGGTCCTCTGCAACAGCAATCCATTCTCTAAACTGCTGAGCCATCTCTCCAGCCCCTGGGTTTCCATCTTAATTATGTATATGTGGAGAGGAGAAGGAACCTAAATGAAATAGTGTAAAACTTCCTTTCAAAGGCCGGTGAGTCGGCTCGGAGGAGTGGGCATGTGAATATAGGTGTCCACAGAGGTCAGAGGCGTCCATTACAGCTGAGTGGGAGCTGTCCGGTGAGAGTGCTGACAACCATCACATCTTCTGCCAGAGCACTACATGCTCTTAAGAGCGGAGTCATCTCTCTAGCCCTTTACGTGTAATTTTTTTTGTTTTGTTTTTTTTTAAGACAGGGTTTCTCTGTGTAGCCCTGGCTGTCCTGGAACTCACTCTGTAGACCAGGCTGGCCTCAAACTCAGAAATCCGCCTGCCTCTGCCTCCCAAGTGCTGGGATTATAGGCATGTGCCACCACGGCCCGGCTTACGTGTAATTTTTTAAAAATTGCATATGTCTGTGTGTTTTGCCTGTGTGCATGTCTGTGTACCACTTGAATGAGGTCAGAAGAGGGTATCAGGTCTCCTGGAACTGGAGTTACAGGCAGTTGTGAGCCTCCATGTGAATGCTAGGAATTGAACCCAAATCCTCTAAAACAGCAAGCAGTACTCTTAACCACTGAGCATCTCTCCAACGTCAGCCATTATGAAATATTTAGAAGAGGTATAAAGGGAGCTGAAGTAGGAGAGAAGACATAGTGGATCCGGTTAATTATGTGTGTCTGCCAAAAAACTATTTGCTAAGGTGTTAGTGTGCCATTGGACTGCAGACTAGTTGGCTGCATGTCACCACGTCACAGTCCAACCAACACCCTTCCCCTCCAAATAGCTTCTCAGCAGGACTGTGCTAGACAATGCCAGGTCTGAATATGCAGTAAATTTGTTCATTATGGTCCTATAGTTGATGTGTATACCACTCAATTCTTCCTTAGATACTCAACAATATTTTTGAATTGAAGAATGGGATACTGGAAAAAAATTATAAACACTAGATAGAGAATAGATTAGTGAATATCAGACTGAAATGGCTCTAGGATGCCAGGCAGTGATGGTGCACTCCTTTAATTCCAACACTCAGGAGGCAGAGGCAGGCGGATTTCTGAGTTCTAGGCCAGCCTGGTCTACAGAGTGAGTTCCAGGACAGCCAGGGCTACACTGTCTCAGAAAAAAACAGTAAACAAAAACAGAGAGATGGGCTCAAGATTTAATTTCCAGCACTAAAATATATACATAAAGAAAAGAGAATGGAGGTAAATATTTATCATAAATAAAGAAAATGTTTTCTAGCAGAATAATAATTAAAAAGTAAAACAACAACACTAGAACCCCCAAACCTCCTTTGATAAATAGTTAATCATTTATGTTACTTAAACCCCCAAAGGGTTAAAAAAATAAGATAAAGACATGTAAATTAGCCAGTCTTCGCAATGAAAGCACATAATAAAAAAATCAAGGATAACTCAAGGTTTAACTTATCTCTAGAGTTTCTTGTCTTTCATTCTAATAATTCATCTGATTGTATTTTTACTTACCGACTATCATCTGTGCTTCTCTCTCTTTCTCTGTTTGTCTGTCTGCCTGTTTATCTGTTTATGTGTATGTTCATAAGTGTGCAGGTACATGTGTGGCCTCAGTCTTTGGTGTCATCTTCAGAAATGCTGTCTCCCTCCTTTGAGACACTGGCGCGCACTGGTTAGGCTGGGGTAGCTGGCCAGCCTGCCCAGGGGCTCCACTTGTTTCTGCCTCCCAAGTGCTGCAAGGCCAAGTGTACACCACCGCCCTCGCCTTCTTTTCACACGGCACCTGGAAAGTAAACTCATGTCCTCCGTGCTTTCAGGGCAAGCATTTTACAGTTGTCTCTCCAGCCTCCATATTTTAGTTAATTTTTAAGATTTTGAGACAGAGTCTCACTGTGTAGCCCATGGCTGTTCTGAGATTTGCTGTAACAGCAGGCAGGCTGTTAAAACTTTGGCAGTCCTCCCATTTTTTGCCTTCTGAGTGCTGGTCTTAAGGCCTGTGCCAGCATATCTCTCTGGCTACATACTTTAGATTTTTAAGGTAGGCTGTTAGATCTTCTTTGTCTAATAATTTAGGGCCCCCAGATTATTGAGAGTGTGGGATATAGATGAGTATTAGAGTCCGTGCTTTGACTGTGTGGAACTCCAATCCCAAGCACACCAAAACCAAGCAATGTGTAGACACTGGGTATGCTCATACATGCTCACAGTCCTTCCTGCTGAAGAGTCTGAGGCAGAAGGAGCATTTGAGACCAGTACTTTGAGTCCAGGCTGAGTACCATAACCAGACCCTGTTTTAAAAACACAGGCTAGAGAGACATTTAAGAGCCTATTACTGCCCTTGCTGAGTTCAGTTCCAAGAACCTATGTTGGAAAGTTCACAACCTACCTATAACTAGGTGGATCTGATGCCCCTGGTCTCTGTGGACATTGGTACTCACATGCATAGGCCCATACACAGACACACATACATACAAATAAATAAAAACGGCTAAAGGGCCAGGGCTATACAGAGAAACCCTGTCTCGAAAAAAAGAACAACAAAAAAAGAAAACCTGCTAAAGTGAGGAAAGCGGGTTTTTTTCAGTGACCACCAAAAATGTTTTGGAGCCAGGCACTCAGGAGGCAGAGGCCAGCCTTGTCTACGAAGGATGCGCCAGGACAGCCAGAGCTGCGAAGAGAAGCCCTGTCTTGGAAAAAAAAGTTTTAAAGAGGTTTTAGTGTTAAAAAAGAAAAAGTGTAAAGTCTGAAACAAAATCATACAGTTACTAATCCCCGGTGAGCTCTCTAACACCTGGATACTAAAATTTGCTATGACTTAATTAGATTGATTGTTTCATATGTTTTGTTCCCCCACCAATCTGAATGAATTCAGGCAAGCTGATGAAGAGTTCCAGATTCTGGCAAATTCTTGGCGATATTCCAGTGCATTTACCAACAGGATATTTTTTGCCATGGTGGATTTTGATGAAGGCTCTGATGTATTTCAGATGGTAAGATGTTTGGTTTCTTCTTTTATGCAGGAATAAAGTACAGATGAAGCAAAATATGTTTTTTTTTTTTTTTGGTTTTTCGAGACAGGGTTTCTCTGTGTAGTCCTGGCTGTCCTGGAGCTCACTCTGAAGACCAGGCTGGCCTCGAACTCAGAAATCCGCCTGCCTCTGCCTCCCAAGTGCTGGGATTAAAGGCGTGCGCCACCAACGCCCGGCTGCAAAATATGTTTTTAATGATTCCAAGAAGTTAACTAGTAGGGCCGGAGAGATGGATACTTGATTAAGAGCTCTTGTTCCTCTTGCAGAGGACTCGGGTTTGGTTCCCAACACCAACACGGTGACTCAAAACCATCCATAACTCCAGTTGCAGGGGGGTCTGATGCCTTTGATTAGCTTTCATGGGCACCAGGCATGCATATAGTGCACATACATGCATGCAGACAAAATACTCATATATGTAAAATAAGTCTAAAAATATTTTTTAAGAAGTAAAATAGGAATATGTTAATGTAAGAGCTAACAGTAGTGAACTAAAAGCAAAATATGCCTAATTTTTAAAAAAAGATTAATATATTTCATTTATATAAACACACTATCGCTGTCTTCAGGCACACACCAGAAGAGGGTTTCAGATCCCATTGCAGATGGCTGTGAGCCACCCTGTGGTTGCTGGGAATTGAACTCAGGACCTCTGGAAGAGCAGATGGTACTCAAGCCCCAAAATATGCCTAAGTAAAAACAGTAAAGAGTTTGTCACGTGTGACAGTCTGGTGTAGCATAGACTGGATACAAACTTCCAATCCTTCCTTCATCTCCTAAGTTTTTTCTTTTTTCTTTCTTTTTTTTTGTTTTGTTTTGGTTTTTTGTTTGTTTGTTTTGGTTTTTCGAGACAGGGTTTCTTTGTGTAGCCCTGGTGTCCTGGAACTCACTCCGTAGACCAGGCTGGCCTCAAACTCAGAAATCCGCCTGCCTCTGCCTCCCAAGTGCTGGGATTAAAGGTTCCTTCATCTCCTAAGTGTTGGGATTATAGGTGTTCATCACCCTTCCTGATAACTTGTATATACATAATACATGCATGCATACATACATACATACATTACATACATACTTAAGTTCATGTGTGCGTGCGTGTGTATGTGTGTAGAGCAGAGGAAATTGTTCAGTGTAGGAAAATAGGTGATCAGTGACGATACCTTCTACTTGGTAGTAGTTTAAGCAGAAGAAGTAGGGCAGGGAGAAGAAGTATGTGTAATTAAACAGCTAAGCCAAGGCTATTTGTCTAATCATTGTCTCAGTTCTGGTTCTTCAAAATGGTCAAGCCAGGCAGTGATGGCACACACCTGTAATCCCAGCACTCTGGGAGGCAGAGGCAGGCGGATTTCTGAGTTCGAGGCCAGCCTGGTCTACAGAGTGAGTTCCAGGACAGCCAGGGCTATACAGAGAAACCCTGTCTAGGAAAAACAAAAAAACAAACAAACAAACAAAAAAGATGGTCAATCCAATGTCACCATAGCTTCATGAGATTAAGCCTGTTCCCCGAAATCACCTCTGCTCTAAAATGTAGCTTTATCTTTGGTATAATTATCTTATTTGGGGGAGGGAGTGTTATTGTCCTTCAGGAAATCCCACTTATACACAATCTTATTGTAAATACATAAAGAACAAGCCAGCACTGTAACTTATGCAGAAACTCCTAGCATTTGGGAGGTGGCTGTGCTGGAACTCACTATGTAGACCAGGATGACTTCCAACTCACAGAGATCTGCCTGCCTCTGCTTCCCCACTGCTAGGATTAAAGGTGACCCCATGCCTGTTTTGTGTTGTGTGAACTCAGTGTATTGCTCAAACGGTCCTTTAACCTGGACTGGCTGTGTTACTGTCATGACCTTATTATAGCTACATAAGATAATTTTAGGTGTCATGAATGTATGCTTTTTTATGAAATATATGAACAACCTAAAATAACTGGTATGGAAAAGGTGTGATTATTACAGTCACAGATAGCCATGTGTTTGAAAGCATGCTTCATAATTCTCCTTAGACAAATCATTTCAGCTGTATAATTATGACCTTCATGTCTATGAAAGCCTAAATTTCTATCAGGCATGGTGATGCATGCTTTTAATCCTAGCACTCAGGAAGGAGGCACAGGAGGATTACTGCAAGGTCAAGGCTGAATGGCTCAGCAAAGGCCTGTCTCACGAAAAAGGCCTACATTTAAAAATTATTTTTTGCCACTGGGATTATTTTCTTGGAGGTGGGCTCAGGTATACGGTGCCCGGCATGGGCACGCCAGGCGTGCGGTACAGAGTGAAAGCGGGGTCAGCATCGGGGAGTTTCAAGAAATGAGGGCAGTAGGGAGTGAGTGTCTAGAGTTTCTAGGACATCTGGAGTGCAAGCTCTGGCTGGTCTCTAGTGCTTGCTTGTGGAGCCTGGCCTGGCCTTAGGGTGCTAGAGAGTCAGATGAGGTTAGGAGCAGAGTCTCTACTCTTTGTGTATTTCTTTTCCTTGATTGCCGTGGTTCAGAACCTCTTCTTTAGATAGTTGCAAAACAGATCTCGAATTCAGTTATAATTGCCTGTATGAGCAAGTGGATTTGTGGATAGAGAACTATATTATTGGCTTTGATGAGTACATGAACTTGGGATTAGAATGATGCAGAAGTTCATTTTTTTTTTTTTTGGTAGTTTGGATTTTGGTTTTTTTGAGACAGGGTTTCTCTGTATAGCCCTGGCTGTCCTGGAACTCACTCTGTAGACCAGGCTGGCCTCGAACTCAGAAATCCTCCTGCCTCTGCCTCCCAAGTGCTGGGATTACAGGCGTGCACCACCACCGCCTGGCTGCAGAAGTTCATTCTAAAACAAAATTGAGAAAACAACTGAGTCGGATTACGCTAAAAGGATAGTACTACTCTGCTCCAGTGTTTCCAACTAGCAATGGTCCAGCATGGGAAAAGCTGAGAAGGCAGGTCAGTGTTTTTAAAGATGTCTTCTCCTGGGAGCTACATTGATGCATCTTCTTCTTGTGGCACATTATCATTAGGTGACAATAAATGCTGTGAGATGGTTTTTGTTACAAAAACCGATTATTTTCTTGGTAACTTATGTTTCCATGGACTACTCTTTATTCAGCTAAACATGAATTCAGCTCCAACTTTCATCAACTTTCCCCCGAAAGGAAAACCCAAAAGGGCTGACACGTATGAGTTGCAGGTGCGAGGGTTTTCAGCCGAACAGATCGCCCGGTGGATTGCAGACAGAACTGATGTCAATGTAAGTCTCCTGCTTTACACAAAGCGATTTTTCACTGTCTTTCAATCTTACCTGGGGATCATAGCTGGTCTTGTCTTCATATCATTGAGATGGAATCATTTGCCAGTTCTTAGATGTTATTTCTAGGATATAGTTTAGACAGCTTGATTGGAGTAAAATAGAGGAAAGAGGTATTTTTCCCTGAAATTACCTTTTGCCTGCTTTCATTTCACTATTAATCACAAAATAAATATATTTTATATGTTAACATATTTTTCTATGTCCTTTCCATTAGATTAGAGTAATTAGACCTCCAAATTATGCTGGACCCCTAATGTTGGGATTGCTTCTGGCTGTTATTGGTGGACTTGTGTATCTGCGAAGAAGCAATATGGAATTCCTCTTTAATAAAACTGGATGGGCTTTTGCAGCTTTGGTAAGTAAATTGAACAAGAAAAATTGGTCAAAAAAGAACCTAATAATCTAGTTCTTTCTTTACTTTCATTTTTTATTTTTATTTATTTTCCTTTGGTTTTTCTGAGGCAAGGTTTCTTTGTGTAGCCTTGGCTGTCCTGGTGCTCACACTGTAGACCAGGCTGACTTTTGAACTCATAGAAATCTACCTGTCTCTGCCTCCTGAGTACTGGGATTAAAGGTGTGCACCACTACTATCTGAATTTTATTATTTTTAATTTTACTCATTTCTTACTGAATTTTATTTATTTTACATCTCTATGTCAGTTTTTTCTTCCTCCTCTCTTCCAGACCCCTCCCACTCTGTCTTCTCTGCCCCACACCCAGAGCCGTTCCTCCTCCCTTTCTTTTCAGAGAGGGGCTGGCTTTATTGAATATCGGGGGGCCATGACATAGCAAGTTGCAGTAAGACTAGGCACCTGTTCCTCTATTAAGGCTAGAGAAGACAACCCAGCAGGAAGAAAGGGTCCCAAAGGCAGGCAACAGAATCAGAGAAGGCCAGTGCTCCCACGGTCAGGATTCCCACCTGGAGACCACGCTCTGTGAGGCCCATGCACGCTCCCCGGCTTTTGGTTTAGTCTCTGGGAGCCCCAGTGGGCCAAGTTTAGTTGATTCTCTGGGTTTTCTTATGTTCTTGACCCCTCTGGCTCCTACAGTCCTTGCTCTCCTCTGCCACAGGATTCCCCAAGTGCTGCTTAATACTTAGCTGTGGGTTTCTGCATCTGTTTCTATCAGTTGCTGGATGAAAGTCTCTCTGATGACAATTGGGCTAGACACCAATTTATGAATGTAGCAGAATATCATCAGGAATTAGTTGAATGACTTTTTCTCCCAGTCATGTTTAGTTCTATCCTAGGCATCCGAGCTCACCACCAAACTCTGGGTCTCAGCCCTCCAGGCCCTGTCAGGGGGGGCTCCCTCTCATGGCATTGGTCTCAAGCTGAACCAGTCATTGGTTGGCCGTTCCCACAATTTCTGTACCACCTTTACTCCAGAACATCTTGTATGCAGAACAGATTGTATGTAGGTCAAAGGTTTATGGCTGGTTTGGTGTCCCAGCACCTCCACTGTAAGTCTTGACTGGTTAGGGAGATGGCTGGTTCGTGCTCTGTATTCCTCCTTGCTACGATTCTTAGCTAGGGTCACCCTCATTGATTCCTGGGAGTTTCCATTGCCTGTGGTTTCTAACTCAGCCCAGAGATGTCCCCCCCCATTGCAGTTGTCTCTCAGTACTTTCCATCCAACCCACACCTTGTTCCCATCCCCACCCCTACCCAGCCCCTCTCCCTTTCGAACCATAACGTCTTCTCTGTTTCCCCTTCTCAGTAAGATTCATACATACATGTCTCTTGAGTCCTACCTGTTACTTAGCTCCTCCGGGTCTGTCTGTTGATTATAGCATGGCAATCCTTTAAGGTTAATACATACGTTATAAGTAAGTACGTACCATGTGTGTCTTTCCGAGTCTGGATTACCTCACACAGGATGATCATTTGTAGTTCCAGCCATTTGCCTGCAGATTTCATGATGTCGTTGTTTTGAATAGCTCAGTAGTATTCCATTGTGTAAGTGCACCACGTTTTCTGTATCCATTCTTCAGTTGAGGTACATCTAGGTTGTTTCTAGTTTCTGGCTGTTAAAAATAAGGCTGCTATAAATATAGTGGAGCATGTGTCCTTATATGTTGGAGCGTCTGGTATGATATATGCCTAGGAGTAGTATAGCTGGGTCTTGAGGTGTATTGAGTCCCAGCTTTCTAAGGAATCACAGTATTGATTTCCAAAGTGGTTATAGAAGCTGGTACTCATACCAGCAGAGGAGGCATGCTCTCCGTGTTCCTTGTGCTCCTCATGTTCCCCGTGCTCCCCATCCTCACCAGCACGAGTTTTGTCTCTTTTGTCTTTGTTCTTGGCCATTCTGACAGGTATAAGGTAGAGTTGTTTTGATTTGCACTTCCCTGAAATCCTCTATTTTCTTTTCCATCCCTCTTCCTTCCTTCCTTCCTTTCTTTTTTTCTTTCTCTCTTTCACGTGTGTAGGCCACAAGTTGACATTGGGCATCTTCCCCAGGGTCTCTCTCTGAGCTGGGAATTAACTATTTGGTTTGATTGTCGCACAGTGACTCCCAGAGAGACTCCTTGTCTCCACCTCCCTGAGATTATAAGCACATACTAGTGCACCCAGAATATTCTCTTGGGATCTGTTAGCTCTCATCTATGTGAAAAGTAGCTTAACTTTTTTGCTGTGGGGTGTGTGTGTGTGTGTGTGTGTGTGTGTGTGTGCGCGCGCGCGCACACACACGCACACACATATGAAAGAGAGAGTGCATTCATAGAGCAGGGGAGAATATTTAGAGTCATTCCTTATTGCTCTCACCTTTCCCCCCAGAAACAGGGTTTCTCTGTGCAGCAGCCCTCGCTAGCCACTTTGGAACTTACTTTGTAGACAA
The DNA here is from genome assembly GCA_964023405.1 of Apodemus agrarius. Classification (NCBI taxonomy): domain Eukaryota; kingdom Metazoa; phylum Chordata; class Mammalia; order Rodentia; family Muridae; genus Apodemus; species Apodemus agrarius. The sequence continues at coordinate 68,417,850 of OZ030010.1, read as the reverse complement.
AGCTGGTGTCGAATTCACAGAGATCTGACCATCTCTGCTTCCCCAAGTGTTGGGAATAAAGGCATGAGCTGCCACACCCAACTCCACCTTATTTTTTTAGACAATCTCAAATCAGCTGGCCAGTGAGCTCTTGAGATCTGTCTGTCTCTGTTTTTCAACACGGCATTACAGGGATGTAAGCCATGCCAGGCTTTTAACAAGGGCACTGGGTATTTGGACTCAGGTCCTCTTACTTTTATAGCAAGTACTCTTAACCCCTGAGCCATCTGTTCAGCCCCACTTTTTTTTTTCGACGCATATGCATGCTGGTGCTTATTTATGTAGATGTGTGTGTTCATGAGTGTGGAGACCAGAAAGTGAATAGAGTCCACCTTGTTTTTTGTATTTGCATTTTAGAAGGTGTCTCTGATTTGAGTTAGGCTGGCGGGAGGCCAGAAGAGGGCACCGGATCCCCTAGGGTTACAGGCATTTGTGAACTGCCCGATGGAAGTGCTGGGAATCAAACTTCAGTCCTTTACAAGAGAAGCTGAGCCTTCTCTGCGGCCACACGCCCTCAGCTTTTTTATATGGATTCTACCAATTGTGTACCAACCATTCAAACACGAGAGCTTACAGGTCTGTCATAGTGTTCTATTGCTGTGAAGATACATCATGACCATGGCAACTCTTATAAAGCATTTAACTGGGGCTGGCTTACAGTTTCAGCAGGTTAGTCCATTATCATCATGGCAGGAAAAGTCCCCATAGTCAGTTGTCAGCATCTGTGTGGGTCTTGAAGATTTCAAACACATTGTGAAGGTTTATGACAAGTACCTTTATCTGCCAAGTCATCTTGTGTATTTTTATTTTCTGTCTTAAAATGGGTTTATCTCCCTCATATTATTTGCATTTCCAAAAGCTTCAAGATTCTGTGTAGAGGGTTTTATTTTATTTTTAGTATATGTGTTGGGGTATGTGTATGAGTACAGGTATATGTAGAGGCCAGACAGGTATTCGATTCCCTATAAGCTGGAATTGCAGCAGTTCTGAGCCACGCAATATGAGTCCTGGAAACCAAGCTCAGATCCCCCAGAAGAGTAGCATGCATTCTTAACCACTGAGCCATCACTCCAGCCCCACTTAACAGTTCTCTTGAAAATATCTTTCAGATATATTTCCAGTACTCAATTTTGAAACTATTCTGTTTAATTATAGTTTAAAATCCCTTTAGAAATGATGTTAAATTGTGATCCTTGTGGTAAAATATAAATTTTAATAAAGAAATCATTTATTTGAAAAATAAATAAAAACATAAAATAAAAATGTCATGTGTTTTCCGAATGGATAAGTGTTTTCATAAACCTACTAACCTAATCAGTGTGAGGTAGCTAAACCATGAGTATTCCATTATTTTTGTTTTCTAGTGTTTTGTACTTGCTATGACATCTGGCCAAATGTGGAACCATATAAGAGGACCACCATATGCTCATAAGAATCCCCATACAGGACAGGTGGTAAGGAAAGTTTGGATTTTACTTGCATTGGATAGTAAAGCTAATGTAATGATGATTACCATGTGAAGCCAGTGCTGGCCTATATAGCAACTAGATACAGTCTTGGCTCTTTAATCATTGTTAATGAGCTTCAGGTACAATTAGAGCTCTTTTGATAGGATGGCTAATTCTCAAACTAAATATGAGAGTTAGTCAAGTATCCGATTATCTGTTGTTTGTGGCCACAGTGCTTGGTACTATCAGATATGGTGATTGATTGGGAAAATGTGCTCCCTACTGTCATGTCTGCATTGTTTTACCTTGTAGGTTTTTTTTAAAGATTTATTTATTTGTTATATGTAAGTACACTATAGCTATCTTCAGTCACCAGAAGATAGTGTCAGATCACCTTATGAGTGGTTGTGAGCCACCATGTGGTTGCTGGGATTTGAATTGAGAACCTTTGGGAGAGCAGTCAGTGCTCTTACCCACTGAGCCATCTCTCCAACCCCCACCTTGTAGGTTTTTTCAAGATTTATTCATTATTCTATCTAAGTACACTGTCACTCTCTTCAGACACACCAGAAGAGGGCACCAGACCCCATTACAGATGGTTGTGAGTTACCATGTGGTTGCTGGGATTTGAACTCGGGACCTTCAGAAGAGCAGTCAGTGTTCTTAACCTCTGAGCCATTGCTCCAGCCCTACCTTGTAGTTTTATACACTTGAATATTGTTTTTCTCATATTTTTTGTGAACTATATAGTACAAATGCAAAGAAAGAACAAGTAAATAAATACAGAAGTAGCTTTTAATAGTCTCACATAGTATGCTACATGCTTACAGAGAAAGTGAGTTGATAATTTCCTAAGGCTTAACATCCTATTTTAGGGTTCCAACACTACGATTCAGTGTATAATGTAAAGACTGCATTTATTCTCTCCTCCCAGAATTATATCCACGGGAGCAGCCAGGCCCAGTTTGTAGCTGAAACCCACATCGTTCTTCTCTTCAGTATCCTTTCACAATAAGTCTTTACTGTTGCATGAAAAGTTGCCCATTTTCTTAGTCTTTTTGTCTGTACAGCATTTGGTTGGAGCTGCTCTCCTAATGCAGGCATAATATCCTTTGGAAACTCTGTTGCTTATGTCTTCCTCCATCCTTACAGCTGACCAAGCCAGGTTGATGAGCTCACTGATGTATGGAAGTCTACAAATAATAGAAGCTTGGCGTGTCTTTTTAATAAAGTTAAAATAGAACTGAGGGTTTAGAAGAAAGGTAAGGGTTAGGTGGTATTTAAAATGAAACATTAGGCCTGGTGATGGTAGCGCACACCTTTAATCAGGAGGCAGAGGCCACCTTTTTAATTATATGTCAGTAGTATAGCCCTGACCTAGCATGCACAAGACCCCAAGGTCAATTCCTGGCACTTTTCAGAGAAAACCTATATATAAAGTGCCACAGGAAGAAATAGGAAAAAAGCAGTGGGCTGGAGAGTGTGCCTGCCAGCCACCGTGACACCATGACGTAGATGTCTAGGACCTACACAGTGGAAGGAAAGAACAGAAGAACCAATTCCTGCAACCTGTCTTCTGACCTCTACACATGTATAACACAGGCAGGGGTACCTATAAACACACACACACACACACACACACACACACACACACACTAGTTAAGTTAAATTAATTAAAAGCTAACTAAGTAAATTAATTTCAAACAAAGAACATGGGCAGTCATTCTTAATAAAGTTACTGAAGAGAGACTAGAAGATGGCAATGAAGTGAATATAGCCATCGGAACACCTGCTTCTCTCCGTACCACGTGATTATACCCAAGGCAGTAGCTTACAATGTGTATAATTAACTCAGAATGCTTGACCATTACTAGTATTCACAACGTACAGGTGATGGCCTCTTTTCTGCTTGAACAAACTTTCTTCTTTAAACATTGATACTGCTTATTATTCAACCATGTGATGTTCTTTGCTGTAGTATTTCCATTTTGATTTATGTAGCTGCTGTTATCAAAATAAATAGTATAAGGTTATTCCACATGGGGAAATTTTCTTTTTTTCATTAGAATATGACAAAATTGTATAGCTGAGTAATAATTTCTGCTGGAGAGTTTAATTGTTGAATATATGAGATTATTTTCCATGTAAAAGTGAGTTGCTATTGTCTTAAATAGTGCATCTTTCAAGGATGTCTTTTTTTTTTTTTTTTTTTTTTTTTTAGGTTTTTCGAGACAGGGTTTCTCTGTGTAGCCCTGGCTGTCCTGGAACTCATTCTGTAGACCAGGCTCGCCTCGAACTCAGAAATCCACTGCCTCCCAAGTGCTGGGATTACAGGCATGCGCCACCACGCCCGGCTTAAGGATGTCATTTTCAGGGGTGTTGGTGATAACTACTTAGTATTTTTTAGTGTGTATGGAGTTAGAAAATTGCTGTGTTCAAGATGTGATCTCCAAAAAGCTCATTTTATATATAGGTAGGATTTCTTAGAAGTGTGTTTTGCTTTACAAAACTGAAGTATTTTCAACCTTAATTCTTTTAAGGGGATCAATATGGGGTTTTGGTGTTGGTTTTGTTATTTCGTTGAAACTGGGTAAGACCTGAGTGGCCTGTGATATGTAAACTAGGCTGGCTTTGAACTTACAGTGACCTGCCTGCCTCTGTCTCCCAAGTGCTTGGATTAAAGATATGTACTACTATTCCAGGTACATGGGACAAGCTTCTTTTTTTTGTTGTTTTGTTTTGGTTTGGTTTTGGTTTTTCGAGACAGGGTTTCTCTGTGCAGTCCTGGCTGTCCTGGAACTCACTCTGTAGACCAGGCTGGCCTCGAACTCAGAAATCCGCCTGCCTCTGCCTCCCAAGTGCTGGGATTAAAGGTGTGCGCCACCACGCCAGGCTTTTTTTTTTTTTTTCATTTGGTTTTTTCGAGACAGGGTTTCTCTGTATAGCCCTGGCTGTCCTGGAACTCACTCTGTAGACCAGGGTGGCCTCGAACTCAGAAATCCGCCTGCCTCTGCCTCCCAAGTGCTGGGATTACAGGCATGAGCCACGACCGCCCGGCCTCAACTTTACTTTTTAATTAAATCTTTACAGTTAATAATATTGTAAACAGCCGGGCGGTGGTGGCGCACGCCTGTAATCCCAGCACTTGGGAGGCAGAGGCAGGCGGATTTCTGAGTTCGAGGCCAGCCTGGTCTACAGAGTGAGTTCCAGGATAGCCAAGGCTACACAGAGAAACCCTGTCTCGAAACACCAAAATAATAATAATAATAATAATAATATTGTAAACATATAAGAGTATTTGTTTGGGTTACTTCTTGATGGTTATAAACTCATCTTAATTTTCTTCATTAGAAACTGGGAATAGGAAAATGGTTTGTCTTTTGTAGCTACATGAATTTCTCCTTAAACAGTTTTTCTAAGATGGTGGAGTTACCTTAGGTATGGTGCTTTTATGTGAAGCTGCTACCTCTGACATGGATATTGGAAAGCGAAGGAGTAAGTCACATGCCACAGTGTTTCTGCCTTTAATACAGAAAGAAAGAATCTTACCTAATCACCTTCCCTTTATAGACAATAGGAAAAAGAAACTGAAACTTCTAGGAAGAGTTTTCTGTTATTCCACCAAGAACAACTAATGATTTTAATATAATCTATTTCTTCTTTCTATATCTTTTTGTTCGGTTGTTTTTCTTTTGTTTTGAGATAAGCTGTTATGTGGCCAAGCTGAGCTGGAACTTTCAAGCCTCCTGTCTCATCCTCTGCTCACCATTTCTTCCCACTCATAAGAACATCTTGGTTTTTTTGTTTTGTTTTTTTTGAGACAAGGTCTATATATGTATCTATAGATAGATAGATAGATAGATAGATAGATAGATAGATAGATAGATCATATATATCAGCTTCAAACTGGTTATGTACCCCTGAGGCTGACCTTGAATTTATGATCCTCCTGTCTCCACCTTCAAGTACTAGGACTACAGATAGTGCCGTTATGTATGGTTGCCTGCTTTGCTGGATACTGAACCCAAGGATTGGTGCATAATAGACAAGTATTTTCCCTCTGAGTCACTTCTCCAGCCCCATCTGTAAAAACATTTTAAAAACTGGATGTGTGAGAGCCAGACTTGATGGCAATAGCCCATAATTCCATACATTCAGGAGGGTAGGGTAGGAGTATCACACATTCATTAGTCTATAAAATGAGAGGGAAGCCAACAACACTACAACTTAGTTAAGACCCTGTCTCAAAATAAAAAAAAAAGTAAAAAAAGGACTGAACATATAACTGTATGCTGTAGAGTATGTGCCTAACATGTTCTAGAATCCAGATTCAATCACCAATATCCCAAAAGGAAACAGAAAAACTGTGAGCAGGCTTGGGAATATAGCTCTGTTGTAAATTGCTTCTCGTAAGTGGGCACACACCAACTGCACAAAAGTGTGTGTGTGTGTGTGTGTGTGTGTGTGTGTGTGTGTGTGTATTTTAAAGTGAATACTCACTTTAAAAACTAAACATGCTGAATAAGAGGTCATGGCACACACCTTTAATCTCAGCACTCAGGAAGCAGATACAGGTGGATTTCTGTAAGTTCCAGGTCAGCCAGGGCTACACAGAGAAACCTTGTTTCAAAAAACCACAACAAAAATACTTGGGAAACAGAAGTAATATTGATGCAAGTTTGCATGTAGAAATTGTTGCAGATTCTATCTATCCCATATAAAAGACACACAATCCAGGTATTTTATTTATAAGTTGTAAGCCTAGGTTAGGCATATTTGGAGCTATTTTAACTTATACCCCATCCTTCCTTCCTTTTTTTTTTCTTTTGGTTTGGTTCTTTTTGTTTTTTTTGAGACAGGGTTTCTCTGTGTAGCCCTGGCTGTCCTGGAAGTCACTCTGTAGACCAGGATGGCCTCGAACTCAGAAATCCGCCTGCCTCTGCCTCCCAAGTGCTGGGATTAAAGGAGTACAGGTATCCTTTCTTCTCTCCCTGGGACCCCCAGCCAGGTAACTGAAAGCACATCTCCCTCTATAGACTGCCCAGCCACAGGCTTTAGCCTTTTATTGACTAACCTGGGGAGCAAGGTTACCTAGCATCCATCACTTGGTGTACATGGGGGCTCCTCAGGGAAAACCTGATCTTGGGGGCCACTATTTAGCATTCGAATACATAGCAGCATCAGACCAACCCTCTATATTTGAGGCCAGACTGGTAAACATAGCAAGTTCTAGGCAAGACAAGGCTATAAGAGACCGTACCTTGAAACAAAACAAATACAAAACTTAGATGCACTGTGGCAGTACGCACCTATAATTCCAAAATTTGGGAAGTAGAGAGTAAAAGAATTCCAAGGCCTTGGACCCCTGGGCGTATGTGCTTTTTACGCTTTAGAATATGCATGTATTGTTGGCTATGGAGGCATAGTCTATAATCTTTGCACTCCAGAGGCTGAGACAAGGTTGCTGCCAAGTGAGGCTCCCCTGTGCTCCGTACTAAAACCCTTTCTCAACAACTAAAGACACATGGGGCTGGAGAGATGGCTCAATGGTTAAGAGCACCGACTGCTCTTGCAGAGGTCCTGAGTTCAAATCCCAGCAACCACATGGTGGCTCACAACCATCTGTAATGGGATCTGACACCTCTTCTCGGGTGTCTGAAGACAGCCATAGTGTACTTACTAACATTAACAATAAATAAATCTTTTTTAAAAAAAATACTAAAGACACTGTGCACGGTGACACTCAGAATTCAAGCACTTAGCCAGTAGAAGCAGGGTTAAGGAGTTCAAGGCATCCTTTGCTGCATAGTGAGTTGGAAGCCACCTCAGGCTGCATGAGAGACCTGGCTCAAGGAAACAAACAGTCACACATTTGTATTGTTTCCAAAAGATGCCGACAATGTAACGTTGTTAGCACGCTTTCTGGGATTTTGTTAAAATGTGAAGTTATTCATCCCTAATAGTTATTTTCTGTAAAAAGATGAATATATTGGATTTCTGATTTGACAGATAATTTTTGCCATGCATAGGTGATGCACACCTATAAGCCAAACACTGAGGAGGCAAGTTCATTTCAGAGTGTGTGTCTGGGTCATTCACTACCACATAGTGAGACCCTGCCCTAAAATAATAAAAATAAACCTTTCACTATAAGAACATATCTATTAGCCGGGCGGTGGTGGCGCACGCCTGTAATCCCAGCACTTGGGAGGCAAAGGATTTCTGAGTTCCGAGGCCAGCCTGGTCTACAGAGTGAGTTCCAGGACAGCCATGACTACACTGAGAAACCCTGTCTCAAAAAAACAAAAAACCAAAAAAGAACATATCTATTAACTAGTTAATAAATAATACATTGTGATATTTTTATTTTCTAGATTTATTTTAAAGTATTTTTATTATTTCATGTGTGTGCATGTATATATGTGTATGTATATATGTATGTACATACATATTATGTGCATACATATTATGTGTCTTAGGGTTTTCATTGCTGTGAAGAGACACCATGACCAAGGCAACTCTTTTTATTTTATTTTTTTTAAAGATTTATGTATTTATTATTATATGTAAGTACACTGTAGCTGTCTTCAGACACCCCAGAAGAGGGCATCAGATCTCATAACAGATGGTTGTGAGCCACCATGTGGTTGCTGGGAATTGAACTCAGGGTCTCTGGAAGAACAGTCAGTGCTCTTAACCACTGAGCCATCTCTCTAGCCCCCCAAGGCAACTCTTATGAAAGACATTTACTTGGGGCTGGTGTAGTTTCATAGATTCAGTCTCTTATCATGGCAAGAAGCATGAGAGCATGCAGATAGACATGGAACTGGAGAAGCAGAGAGTTCTACATCTTGATCCATAGGCAACAGAAAGGGACTGATTGTGCAGGCAGCCGGAAGGAGGCTCTGACTCCACACTGCATGGAGCTTGAGCATTAAACGATCTCAAAGCCCACACCCACAGTGACACACCCATTCCAGCATCTCCTAATACTGCCACTGCCCATGGCCCAGGCATTCAAACACATGAGTCTATGGGGGGCAACCCTATTCAGACCACCACCACTGTATGTATGTGTATGTGCGTGCGTACGTGCCACACCATGCATGTTGAGGTCAGAGGACAACCTGGAGGAGTCCCTCTGCTATGTGGATCCTGGAGAATCTAATTAAGTCAGGCTTGGCAGCAAGCACTTTTTCTTACCGAACCACCTTGCTGGCCCAATCGTGATTGTTTGGATCGCCCATTTCAGTGTTCCTCATTTGGAAAATGCCATCTAAATACAATATGGTATGAATGTAAGTGGTAAAACACTGTAGCCGAATATATTGAAGTTGTCATACTTTCGTCTAGTTCTTAGATTCTTTTTTTTTTTTAAAGATAGTCCTAGTACATAGCCCTAGCTGGCTTGGAATTTGCTATGTAGAGAGGGCACGCTTGCATCTGAACTCACCATGCAGTTCGGGGTGTACTCTAACTACTGCCTTTAAACTACACTTGAGTACTGAATTACATGTGTGCTCCAGCACACCTGGCCGTTTTTCTTTAAAGCATTTGGAATGTAAACAAAGAATATAGACAATACAAAAAAAATTTAAAAAAAAAAGAATTATTTTTACAGCGGGTGGTGGTAGCACACGCCTTTAATCCCAGCACTTGGGAGGCAGAGGCAGACGGATTTCTGAGTTCGAGGCCAGCCTGGTGTACAGAGTGAGTACCAGGACCGCCAGGGCTACACAGAGAAACCCTGTCTCGGAGAGAAAAAAAAAAGACTTATTTTTACAGTGCTTATTTATCTGTGCATCTGTCTGTCTGGGTATGGGTATGTGCGTGGAGTATAGGTAGGTACCCTTGGAGACCAGAGGTTCTAGTTAGAGCCCTCCTGGAATTGGGGTTACAGGTACTTGTGAGCTTCCTGAAAGAGGTGCTTAGAAATGAACTTGTGTCTTCTATAAGAGTAGTCCACACTTACAACTGCTGAGCCATCTCTCTCCAGCTCCATACTTGGCCTCTGTCTTCTGGAGATGCTCTCATACAGGGCAAGCGGATCTCACACTTAGTGCCTAGTCTACGCTGGCCTTGAACACTTGATATTTGTACCTCTTCTCAAGTACTAGGATCACAGATAGAAGACTGTTTTTTAGCATTAAACTATTGAAGGCTGTGATGCTTTGAATTTTTTGTTTGTTTGTTTGTTTTTATCTTTCAAGATAGGGTCTTACCGTATAATCCTGGCTAGTCTGGAACTTCCTTTGTAGACTGACCTGGCTTTATATTTGCTTCAATAATGCTGCCTCTGCTTCATGAATTCTGGGATTATAGGAACAGTGTGATATATTTAAGGAAATGTATTGTTTTATACAATTGAATTGCTTGCATATACAAGTAAGTTGACTCTATTGCATTGTAGTGGAGTAAGCTTACAAGCAACAAACTCTGCAAGATTAAAAAGTGGAGCCGGGCGGTGGTGGCGCACGCCTTTAATCCCAGCACTTGGGAGGCAGAGGCAGGCGGATTTCTGAGTTCGAGGCTAGCCTGGTCTACAGAGTGAGTTCCAGGACAGCCGGAACTACACAGAGAAACCCTGTCTCGAAAAACAAAAAAAAAAAAAAAGTGGAGATGAGGACTAAAGAGATGGCTCAGCAGTTAAGAGCGCTGACTGTTCTTCCCAGAGGTCCTGAGTTCAGTTCCCAGCTACCACACGGTAGCTCACAACCATCTGTAGTGGGATCCCTTGCTGCCTTCTGGTGTGTCTGAAAATGGCTACAATCAATGTATTCACATACATAAAATAAATAAATACTTTTTTATATTTATTTTAACTGGAGATGAGAGCTGGGCAGTGGTGGCACAAACCTTTAACCCTAGCACTCGAGGAGACAGAGGCAGGCAGGTCTGAGTGTCTGAAGCCAGCCTGGCCTACATAGTGAGTTCCAGGACAGCCAGAGCGACACAGAGAAATGCTGTCTTAAGGTTGGGGGAGATGAGGTGGGAGTGACTGGTTCTTAGTACATTTTCCTCTTGGGAAGCGTACAGCCTACACTGTAGATGTACACTGTGCAGGTGGCTTGTCGGGGGCAGCCTGATGACTTTCCTTTTTGTCTCACAGTGATGTGTATCGCTGGGATCGGACTTGTTGTGTTATTCTTCAGTTGGATGCTCTCTATCTTCCGATCAAAATACCATGGCTATCCATACAGGTATATTCTTATTTTACCTATACTTAAAATGATTAGAGTTAGTATTGCTTTATAATAGTTTATTGCTTACCTTTTATAACTTCATTTTGAAAAGTCTCCTGGTTTCCACTTGCTTTCCTATTTCCGTTTGGGTTTGCAACAGGATCTCATCTACCCCAGACTAGCCTTGAACTCCTGACCCTCCAGCCTCTTTGACCTAAGTTCTGGGCTTACGGGCAGACACTATCATACTGTGTTATGGAGGTCATTGTACTTGAGTGTGCATTTTCTAGGTTGGCGTTTTGAGATAGGGTCTCACTAGGTATCTCTTTCTGCCTTAGAACTCATTCTGTAGCCCAGACTTCCCTGGAACTTGGCAGCAGTGCTTCTGCTTCCCAAGAGCTGGGGCTAAGGGCATGTACCTCTCCTGCCTGGTTTGTGTGGTCTCTCCCTCTCCCGCTCTCATTTGAGATAGGGTCTCACTGTATAAATGAGGCTGAATTCCAACTCACGGAGAGCTGCCTGCCTTGGCCTCTCAGTGCTGGCATTAATGATGTGCACCCACACGGCTATCTGCTAATTTCTTTTATGGAATTTCAAGGAGTTTTGTTGGTGGGGGTGTTGATTTGTTTTGTTTTCCAAGACAGTGTTTCTCTGTGTAGCTCTGGATGTCCTAGAACTTGCTTTATAGACCAAGTTGGCCTTGAGTCACAGAGATCTGCCTGCCTTTGCTGGTATAAAAGGCATCACCACCACCACCACCACCACCTGGCTATTGTTTGTGTGTTTTGTTTTTTTTTTTTTTGGTTTTTTTTTTTTTTTTTTTTTTGGTTTTTGGAGACAGGGTTTCCCTGTATAGCCCTGGCTGTCCTGGAACTCACTCTGTAGACCAGGCTGGCCTCGAACTCAGAGATCCGCCTGCCTCTGCCTCCCAAGTGCTGGGATTAAAGGCGTGAGCCACCACCGCCCGGCCGTTTGTGTGGTTTTTTAAATGTTCTTTATACATGTGTGAGAAGAGGGAATATATATACATATACATGCATGCACACATGTGCACATATATATATATGCATGTATGTATGTAGGTAGGTAGGTATATATATAAAATCTCGCCTGTGTGCAGAGGCCAGAAGAGGATATCATTTCCCCTGGAGCTGGAGTTGGAGTTTATTATAAGCTACACCATGTGGGTTCTAGAAAGCAACTTCAGGTCCTCTAGAAGAGCATCTGTCCAGCTCCTTGGGTTTTTGGTTGGTTGGTATTGTTTTGTTTGTGTGTACATATGTGTTTTAAGATCTTCCAGCTTGAGTTACAAGTGCTTCCCAGTACCATGTCATGTCAAGGTAGCTCACAGCCATCTGTGTAACTCCAGCTCCAGGGTATCTAATGCCTCTGGCCTGTGAGGAAACCTGCACTCATGTGCATGTATTCACATACAGACACATACATATAATTCAAATTAATAAAAAAAAAACCTTAACATGGGCGTGGTGACACACGCCTTTAATCTCAGCACTTGGGAGGCAGAGGCAGGCGGATTTCTGAGTTTGAGGCCAGCCTGGTCTACAGAGTAAGTTCCAGGACAGCCAGGGCTATACAGAGAAACCCTGTTTCAAAAAACCAAAAAAAAAAAAAAAGAAAGAAAAGAAACCTTAAAAAACAGAAAAGGAAATGGCTAGTTTCAAATATTTATAAAGTTTATAGAGAGCCCAGTGGTTAGGAGAGGAGATTTTATATGTATGTATGTATGTGTGTGTAGCACATACATACCTGGTATCCACAGAGGTCATAAGAAGGGTTTTGAAGTCTCTGGAACTAGAGTTACCAATGGTTGTAAGCTGCCATGTGGGTGCTGGGAATTGAACCTGAGTCTTCTGTGAGAGTTGTATTCGCTATTAATTACTGAGCCATTGCTCCAGCTTCCATAGTCTATGTTTTAATACATGTCATCCTATGCTATTGCAGACCTATAATCCCAGTACTCAAGATACAGCCAGGATCAGATCTGGATTGTCTTTAGCTATATAATGCATTTGAGCTGTCTTCAAGCTCATTATATGTTTGAGCTCATTATATGAGACAAAAGAAGACTACTGGGTCTTTCTGTATTTCTCCCTTTTTGTTTTTGATATTCAGGTCATGCTACATATATTAAAATCAACATACTATGTATTTATAAAATGTCAAACTTAGCTGGGCATGGTGGCGTATTGCTTTAATTCCGGCACTTGGGAATCAGAGGCAGGCAGATCTCTTTGAGTTTGGGGTCAGCCTGGTCTACAAAGCAAGTCCAGGTCAGCCATGGCTGTTACACAAAAGAATCCTGTCTCTAAAAACAACCAGAAAAAAAAAAGAAGTAAAAACTGGGCGTGGTGGCGCACGCCTGTAATCCCAGCACTTGGGAGGCAGAGGCAGGTGGATTTCTGAGTTCGAGGCCAGCCTGGTCTACAGAGTGAGTTCCAGGACAGCCAGGACTACACAGAGAAACCCTGTCTCAAAAAACCAAAAAAAAAAAAAAAAAAAAAAAAAAGAAGAAGTAAAGCCTTCCTATGTCCTCTCTCTTCCCGTGTGTTCCCAGTTAGCCTCTCTCCCTCCTTCTGTCCTCCTCTGCCCTCCCCTTTCTCTGCCTCGAGCCCCCCACAATAAACCTGCTTTTATGCTTAAAAAAAAAAAGGTAAAACTTTGTTTTCTTTCAGAGACTAACATACTGATATATATTTTGTTTCAGCTTTCTGATGAGTTAAAGAGGATTCCAGAGAAACCTTGACACTGGTAATGGAAACTGAAAAATAGAAACTGTTTGGTGTTTGAAGAATGCAACTCACATATTTTATATTACCTCTTTTTGTCAAGTGATCTAAATAGTTAATCCTTTAACCAAAGCTGTGTAGTGCCTTAACAAGCAGCTGTAAGATCATGAAGTATTTGCAATGGCTCCTCTTAACCTTCCCTTCCTAGTGAACTTAGGAAACTGTTGGTTTTTGTAGAATTAAATGCTTTATAAAAATTAAAACTACTACTTCATTTTACTTAGAGCCAAACTCAAAAGTGCTCTAGTTAACCTTGAGTCCTCTGATCTTCCCTAAGGTTGGGGCTGGGAGGTTCTGAGCAGGAACCCCCCCTCGGCCTATGGCGAACAACGGCATCCGGAAGCCTTTGTTACTTTGCCTTCTTTGTGCTTCTCCTTTCCTCCTGGGCCAAGCTGTCACATGCACTGTGTGATCTGAAAATGGACTGTGTGGCCTTTGGAAAGACACATGTCTTCCTGTCTTTCCCACTGAAATCAGCTACATGTGCCTCCTTTTACACTTAAAAATTACCTCTAACTAAAGACTACGATTTGTGCATGGGTGTGCTGTAACTACCTTGTACATGGGAAGATTTCTCATTCATTCTGTTTCTAGTTTTATTTAAGTGGCCCTTCTCTAATAATAATAGTTTGTTGCTAAAAATCAGTATAACGTATAAATGGTCTCAAGTGTTTGTGTAAGTTACACATTGTCATTGATTTCATTTTTACCTAACAGAAAATAAGCTGAGTTGTGTTCATGAAAAGGACTCTTCTTCGAATGAGAAAACAAAATCATAAAATAATGATGTGTTGCCTAGGTACAGAAATGAAATGCTTTGCCCGGCTGTAGTAGATAAAGGCTGAGCTCTGTGAGTTTGTGGTCAGCCTGGGCTACATAGTGAGACCCTGTCTCCAGGGGGAAAAACAGAAAAGGAAGGAAGAAAAATACTGTTTTCAAGCTGAAGCTGTGGCTAGCAGGAGTCACACCCTGTTCAATCCCAATGCCTTAGGAAAAAGATTTATTGAAACCTGGTCTATGAATTTTTTTTCTTCTTTTGGTAAGGACTGTTCCTTGAAACCTGGTCTTTTGTTTTTGAAAACAAGTGTTCCATTAAACATGGGCTATTTTTTAAATAAGTGTTTCTTGAAACCTAGTGTGGCTCTTGTTTTTATTTTGTTTTTATTTGTATGCGGTTTTCTACAAGGAATGTTCCCTGAAAGCTGCCTTTGAGACGGCGCTAGCTGGTCTCCCCTCCTCCCTCTGGGGGTGGGGGGAATCCGCCCCGCCTCCTGCTCCCATTCACCCTCACATCTCAGCTTCTCAGGAGCTGCGACTGCAGGATGCGCCACCGTGACCGTAATCGGCTTTTGCTAGCACTTGAGCTTTTTATTTACCCCATAAATTAGAGATACAAAGAATGGTGACAGGCACCTGCCTCTGCTCTCAGCTCTCCTGCTGGCTGAAGTAGAATCCACGAAGTCCAAGAACTTGAGACAGTCCGGCATCATATTAACACCTCATCTCAAAAATATGTCAGAAAATAAAACTCAAGGGATTATGTTTCACTGTTATCTTTTCTTCCTGGAAGTGAAGGTAATAACCACATATGCTAACCAGTTTTCCATGAGGAATATTTAAATCATGGTTACAATATGGCCGACTCTGGCTTTCACCGTAGCTATAAAGAGTCATCTGAAATGCCACTGTTAATGAAGTGTAGACGTGGAGTGGCGCTCTCTGGGAGAGCTCTTACACGGCGCTGCAGGAGTGCTTAGAAGGCTATGGGTTCCAAACCTAGGACTGTAACTGAAAAGTGAAAAGACATATTAGAAATATTACATTTAAAATATAGACATGGATATGTGACCGAGTCATACAGTGCTTGCCTAGCATACATGAAGCCACGGGTTCAATCCACAGCATCGCGTAAGCCAGGTATGCTAACACATACGTGTAGTGCCAGTGCAGTCAGGAGACAGACAGGAAAACCAGAAGTTCAACCTCATCCTTGAGTATATTGCAAGTTTAAGGCCAACCTGAGCTACATAAGACTCTACCCCAAAGACAAAACACAAAAACAAACAACAAACAAACAAAAACAAGAAAAGATACTGTGACTATTCCCTGCTATTTACCATGCAATAGCCTTCTCAGATAATAGAGGTTTATGGAAAGAGATGGACATAATTAGCCCAGAAAAAAATATTTTGGGTTGGTTGTTGTTGTTGCTACAAATTTGATGACTAAGAGGATACAGTTGATCGACATTCTAAATTGAGTGATTAATTCCTTATCTGCTATTCTTGTACGTGTCTCTGCCAAATGAATTTACGCTGTGATTCTTAGGAAACAAGTGTAAAGACTTGTAAAGTTGAACTGGGCAACACTCCTACTGTGTAACCTCTAGCTGCTGGTGCCTCCCGGTCGGTGTTTTGTGTGTTTTCTCCCTGTTTAAGAGCAACATTCTTCAGAACGGAGAAAGGCTTGCTCTGGCTAAAATCTGTGAAAAGCAGATTTTTCTCATTTAAAATAGTGTTACTTTTTGTGGAAATTTTAAATTTAGCTTTTATCTGAAGTGCCTTAAGTAGGTTCTTAATTTACTTTTCTAGTACTGGTTTGAATATAATTCATTATGTATTTTTAATATACTGTTCAAAAATGATCCATTATTATAGCAAAGATAACCAAATGTCTGGCTTACTGCTTCCTGTCAATAAACTTTACAGTCTAAATTACATGCTTTTGTTCTCTAGTGTCACTTCTTTTCTGTTACTATTATAAAATGCCCCGAATCAAGCAACTTAAGGGAGGCACGGTTCATTTTGGCTCAAAGATGGCAAAGAATATATCCAGAGAACACAAGGCAGCTAGAGCTTGAAGCCCTCAGGCAGGCAGGAAGCAGAAAGAGGAGAGCAGGGATTACTCTAGCAAGACTCTAAAAGGTTCCCTGACCTCCCAAACGCTACCACTAGCAGATGAGCCTAGGAAGGTATTTCATGTTCAAACCACAGCACCTTTTGACAAAGGGATTGATATGAAATATCAACGGGGAATTCTTAAATTAGAATATTCGATCTTAAATACTTAATTAAATTTGCCTAACTTTTGTACTGTCCTGCAACAGTGCATTTCATATAACAATTCTGTTCATCACCTCTAGATTAAGATAAACTCTTCTGCTGGGTGTGGTGGCACATACCCTGTATCCCAGCGTTGGGAAGTAGAGCCAGGCAGATCTGTATGAGTCAGTGGCCACCCTGTTCTACATAGTACTCCCAGGCCAACCAAGGCTATAGTGAGATCCCCTCTCTCTAAATTACAAACAGGTTCCCCTGGGCAGTGGTGGCGCACGCCTTTAATCTTACTGCTTGGGAGGCAGGGGCAGGCGGATTTCTGAGTTTCAGGCCAGCCTGGTCTATAAAGTGAGTTCCAAGATACTTTATACAGAGAAACCCTGTCTCGAAAAAAACAAAAATAAAAATTTAAAAAATTATGTTATTTTATATATAAATAATATATTAATAAATAATAAAATATTAATAAATTATATAATTTATTATCTGTTTTATATATATAAAAAACAGGTTCTCAACCTGTGTGTGGTGACCCCTTTGGGGATCTAATCTTTTCACAGGGGTTAGATAAGACCATCAGAAAATACAGATATTTACATTATGTTATGATTCATAACTACTAAAATTAGTTACAAAGTAGCAATGATCGTAATTTTATGGTTGGAGGACAGTCACTACAACATGAGGAACTGTATTAAAGGGCTGCAGCTTTAAGAAGACTGAGGACCACTGGACTAGAACCACTGGAGCATAGTGGTTTTCTTGGTTGCCTATAATAGTAATCTCTAAATTAAATGTTGGGTTAAATCACCTGGAATACAGGAGCACCAAGCGTGGTGGTGCACGCCTTTAATCCCTGCACTCAGAGACAGGCAGATCTCTGTGAGTTTGAAGCCAGCCTGGTCTACAAAGTGAGTTCCAATATAGCCAGGAATTTTGCACCGAGAAACCTTGTCTCAAAAAAGCCCCCAAGCCGGGCGTGGTGGCGCACACCTGTAATCCCAGCACTTGGGAGGCAGAGGCAGGTGGATTTCTGAGTTCAAGGCCAGCCTGGTCTACAGAGTGAGTTCCAGGACAGCCAGGGCTACACAGAGAAACCCTGTCTCGAAAAACCAAAAAAAAAAGCCCCCAAATCCTGAATTATATTTATTTTAAATTTAGACACATGTATCTTTAATAGTTTACATAGTAGGACAGCAGGAAAGAACTCTAAAGGAACTTTGTGGAAGGTCACCTTCAGCTACATAGAGAGTTGGAAGCCACTCAGACTACAGAAGAGCTTGCCCCAAAAAGAAATCATTAGGGCTGGAGAAATGGCTCAGTGGTTAAGAGCAGTGACTGCTCTTCCAGAGGTCCTGAGTTCAATTCCCAGCAACTACATGGTGGCTCACAACCATCTATAATGGGATCAGATGCAATGGGTGTGGCTAAAGACAGCTACAGTGTATGTACTCATATAAAAATAAATAATTAAAAATTTTAAAAAATCATTAAAATACTTTTTAGGAAGGCTACACTTGGAATGTCTGTATCTACTATTTGGGTCTTCTGACATGGGCCTTGCCCATTCTGAGCAAGGGTGAGATCAACGTTGACACAGTATCCTGATAGTATTGAAAGCCAAGGCCAAAAAGACGTTAGATATGCTTAAATTAGTACCTTCACCTGCACTGCTGAAGAAAACCTGCCCTAGAAAAATGAAGTAATTTACTGAAGGTTATTCCAAGGAAATGCTTACAAGGTTTCCCATTTTGCTGAAAATACCCTATGGATTATATTTCACTTGCAGATGCAAATTGCTCTCTGGAGACCATAGTCCACCTTGATTGCTTCCTGACATCCAGATTTCTGGAGAAGTTCCTAATGAAAAAGGCATTTCCCAGGAGAGCCTGAATCAAGCAGGTGCCCTAAGGAGGGAGTTTTGATTGACACTCTTTAGTCTGAATGTAGAATGTAGGTGAGGAAATACACTCTTTTGCCAGTACTAGCCTAGAGAAGCTTCTAAACTTTATGCAAAAGTGTCCCTTAAACTATGTGTTCTCTTTGTCCTTTATGAAAATAAAAAGTTAAAATATCTGTGTGAGGGCTGGAGAGATGGCTTAGCGGTTAAGAGCACTGGCTGCTCTTCCAGAGGTCCTGAGTTCAAATCCCAGCAAACACATGGTGGCTCACAGCCATCTGTAATGGGTTCTGATGCCCTCTTCTGGTGTGTCTGAAGACAGCGACAGTGTACTCACACATGAAATCAATTAAAAAATATTAAAAAATATCTGTGTGAACTGGAATGGTGGGACAGACAGCATCTGGACTCCCAGCGCTTAGGAGGCAGAGAGAAGCTGGAGGCTCAGGAATTCAAAGTAGTCTCTGAAGCCGGGCCTGGTGGCGCACGCCTGTAATCCCAGCACTTGGGAGGCAGAGGCAGGCGGATTTCTGAGTTCGAGGCCAGCCTGGTCTACAGAGTGAGTTCCAGGACTACACAGAGAAACCCTGTCTCGAAAAAAAAAAAAAAACTTAGACTCTGCTGCATGGTTTGAGGCTAGCTTAGTCTACGTGAGTCTGTCTCAAGAACAAAACAAAAAAACTTCCAATGCTTATCACCAACTGAAATAGAATACCACTCAAAATGAAACCAAGCATAGTGATAACATGCCTTTAGTCCCAGTGCTCAGGAGGCCAAGACAGGTGGATCTTGTGAGTATGTAACCCTGGTTCACACTGTTGCAGGCCAGCCAGTGAGACCCTGTCTCAAAAAACAAACACAAAATACCCAGAAATTTTACATGTCTTTGTAATCCCAGCACTTGGGACTTCCCTCAGGCTGGAGATTCAAGAATGCAAGGCTAGCCTGAGCAACATAGCACCTTCTAACCTGATCTGGGCTGTGGATGGGGACCCCTATCTCAAGAAACAAAATCAAGCCTATAATGAAATGCTGCCTCATATCTACTATGGTAACTACTATGAGAAAGACAGTAAATTAGTAAGGGTATGAAGAAACAAACTTTACAACTGGTAGGAATATAAGATTATGTGACTTGACTTGGGAAATTCTTAACTGTGGGAAACACTGTCAATGCTCATCAAAAACTAGTATTTGGGGGCTGGAGAGATGGCTCTTTGCGCAAGAGCACTTGTTCTTGCAGAGGACCCAGGTTCACTTGCCAGCACTCAACCTACTTCCAGGGGATCCAGTGACTTCTGACATCCAAAGGCACCAGGCACAAACATGGTGTTCATATACATACATGCAGGCAAATCATTCACACACGTAAGACTTAAAACTTAAGATCAACATTAGACAGACATAATAGTATATACCTGTAATCCCAGCAGTTGGGAGCTTGAGGCACAAGGATGAGGATCCTATCTCAAAAAACAAAAACAGCCAATAATCCCAGCACTCCAGAGGCAGATGCAGGAGGATCTGAGGTTGGAGGCCACACCCAAGCTATATAGCAAGTTCTAGGCCAGCTGGGAATACAGGCAGTCCTGTCTCAAAAAAAAAAAAAAAAAGTCAGGTGTGATGGTGCACACCTGTACATCTACCAGTTAGGGCTTACCACCCAGAGTAGCTGGATTTCAAGGTCAGCCTGCAGGATTTGGGGCACATAGCTAATTGGAGGCAAGCCGGGGCTACATTAGACACTCTTGATTATAAAGACAACCACAGCTGGGCGGTGGTGGTGCACACCTTTAATCCCAGCACTTGGGAGGCAGAGGCAGGAGAATCTCTGAGTTCGAGGCCAGCCTGGTCTACAGAGTGAGCTCCAGGACAGCCAGGGCTACACAGAGAAACCCTGTCTTGAAAAACCATAAATAAATAAATAAATAAATAAATAAATAAATAAATAAATAAAATCCGTTTTAAAGAACGATTACCATATAATCCAGCAATTTAATTTCTAGGTCTATACCCCCAAAAACTAAAAATAGGATTTTGAGCAATTGTACTCCAATGTATGCACAACACTTCCTAATAGCTGAAAGGCAGAAGCAAGCTCAATTTCTACCAATAAATGAATGGGAAAATACAGTGTTACTCAACCATAAAAGCAAGTGTTGTGATTATAAAAAGAGAAAGAGGTGTAAGAATATGTTCTATGGGCATGTGGGGAAAGGGGGTGCCCCAGCGGGCCCATGCCGAGGCATCCCTTCCCCTGAGGAATCAGACAGGTATAGCATAGAATAGTTTATTTAGGGCATGGAGTGGGGAGTTAAGGGGGTAGTAGAGGCAGAGAGAGGGAGAGAGTAGAGAAGTAAAGGCGGGCCATGACCATGTGGACAGAGGGGGGAAGGGAGGGGAGAAGGGAAGAGGGCAAGAGGCAAGAGAAAGAGAGACAAGAGTAAGAGAGGAGGGACTGAGCATCCCCTTTTATAGTGGGCCAGACCTACCTGGCTGTTGCCAGGTAACTGAGGGGAGGGGCATACCTGGATGTTGCCAGGTAACTGTGAGGCGGAGCTTAGCCAGAATCCTAACAGCAAGGACATTCCAAGGTGGTTGTAGTGGCTTGCCTACAGTGCCAGCTACTCAGAGTGCTGAGACAGAAGGATGACTTGAACCCAAGAGTGTGAGAGCAGCCTGATGAAATATAAGATTCCGTCCCTAAGAAAGGGGCAGAAGGAGAGATTGTAACATTTGCAACGTGACTGAGCCTTAGGCTATGATACTAAATGATAATCCAGCCACAGAAAGGCAAACCCTGATCACACATATATAAGGTGTGTACAATACTGGAGTTTGCAGTGACAGAAAACAGATTGGCTGCAAAGCTGGAGTGGGTAGCCGGGGGTTGTTGAATGGTGTGTAGTTTCAGTTTTGAAAGACAGAAGGGATTCTGGCCCCAAGGTTTAGCTCACAGAGCGCATGCCCACCTGATGCTTATCACGTAGGCACTACCAAGTTGCAGGGGTGCCGTTCCGTGGTACAGCTTTTGTCCAAATTCAATCACATACTTCCGGTCCCAGCACTCAAGACTTAAAGGGCAAGAGAACCAGGAGTTCCAGGCCATTACTAGCTACATAGCAAGTTGGCCCAGCCTGAGATACTTTGAGACCCTGATTCAACAAGCAAAAGGAAAACAGACAAGGCTTGTTCCAGCACTTGGGAGGCAGAGGAGATCTCTCCGAGTTTGGGACCATCCTGGTACACAGAGTGAATTCCAGGATATAGTGTGACAGTGTCTCAAAAAACATAGGAATAAACAGTGGGCTTCTGGAAATTGATTGCAAGGGGTGGCCTAGCACAGGTGAACTATGCAGACTACATGCACTGGGCACGATGGCTCACAGCTGTAATTCCAGCCCTCCGGACACTGAGGCAGGAGGATCACAGGTTCATGGACCGCCTAGGTGATATAGTTTGATCCTGGGGGTAAGGGGGATACATTTTTTAGCTATGGGGAGGCCAGGCAGATTGCCACGGAGGATATTAAGTCACATTGACTTCTTGAACCCCCGCCCCACCTTTAAGCTTCTAAAAAATAAAAAAATGGTTCACACACACACACACGCACACACACGCACACGTTAAAGTCATGCATGTGGTATAAGTTCAAGGCCAGACTAGGCTTGACAGTGAGAAGACCCTGTCTCAAAAAAAAAAAAAAAAAAAAAAAAAAAAAAAAAAAAGGCCGGGCGTGGTGGCGCACTCCTGTAATCCCAGCACTCTGGGAGGCAGAGGCAGGCGGATTTCTGAGTTCGAGGCCAGCCTGGTCTACAGAGTGAGTTCCAGGACTGCCAGGGCTATACAGAGAAACCCTGTCTCGAAAAAACAAAACAAAACAAAACAAAACAAAAAAAGCAAAACAGTGGCAGAAAAAAAGGTTAAGAGGCTGGAAAGATGGCTTAGCAGTTAAAAGCCCTTGTTGCTCTTGACCTGGGTTCAATTTGTAGTATTCACACAGCAGCTCAGGAGCATCTCGAAGGCCAATCCCACTGGATCCAGGGCTCACTTCCGGCCTCTGGGAGCTCCAAGCACGGCGGCAATGCACAGACATACGTGCTGGCAGAATACCCATACTCATTTGAAAAGCAAGATTTTTACAAGTTATTTGTACTATTTTTCTAATTTCGATTATGGGGTGGGTATGTACATGTGAGTGCAGGTCTCTCCAGAGCCCAGCAGTGTTACATCTCCTCGGAACTAGAGTTGCAAGTGGTTTGAGTCAGCTGACGTGGGGGCTGAAAACTAAACTTAGGTCCTCCAGAGGAGTAGCATGTTATGTTATCCTAACTGCTGAGCCTTGTCTGCAGTCCCTAAAATTACATCAATGGAATAAAAATAATTCAAACAAAACCTGAAAGATTACAATAAGCCGGGCGGTGGTGGCGCACGCCTGTAATCCCAGCACTCTGGGAGGCAGAGGCAGGCAGAATTCTGAGTTCGAGGCCAGCCTGGTCTACAGAGTGAGTTCCAGGACAGCCAGGGCTACACAGAGAAACCCTGTCTCAAAAAAAAAAAAAAAACAAAAAAAAAAAAAACAAAACAAAACATTGTTTTCCATGTGAGTATATTTCAGAAATAATGCCTTGTAGCCTTCTATTACCTTTTTTAATTTTTATTTTCTATTTTGAGACAAGGTTTCTTTCTCTGTGCAGCCTTGGCTGTCCTGGCACTTGCTCTTGAGACCGGCCTTGCACTCACAGACATCCGCCTGCCTCTGCCTCTATTGTTGGGATTAAAGTCATGTGCCAGTACTGCCCAGCTCTATTATTTTCTTCATAGATTTTTTCCGAGACAGGGTTTCTCTGTGTAGCCCTGGGTGTCCTGAAACTCACTCTGTAGACCAGGCTGGCCTTGAACTCAGAAATCCGCCTGCCTCTGCCTCCCAAGTGCTGGGATTACAACATGCACCACCACCGCCTGGCATTTTTCATAGATTTTAATTGCAGTATCTGTGTTCTGATCATCTCACCCCAGTCTCTCCATCAGTGGGTCACAGGTGTATGCCCAGTTTATATAAGGCTGGGAATCAAACGTAGGGCCCTGTGCTACACCCATAGTACTCCAGCCCCTTTTGTTATTTAAGACAAAAATCAATCTGAATTACCCAGGCAAGATTTGAACTTCAGACTCTCCTTTCGTAGCATCTCAAGTAGTTGAAATTACAGGCCTGTGTCACCAGGCTTAACTGCAAAAGAAAATTTCTAAATCCTGATGCCTGGGTTACAAACCAATATGGGCTCATTTCCACTGACAGGTCTTTGTTTGATCCTTTGCTTACTTACTTTGAGGCTTTTTCCCCCCTGGAGCTGAGGACCAAACCCAGGACCTTGTGCTTGCTAGGCAAGCACTCTACCCCTGAGCTAAATACTCAACCCCATGAGGGTTTTTTTAAAAAACAGAAACAAAACAAAAATAAAAAAATAAAAATAAAACAGGTTTTTAAATAGTCCCGGTTGGTCTGGAACTCAATACCTAGACAATGGATCACCTTCCACACCTGACCCTTCTTCCTTCACATCTCAAGTGCTAGTATTACAGATGTGTACCAAGACAATTGCCATGTGTTTGACCTTTTATATGAGCCCTGAAAATAAGATTACAGACATCTCAAAAGGACGTACATGGTATGTACTCATAAGTGGATATTAGCCACAAAATATAGGTACTATGTTACATTTCACAAACCCAAAGAAGTTAAATAAGAAGGAAGGCCCAAGCAAGGACGCTTGAATCCCACTTAGGGGGAATAAAACAGTCAGAAGGGGCAGATGGAGGGAGGAAACTGGATGGGACAGGGGATGGGGAGAAGAACGAGGGAGGGGTCAGGACCAGGTGTGGGGAAGGACAAGAGAGATGCCTAGATGGCCACAAGAATGAATGGAAATCTGCAACTGATGGGGGTGAGGCGGTAGGAGGCATCTCCAGATTGAGACAGAGACCTGGGATAAGGGAGGTGCCCAAGAATCAATGTGGGTGGCCTTACTGTGACTCACTTCATTGGGATTATGGAACTGAAAGAGGCCACCTCCTGCAGCCAGGCAGGAACCCCAGTGGAGTGATAGACACCGATCCACCCACAAAATTGTCCACCCCAAGCTTATCCTGTCTACAAGAAATGCAGGAACAGGGGATGGAGCAGAGCCTGAGGGAACGGCCAACCAATAGCTGGCCCAACTTGAGACCATGCCATGGGCAAGAACCAATCCCTGACACTGTTAATGAAACATTTTACCCTTGCAGACAGGAGCATGTTTTTTCTCTGAGAAGCTCCACCCAGCAGCTGACTCAGACAGATCCAGACACTCACAGCCAAACAGTGGATGGAGCTTGTAGACTCTTATGGAAGAATAGGAGGAAGGATTAAGGCCCTGAAGGGGATAGGAACTCCACAGGAAGACCTACAGAGTCAACTGACCCGGATCCTTGGTGTTCTCTGAGTCTGAACCACCAGCCAAAGAACATGCACGGGCTGAACCCAGGTCTCCCTGCTCATATGTAGCAGATGTGCAGCTTGGTCTTCATGTGGGTCCTGAACAAATGAAGTGGGAGCTATCCCAAAAGCTGCTGCCTGCATGTGGGATATGGTCGTTTATTTGGGCTGCCCTGTCTGGCCTCAGTGGGAAAGGATGCACCTAGCCCCACAGAGACTTGGAGTGACAGAGTGTGGGTGATACCCAGGGACCCCCCACCCTCTCAGAAAAGAAAGGGAGGGAGAATATGGGAAGGACTGTAGGATAGGGGCTGGAAGAAGCAGTGAGTGGGATGTAAAGTGAATAAGTAAAAAAATAACAAAACAGCCAGGTGGTGGTGGCGCACGCCTTTAATCCCAGCACTTGGGAGGCAGAGGCAGGCAGATTTCTGAGTTCGAGGCCAGCCTGGTCTACAGAGTGAGTTCCAGGACAGCCAGGGCTACACAGAGAAACCCTGTCTCGAAAAACCAAAAACCAAAAACCAAAAAACAAAAACAAAAACAAAAACAAAACAAAACAAAACAAAAAACCAAGGGGCTGGAGAGGTGGCTCAGGGGTTAAGAGTACTGACTGCTCTTCCAGAGGTCCTGAGTTCAAATCCCAGCAACCACATGGTAGCTCACAACCATCTGTAACAGAATCTGCTACCCTCTTCTGGTATGTCTGAAGAGAGCAATGGTGTACTCACATACATAAAAATAAATAAATCTTTATTAAAAAAACAAAAAAACCCAAAACAAACAAACAAACAAAACAAAAACCAAAAAAAAAAAAAAGATTTGCCCACAATTAATCCAAAGACAACCTGCCAAAGGTTTTGCATAAGTAATTCTATTATTAAAATTAGAAAATTAGAGGCTGGAGAGATGGCTCAGCGGTTAAGAGCACCAACTGCTCTTCTGAAGGTCCTGAGTTCAAATCCCAGCAACCACATGGTGGCTCACAACCATCTGTAATGAGATCTGACACCCTCTTCTGGGATGTCTGAAGACAGCCACAGTGTACTTACATATAATAAATAAGTAAATCTTTAAAAAAATTAGAAAATTAAAGACAAAGAGTGGCTCATAGTACAGATGTCAGGAGATGGTCTTCAGGCTCTTTTCGGGTGACAATTTAAGGACATTCAGTTAAAAATTAAATCACCTGCAAGATGAGTGAGATAAGAAGATTCTGTCCTTTCTGTGCTCTCGATGGACCAGTGAGCAGGGATGGCCTCAGAATGCAGAATGGCACCAGTGAGTTTGTACCTGTATGTGCCATTGAAATGCTTCTTGAGCAACCGCATCATTGCTGCCAAGGACCATGTGTCCATCCAGATGAATGTGGCTGAGGTTGACAGAGGCACAGAATGGTTTAATGGCCAATTTAAAACCTACAGTATCTGAGGGGCCATTCTCAGATGATTCTATTCTCCAATTGACTAAGGTTGATGGAATTGTCTCAAAGAACTTTTGAGCAGAAGAAATCAGGAATAATTTGCTATAAATAAAACTGATAAGTACCTGTGACAAAAAAGGATATTCCAATAAATGTTTTGTTATAATGACTTCCACCTGAGGGAAAGGACTCACAGAACTGAGTTTCTATTGGTTCCACCAAGTATCCAGGTTCAGAAAGAATTCATTTTGTCTGAACCTACCAGCTTCTTCACTGCACGTGAGTTAATGTAAAAATCATTGTGGCATCTGTTTCTTATGCTAATCGCTACACACAAGATTTGGA